>JALIGW010000003.1:89370444-89862944 GCA_023053685.1 Diadophis punctatus similis | reverse complement strand
AAGAATCCTCTGTTTATCATCTAACAGGTAATTGTATCAAAATTATTTTTTTAAGCAAAATTGCTACTCAAAACTGTTGGGTCAACAGTAGATTGTATTTACCATTATGAATGACAGGTAGTGTAGAAATGCTTTACCATCCATCAGTGATGAAACTGCAATGTCTTTTCCAGTACAAATAATGACACTGATTTGCATGAAATACTTGCCCAGAAAGATACCGAAGTCCATCTGTAAGGATGAAGGTAATTGCCTGTCACATCTATACACTAGTGACATTTGCAAGTGTTTGATCTTCTCTCCTTTCAAAGGGCACAACAGTAATTTGCAGAAACAATTCCCAACCCCTTGCTGTGCTTATATTACATAGCATCACAACTCGGGTTTGTCACTCAGATTACTTAAAGGTCAAAATGATTTTCATTTTGACTGACTAAAAATATGAGTTGAGAGACAGTGTCCTTTCCTGTAATTGAGAGTTACAGGAGGAAGACTTTCTCTCAATGGGAAGGAGAAAAAGCTTTCATTTGTGTAGATCAGTGTTTCCCAACCTTGGCAACTTGAAGATGTCTAGACTTCAACTCCCAGAATTCCCCAGCCAGCATTCGCTGGCTGGGGAATTCTGGGAGTTGAGGTCCAGACATCTTCAAGTTGCCAAGGTTGGGAAACACTGGTGTAGATGAAGGAAGCAGTCAGATCCAAGAAGCTTTGGTGGGGTCATTAAGTGTCATTTGATCTGCTCTGGTCCTATTTGTGTAAAGAAACTTCCTGTGTTGATAAGGTTGTCCTTGGTAATGATTTACTATACTTTACCCTTGGTGTGACTCAGGTCACTGTAAGGTTGTCCTTGGTACCATGTTTCCCCGAAAATAAGACCCTGTCTTATATTTTTTTTGAACCCTGACATAAGCGCTTGGCCTTATTGCCATACATTCAAAAGCCCGATTGGGCTTATTATCAGGGGATGGTCTTATTTTGTGGGAAATGTAGTGATTTACTATACTTTATTCTTGGTGTGACTCAGGTCACCAGTCCAGACTTCAATCCTGACATCTATGCTCATAACCATAAACTGTGTGAAGACCGAACAAGAAAAAGAATGGATTAGCAATAGCAATAGCACTTAGACTTATATACCGCTTCATAGTGCTTTACAGCCCTCTCTAAGCGGTTTACAGAGTTCAGCATATTGCCCCCAACAATCTGGGTCCTCATTTTACCCACCTCAGAAGGATGGAAGGCTGAGTCAACCTTGAGCCGGTGAGATTTGAACAGCTGAACTGCTGAACTAGCAGTCAGCTGAAGTAGGTTGCAGTGCTGCTTTTAACCACTGCGCCACAGCTTTCTTTTGAGTCCAGATTGACAGCAGGATACAAGCGTTCCTCACTTAATAGAATAGATTAGAATTCTTTTAACTGTTCAAACTTAAAGGGGTGATGAATGAGTGACAGTTATGAGTGACAGTTTTGAGGAAATCATGAGATCATGATCTGGGTGCTGGGTGCCTGGCTCACAATAACAATGTCATACCATCCTGCAGTCCTGTGAGTGCCATTTGCAACTTTCTTTGCAGACTTCCTAAAGCAAAGTCAATAGGGAAACTGGTAGAAGATTGCAAATGGCAACCATGTAATGTCCTTGGTTAATGACCCAGTTGCTTAATAATGGCAACTGAAACTGCTGGAATTTCCATCACTAAGTGGTGCGGTAACACACATGCGTGTGGCCTTCCATGCATGCAAGCAGCTTCAAAACATGCCTAAATAGAGCGGCATAGCGCCGGGGCAGGTAGGCGAGCCCACCCAAAGGTCGCCTGTACTGGTTCACCCGAACTGGTCCGAACCGGCTGAATACTACCTCTGATGCCCCATCAATAGTAGTGTTTTTCATTTTGCATGTTGGAGTTCCTGATCTATGTGTTGTTGTCCACCAGCGGCCTGCGGAGCTGGCAGAAGATTTGGACAGCGAGGAGACTGGGGAGGAATCTGGGGCCAGGGCTGGAGGCAGGGATCCAGCCAGGACCATGTGGGAGGTCTGTCCCGACTCCAAAACCTCCAGAGGTTGACATGAGCAAGGCAGAGGAACAGGGGGAGCCTGTTCTCAATGCGCACATGCGCAGAGCTGCCAGAAGGCAAGAACAGTTACAGAGGAGCAGGACTACTCAGGAGTAAAGCTTGGGGATAATTGGCCCCTCCCATAGGCTATATAGGTGGAGAACACAAAAGGGTTCATTGCAGGAAGCAACTCAGTTCATCTCTAGCTCTCATCATTGCAACTCGGCCTCCGTTTCTGTTTCTGTTTGGACTTGCCAAGTTTTCCTGCAAATTGGTCCTTGGCAGCCAAAGAAGAGCAAGGTTCGTGTTGTTATCTGCCTTTCCCTGAAAGACTGTAGTCAGACTTGTTTCCCTTTATTTGGACTTATTACGGCTGGTAATGAAAATAATTATCAGCCGTTACAAATAAAGGAGGTTTGTGGGATGCCGCTTGTGCCATCTTATTTAATCAGGAAGCCTAGGTCAGAACACTACAGTCTTGCACTTTCATTAGTTTTTCCATATTTATCAGTGGAATAGTAAAATGCCTTTTGTTTTACAAGTTCATTGATGGAATTGTGTAGTTTTCTCCAGTTGAAATTGATAAGAGATATGCCCCTTTCCCTTTCTAGTCAAAGCAATAGGAAGAACAGTAAGACTATTGTGTGCATGTGTAAAAAAAAACAGGGAAACTGTGGTAAGTGTGCTTCAGGCAGACCATCAAACCACCATCCTGGTTAAATCAAAGGAAGCTTTGTTGAAATCTGCAGTGTGGGAAAGCTATAAATATCAGAGCTATTCCTCAGAAAGAAAAGATGCTGAGACCCTAGAAAGAGTGCAGAGAAGGGCAACTAAGATGATAAAGGGTGTGAAGGATAAATTATACAAGGAACAGTTAAGGGAATGTCTAGGCCAGTGATGGCGAACCTTTTTTGGTTCGCGTGCCAAAAGGGGGGGATGCGGGGGGCTCACACGTGTGTCCCACACCCATAATTCCATGTGCCCCTCTGTGCATGCACGTGTGACCCCCCCGCTCCTGGCACATGATGGCTCACCCATTTTTCGCTCTCCCCAGGCCTGGGGAGGATGAAAACAGCCTTCCCCACCCCCTTGGAGGCTGAAAACAGGCTGTTTCCCGACTACCAGTAGGCCCAGAAGGCCCAAAAATCAGCTGGCTGGTACGCGCATGCATGCCAGACCTGAGCTCATGTACCCACCAATATGGCTCCACGTGGCACTTGTGGCATGCATGCCATAGGTTCACCATCATGGGTCTACAAAAAGAAGAATTAGCGGGGATACGATAGCTGTTTTTTGGTACATGTGGAGCTGCCATAGACAGGAGGGTCTAGGACTTTTCGACTCCTACCCTTGGCCGTGTCTGCTTCTCCACCAGGGTTCCACCTCTGGGCATTCACCTCTAGCTTTTCTCCTCGGCTGACATGCCCCTAGCTGTTCGCCCTGGCCAATGGGCAAGGCCCCTCCATCCCATGTGCTTCAACGTGGTCCATTCTGTGACACACTGTTTGTCCTGGGCTTTTGGCTGCCTGGGACAGTTAGCCACCAGCCAAGATTGTGTAGTAGAGGAGCTTTTGTAATGTAATTGATTTTTCTACCTGTGGTGTGTGTTTTTGAAAATTACAATGAAACACAGTGTGTTAACTTACAGCCTTGCAGAACATCAAAACTGACAGCCAAGCTTAATGAAAAAGGCACTTTGAAAGGCACCCTTTTTAAGCAACACTTAACATAAACTTTGAAGTGGATTTCTTGATAAACCATGAGATCTCTTAATGTAAGCCACTGAGCACTGCACCGCTGATAAATGGGTTTAAATCACTTCAGAAGAGTGAATTAAAATAATAAAAGCAGCCAATTCTGTAGTGACTGATGGAAGATAAGCCTGCTGCTGTGTTCTATTTGAGATCAAAACAATAAGGCCAAATATTTTAGCAAGATGTTCCATTCACGACTTTCAGCTGAAGCTGCAGGAAATGGCTCTGTATAACAAGGATTTGGGAGCCCCTTTTTTGGTATGCTTTGTAGAGACTTTGATGAATCATATTACAAGAGGAAGAAATATCAGACCTACTATTCTTTCCAAAATTAAGGCTAGACTATTTTGGTTTGGAGGAAATGGAAGTGAGGGAAGCAGCAGGCAATAATAATTCCCTCTAAGGTCTGGGATGAATTTATGAAAGCTTGAAAGACATCTTCTTTGTGTGCTGTGATTTCATTTCAGATTAGCAGTAGGAAAGTGACATTTTTCTTTTTAAATGGCCAACGACCATTATCCACAGTGTTGTTGAGTGAAAAGGCCCCTATTCAAAGATATTCTCTTTTAAAGCTAAACATAATTTGTTAATCACTAAGAATCTGGACTGTAATGTCCTGGGCTGCTGAAATCAGTTGGCTAAAATCGTAGACAAAAGAAAATAAACACATTCCTGAATTACTTTTATTCAAAGGAAGAAGATAAAAATCATCTTAGTATAATTGGAAACAGAGTTTTAACAAGCCAATATGGAGAAAGATCTCTTGACTACGTCAGTATTGGTTTTTTCAAAATTAAACTAGCTGTGCATACTGTGTGGTCTTGCAAAGTTGTGACTATTCTTAATAAATAGCAAGAGGTGAGGAAAAATGCAAAGAACAATAAATTATTGATATAATAATAGCACTTTGTTGTTGTATCTGTAATATTAATTACTCCTGAAAATTTCAAACTGCATTTAACATAAGAATAATGACTTGTAGGGGGTGGAAATAAAGGGAAATTGTATCCATATTATTGATATTTTGTTCTATTCAAATCAGTAGGAATAACTTGCTCCACTGATTTCAAAGGGATCGTGAATGAATTGCAGTTAGATCCTTTGAAATCAGTGGAATAAGTTACTTCTACTGAAATCATGGGGAAATGTTAATCCCTAATTTATCACTGTTGAACTAAAAATATTTTAAATATTTTTTTCTAAATTACCAGCAGAGGGTGATAGAGCTTACAAATCTTAGTACAGTGATGGCGAACCTATGGCACGCGTGCCACAGGTGGCACGTGGAGCCATATCTGAGGGCACGTGAGGCGTTGCCCTATGTCAGCTGCAGCGCGCATGTGCATGCTGGCCAGCTGATTTTTGGCCTTCTTTTCAGCCATTTTCGCTCTCCCCAGGCTTCAGGAAAGCCCCCTGAAGCCTGGGGATGGTGAAAAACGGTCCAACAGGCCAACCAGAAGTTCGTTTCCGAACTTCCGGTTGGCCAGTTGGGCCGTTTTTCACCGTCCTCAGGCTTCAGGAGTCCGGAGGCTTCAGTGAAATCTGTGCGCATGCACGGGGGGAGCGCGGGGGGTTGTGGGCATGTGCGGGGGGCAGCACAGGGGTTGTGCACATGCACAGGGGAAGGGCATTGGTGTGGGCACGTGTGCACATGTGTACATGCACGCACACATGCACATGCACACATACGCACACATGCTAGCGCACACATGCACCTTTTTGGCACCCGAGCCAAAAAACGTTCGCCATCACTGTCTTAGTATCTATTCAGATTTGTTTTGTGGGTGGAAGGTAATATAGTCAGACAAATATAGAACATAAACTTGTTAATTTTTTTCTATCTTAAATTGCTAATATAATAATGATTGTTTTTTAAAAAGTGGGCATTTTGCATTGTTAAGGAAGGGGAAGAATGGAGTTTGAATGGAGTTGAAAGTTTTCTTCCTTCCCAATACTTTTATGGCTACTATGAAGATTGATTTCATTTAATCAAATAGTTGAATTAATGCTATACCATATATTTATTCTTCACAGGGACAATTAATCTGAACTTCTGAAGTTTTAAAGTGTTTAAACTGTGTGGGTTTTCCCTTCTGAAATCAAAGTTTTAATGGGAAAAATCCTTTACGTAGTAAATATAGATAATTCCTCCTACCACTTATCTCCAAAAAAATGCCATATATTCATGATGAAGATTTAGCTCTTAAAGCATTTAACATGAAAAGAGCAAATAATAATTATATTATTTAATATAATAAAAAAATCTTAAAACAATAGAAAGCAATAAGATAAGGAAGTAAATGACACCAGTTACCTATGCCAGAATATTTTTTGTAATAAAAAGTAGAGTTCAGTACACCTGTAGATGAGAAAAGAGATAGGCTTGTGAAAAAAACAAAATAACTGCCTTTTAAGCCTCCAGAAAAGATGGCCCTGCCACGTACATACAATTGTTGCCTGTATTTGGACAAAGTGCCACCAGAGTTAAATAGCAATGTCCAACAGCTCCAATGCTTTGTTTTCATCTAGCTGTAGTAACTTAGTAATACTTGTTTCCACCTCCTGTTTTTCAGGGAATAATTCACTGGACATCTTTCTTGTAATCCTAGAGTGTGTGAAAAATAAGACACTTATAACCTCTCCTGCTTTTCTGGTAATAAAAGATTTAAATATTGAATATTTCCTATAGGAGAGACCCGAGATGAGTGGAATAAAAACATATCAATTTGGAAGAAAAGCTAATCTTACTGGAAATAAATAAAATCATTTAAAAAAGAGAGAAAAAGTAAACATAACTTTAATTTTAAATATTGATATACAAATATTCAGCAGTGGAAAAAATAAAATTGCCGAGCTACCCAGATTGTTAGAGAACAATACTTATTTTTTTAAATGAAATACAACAATGTTATGCTCTGAGTAGACCACAGGATGGCAGTAGTCTGCTAAAAATAGAATCTCTCCATCCATCCCAAAGTCCAAGTAAAGAAAAGAGAGAATCATTATCACCAGAAAATATTAAAGGGAAGACAAAAATTAGATCCTTGGGAACATGCCTGAACGCAGTGTTGGCATTAAAAACTCAATTTCCTAAATTATACAGAGAATTAAAAAATCTCTGATTTAGCAAATGTTATCATCCGAACTTAACCTTTATGCTAAACTTGTTATCTACTACTGTAGAAATAGTCTTTAAACCAACGTTTCCTTTGTTTTTCAATTCACTTGTACTTTTTCACAGATTTCTGGAGATGGTGCATTCTATTTGTTTTTCAGGCTATATTCAGAGACTTCTGTCTCATTTTAAAAGGAATAAGCCCCCTTTTTTAGTCCCAAGAGGTGCTAGGTGACTCTCGCAGTCTTTGGGTGACAAACTGCATCACTCCTTCCTAAAGATATTGACAGTTTATAGTCTGCTTGACAGAATATATATTGGGAATGTTTGAGTTCTCCATAAGGGTATAATGTTTGGAACAATATCGTTATGTTATCATTACAGCTTCCAATGGAATCTACTGGTCATTCACCAAAGGATGTAAATATTTATATTTTATTTATTTGTATCCCATCTTTATTATTTTTATTAAAAATTCAAAGTGGAGAACATACCTAATACTCCTTCTTCCTCCTGTTTTTCCCACAACAAACACCCTGTGAGGTGTATTGGGGAGAGAGAGAGAGAGAGAGAGAGAGAGAGAGAGAGAGAGAGAGAGAGAGAGAGAGAGAGAGAGAGAGAGAGAGAGAGAGAGTTACCTATTTCCCATAGAAAACATGGAGCCACAAAACCTGGGTAGGCATGGCTGGGGGTCATGTGACTGGGTGGGAGTGAGTGACATCGAGTTGGCTCCCAGTGTTTTGTTTTCTGTGGGAAACGGGCCCAAGTGGCTCTTTGAGTGTTTAAGGTTGCTGACCCCTGGTATAGGGTTTCCTGCCTAAGCAGGGGGTTGGACTAGAATACCTCCAAGGTCCCTTCCAACTCTGTTATTCTATTCTATTCTATTCTATTCTATTCTATTCTATTCTATTCTATTCTATTCTATTCTATTCTATTCTATTCTAAGAAATATTTTTCGTCTTAAATGCTTCTATGTAAGGATCTTCATCTCATAAAGCAACTTAAAAGAGAGAGAGGGGGGAGAGAGAGAGAGAGAGAGAGAGAGAGAGAGAGAGAGAGAGAGAGAGAGAGAGAGAGAGAGAGAGAGAGAGAGAGAGGCCCAAACTAACCCAACTGGCTTTCATGCCTAAGGCAGGACTAGAATTCATAGACTCCCAGTTTCAAATCTGGTGCCTTAACCAGATCTGACTGGTTTTATCCCATTAATAACATCAAATGGGCTCTCAAGAAATCACATGTATTTTGTAAAACGTAATACAAAAATGCAAACCAATTTCAAAATTAGAACAATTACATTTGAGCTAATATAGGTGCTTCTTTTACTGTACACGTGGCAATATTTCCCCAAGCATTTCAGATGTAAATTGCAGTGATATTAATATAAAACTTATGTGTCAAAGAAGGGGGAATGGAAAACAGTAAAAATAAATCCTTGAGGGGGGCATGCAATGTGGAATATTTTGCCACCGGAAAAGTCTAATTTTTCATTTTACAACATCCATACATATTATATGTGGATGCAAAAATGAGCTTGTTCTAATGGAGACTCATCAACTCTAGTGCAATATTGTATTGCTACTATTCTAACATTGCAATATTCCTGCTGCCAAAACAGCCTTTGGCATTATGAGCCCCTTGCTTGTGGAAACATTAGAAGGGAATTGCTGTTCTTCCACACTGCAGGAAGGAATGATTCAAGATCTAAGAACACAGCACTGAAAAGTTTCCCCAAGAGTCTAATATTTCAACTTCCTTGTATTGAAGGAAAATGTACTACACCTAAACTACCCCAACAGATGTTTATCAAATCCCTGAAACATTGCTGGAATTTTCCTGATTTCCTTATGTGTTTTCCCTTCCTACCTCTGGTTTCTTCAGTATTCTTGTGGTAGATGTTTTAATATTTGGTCTCAATTTATATGATGCAAATAGAAAGGAGGAGGGGGAGGGGTTGATGGAGATATTGTCATTCAGATACAATTATAGTTCTTGGGGAAAAGAAATTTGGGATGCATGTCCCCTCTTCTACTTAACACATGGGAACTGACTAATCAGTGTTAATAAGGAGTAGCAGCAACTCCTGGAAATAGAACAGTATGGAGTGTCAGGATCAGGCCCATCATTACGGAGAGTGAGATGGCTGAAAATTATTGGTGTCATAAAAGGAGACATCTTAACTGGATTCGTGATGTTTATTGCCAGTGATGGAGGGTGCACATTATGCGATTTACTTCCTTCACTATTGGAATTATTGATAAGCTTTGAATAGGTGGATGTGTGCCATGGACTACTCTGCCTCAGGTGAAAAAGTGTCTGGGGTCAACCCTATCAGGTACCTCCATAATTGGTCAATGATAACAGAGTTGTCAGAAATATGGGAGGAAGGTATATCAGTGCTGTCGTGCCCTTTTCAGTTTCTGATGGAAGAATGGCCTTTTTATGATATCAAATGGTGTAGGAACTCCTGTTTGAGCAGGGGGTTGGACTAGATGACCTACAAGGTCCCTTCCAACTCTAATAATAAATCTAAAATGTATTCGGATGAGATTCTACTGTTCAACTAGAAGAGAAGAGAGGAAAGATAGACTGCTTTAATGAGACCATTCTTCTCTTTATTTCTCTCCATACCTGAGAATGTCAGCATGCTAATGCTACCATCAAACATATACTTCAAAATACACATATAAATCCAAATCAGTTGTTTACCGGACGGGAAATTGCTTGAATTTCTGTGGTTGCAAATATTCAGGAATACGTGCTGAGATGGCTTTACCAGCACAGAGGCTTTGTGAGAAAGGCACACTCTTGGATAAATCCTGCTGTGTAGTCCACGTCATTGAAGGAAACATCAGCATCCCTACTCTATGTTTGTGGAGCTGGTTACAGAAGCACTTATTTCTGTATAGAGCTTCATTATTTTACCTGGAGTTGCTTCCAGCCTTTTGTGCATTTTTTTTGCATTTTTTTTTTGCTGTTTTTGTACAGACGTTTCAGCCTCCATCGATCACCTGTATGATGAAATAATTTAAGTCCAGTTTTTGGCTCTTCTGAAAAACGTAATCCAGCAAAGAGAGACTTGGTCTTGGCATGTAATTTCTTAATGGAAATGGTTTCAACATTGGTCAAAGAGCACCTGGAGCTTTATGTTCTATTAGCTATGTTCTGTTATCACAGAATGAAGAATTATCCATTTAGAGATGCTGCTTTACTAAATACCACATATTTGCATATTTGCTAAGCTTAGAAGGAAAGCGACCAATACCCTTTATTCCACAGAGTTTTGAGCATTTCAGTGAGCATTACAGAGTGACAGGAAGCTGGTTTTTCATGGCTGGGATTTTACTGTATCCATTTTGCATTGCTCTGGCTAAATCCTTGCTTCTCATGATGTCCTTGGTGAAAAGGGAGGAAAAGAGAATGCAAACATCTGCTTTTTATAACCCAGTCCAAGCTTTCATAACTTGATCTTAGCAATCATGAATAATTTTCCAGTCACAATGTGATGAAGCCTGGATTGCTGTGGCTAATTACACCCCCTCTCTCTTCCTCCCTCCCTCCCTCTCCCTCCCCCACTTTCCCCCTCTCCCTCCCTCCCCCTCCCTCACTTTCCCCCCTCCCTCCCTCTCCCTCCACCTCCCTCCCTTCCCCCCTGACAGCAAATAATGCAAGCTTGCCCCATCAACAAAATACAACATAAATACAGCTCTGCTGTCATATCCATAAATTTGTCACAAGCCATAAATACAGCTAAATACAACTCTTGGCCACATCCATTATTTGATTAGAAAACAATAGTCTGATTTCTGAATTTAGCTTTGAAAATGAAAGCTAAATATCAATAGTATATGGCTCTTAAAGCAAGCAAGGAACCTTTGTCCCATAGCTCTGGTGCTTGCTTTTCAGAATGCTCAGAGAGGCACTCCAGGGCAATGGTCTTCAAATCTCTTCTAAATTTGTTACATATCATGGTCAGAACTACAGCCTACTATTCACAATAAGATATGCTGAGTTCCTTCCTTGGCTCTCAGGCCTGCTGGGATTTGGTGTGGGCAGCGCTTAGGCCTGAAGAGTGCAAGAAGACAAAGGTTATGTACAAGCCATAGCAGAGGCTTCCATTGGTTCATCTTTAGCGTTTTATGGGAACCCCATGCTCTAGGGCAGTGATGGCGAACCTATGGCACGCGTGCCACAGGTGACACGCGGAGCCATATCTGCCGGCACGCGAGCCGTTGCCCTAGCTCAGCTCCAGCGTGCATGTGCACTCCGGCCATCTGATTTTCGGCTCGCACAGAGGCTCTAGGAGGGCTTTTTGGCTTCCGGAGAGCCTCCGGGGGATGGGGAGGCCATTTTTGCCCTCCCCAGGTATTGAATTATGGGGCCTGTGGAGGGCGAAAAACGGCCCTACTAGGCCCACCAGAAGTTGGGAAACGGGCCGTTTCTGGCCTCCAGAGGGCCTCCAGGGGGTGGGGAAGGCCATTTTTGCCCTCCCCAGGGATTGAATTATGGGTGTGTGCACTCGCGCATGCACAATAGTGCGCACGTGCACGCATTTTCGGCACCTGAGGAAAAAAAGGTTCGCCATCACTGCTCTAGGGAAATCCAACGCATTTGGGAAATAAATGCCATTCCTTCACAGAATCAACATATCATAAGTTGTTCTCCAAGCCTGAATTATACTGAGAGTAAAATGGATTGGAAAGGAGAGCCTTTTTTTTTTAAAGAAACATGTCCAGCCCTAACATTAGACCAAGCTAGCCAAACATCTCAAGTAGAAAATGCTGGAGGGAGATGGTGCACTGGTGGTTGTCACTTACCTTTGCCTTTTGAATTTCCTGGCTCTTTTTGCTTCTGCTGGATGTACTAATAACCTGATTTTAGTCCCTTAAAGAAGTCTGCTGGCTTAGGTGTGCTGGTAAGCATTCAACAGCACAATGAATGCAGAAAGTCAACTGCCAGTTTAGCCTGTTTCGGAATATAAATAGGAAAAGGTGTCAACCTCCTTTGCCTCTTCTGGAAGAATGTTTTGGAGCAACCCAGCTTGGAATAATGGCAAACAGCATGCAAAAAGCTGGTCTAGAAAGCCAGAGTGGAAGAGATAACAGCCTGTCTCCTGGATGCCCCTCCCTCTGAAAAGCTGTTTTAGAGTCTGAGAGCCCCAGATAGACGTGTAGGTAAAATTACACAAAGTTTAACCCTTTGCATCTGAATGGGAATTTTAAGCACATATCTAACTGAGGAGGTTAGTCATCAGTCATCATGTCAATTGTGCTCTATAAGGATTCATCCAGATTCATCATTTGTCCACATCACCACACATTCTACTGCACATCTGCTTACCACTTGACAGCATGAAACAAGCAGTGTGTATGCATTCTCTCTGGTATGATTAACCGAGTGAAGGAGAGTGGAACATGCTGTCAAAGTTTGCCTCCTTCAAACATACCATTTGACATTCTGCATGAATCAGGGTCTGTGTGAGCATCTAAAGTGGAGGAAGTCTTCTGAAAGCAGCTTGTATAATCTGGAATCTTCTTGCTGTAGAAGGACAAAAACAATGAGAAGCGACCATATTGGAGTGAGAGGGACTTGCCAGGAATGCTTCACAGGAAGAGAGAGAGAGAGAGAGAGAGAGAGAGAGAGAGAGAGAGAGAGGGAGGGAGGGAGGGAGGGAGGGAAAATGAGAGAGAGAGAACGAGAGAGAACGAGAGAGAGAATGAGAATGAGAGAGAGAATGAGAGAGAATGAGAGAGAGAACAAGAACAAGAGAGAGAGAGAACGAGATTAAGAGAGAGAGAGAGAACGAGAGAGAGAGAGAGAGAACGAGAACAAGAGAGAGAGCGAAAACAAGAGAGAACGAGAACGAGAGAGAACAATTTGTGTAGATTAGCCGTTTTCAGACATTCTCCTTCCTGTTTTTTTGGCTTTTTTTTTCAAAATTAGCAAGATGGAAGATGGAATGTAACAATGCAAACCCCACTCCTTTCTTCAATGGGTCATCATCACACGTGCGTTCATAAGAGGCAGGATTGTACTGTGACATCTTGATGATTTTGGACCCCTCCCATGCAGATTAATGTGCCTTAAATTGTGGTCCTATGACCCTAGGGGTTCCCCCAAGACCCTCTCAGGGTTCCATGAAATTAAATTATTTGCTAGCCTTCGCTGAAATATAATACAGTACAGGTAGTCCTCGACTTACAACAGTTCATTTAGTGATTGTTCAAAGTTACGACAGCATTGAAAAAAGTGACTTATGACCATTTTTCACACTTATGATCCTTGCACCATCTCCGTGGTCACATGATCAAAATTCGGATGCTTGGCGATTAACTCATATTTATGAGGGTTGCAGTGATCATGTGATCACCTTTTGCAACCTTCTGACAAGCGAAGTCAGTGGGGAAGTCAGATTCACAATTGTGTTGCTGCGTTAACAGCTGCGGTGATTCACTTAACAACTGTGGCAAGAAAATGGGGCAAAACTTACTGAACAAATTTCTCATTTAGCAACAGCAATTTTGGGCTCAATTGTGGTCATAAGTCAAGGACTTCCTGCATTAAAATCCCATCAAATTATCATGAGTGGTGGTGGGGTGTCAATATTATTAATGTCCTCTGCTAAGCACATTGGGCTATAAGCGTACTTCACAGTTCTCGATCTGTAGCTACAATCCCCGCATCCTTCCATTTAAGATTGATGTTTTTCATGTCTTCTTGAAATGTTTGGCACCAGATTTTCTTTGGACTTCCTCTTTGGCAGCAAATGTACCAGTTTTAATACTTAATATAGTAAAAATTGATAAATATAACCTTACATGTGGATCGTTTGTGGATTTTCCATAATGAGGGTGAAGGTTCGTTCTCCGAGCTTGTGGGTTGGTTACTGAACATTTTGTTACCAAGCTACGTAACTTCTTCAGCGGAGTTTAGGGGATATCAGTGTCATATCCCCTAAACTCCACTGAAGATGTTACCTGTTCTGTCCCCAGTTACGAACGTATCAAAAACACACCGTTAGAACGAACTTAGTTTAATTAATGAACCACTGCTAATAACTGGCTTAGCAGTGGCGAAACACACAAATCAAAAGAAGCAATCCTTTCTTGCAGAAAGTCAGCTGCTAATTAGTCTTCATTAGCAGCTGGCGTAAGTTCAGTCAGTCTTAACTCAAAACAATGCTATTATTTCTGGTTATCTCATGTAATGTTCGAAGGCTTGGCAAAATGCCCAGGAGTCTTTGTGGATAAGAAATCCGAAGCAGAGAAACATGAATTCACAAGACAATGCACTACAGATACCCGAGTCTGAACTATTGTTTCCTGCAGCCTTCCAGCTGCCTCTAATGTTCTTAAATAGACTAGGGGAGTGGCCAATTAGCCCCAAGTCTTACTCCTGAGGAGACCTCCTCCGGAGTAATCATTCCTGTCTCTTGGTAGCTCTGGCACCGAGTCCTTGCCAGCCTCCTCACTGTCCGACTCAGGTGCCAGCTGCGCAGGCTGCTGGCGGGCCACAACATTACCTAGACTGGTAACGAAACATTCAGAAACAAGCTCGGAGAACGAACCTTCACCCTCATCCTACAACCGAGCTACAGATATTCACCTCTATTGCAGATCTTCCATAATTTTTAAACATAAGAAGGGGTCCTGAGAGAAAAATGTTTAAGACCCACTGACTTAGATAAAACTAAGGATACCAGGATAATTTGATTAGGTATATGATCAGTGTTATTTAATGTAACATATGTAGGTAGTCCTTCACTTACAACCATTCATTTAGTGACTGTTTGAAATTACAATACCACTGAAAAAAGTCACTTATGACTGTTTTTCACACTTATGACCATTGGTCACGTGATCAAAATGTGGACTTTTGGCAACAGATGGTTGTAGTGTCCCGGTGTCAGGTAATTTACCTTTTGTGACCTGACAAACAAAGTCAGTGGGAAACCAGATTCACTTAACAACCATGCTACTAACTTAACAACTATAGTGATTCATTTAACAACTATGCCAAAAAAAGTCAGAAAATGGGACAAAACTCACTGTCTCATTTAACAACATAAATTTTGGACTCAATTGTGGTTGTAAGTTGAGGACTACTTGTACCCTTGTGCCTTCTCCAGATGTTTTTTGGTGAAGTAGGATGGTTCTGTGGACAAGACAACATATCGGGTCATCCATTACTGCTGTCCAGAACAGGAATACTATGTTTGTTGACTGCCTCTGAGAGGATTGTTTTGGGGTAATCTCAGATCTTGGTTTTTGAAAATCCAGCAAACACAAAATAGTAGGACAAAGAAATACACATCTGAGTCAGATCTGTGACCTTGAGCAAACAAGCTTTCCATGATTCCTAGAACACCTGGTCCAGCCCTTACTGCTCTTCCTCTGAGGAGGAGACCCAAAGCGCTCACTTAATTTAAACTTGAAGGTGTAATTCTATGTAATTCACTGTATGAACTTCTGACTCCACTCTGGGTAGCAAATGACTGAACTTTTCATACTGCTTTTGTCTGGACAATTTCTTTCAAAGACCGACTACTTGTGTTGTGTGTGTGTGTGTGTGTGTGTGTGTGTGTGTGTGTGTGTGTGTGTGTGTGTGTGCCCCTTTGAATTTAACAGAATAACAGAGTTGGAAGGGACCTTGGAGGTCTTTCTAGTCCAACCTCCTATATTCTTCCAGACAAGTGGCTGTCCAATCTCTTCTTAAAAGCCTCCAGTGATGGAGCGTCCACAACTTCTGAAGGCAAGCTAGTGAATTGTTCTCATTGTTGGGAAATTTCTCCTTTAGTTCTATGTTTCATGTTCACCAATTTTTAAAAATGTAAAGAATATCTTGGGCCGGCAAAATTTTGCCTGACGAGTGAGTCAACATGGAGGGCAGCTGTGGCTTCTGATCTCAACTGCAATTACTTTTCCTCAGAAACATCACAGTAGGTTCTGCAAAGGAAAGCCTGTGCCTTTTGGAGTGTGAGTTCTCTGCAGAGGCTGTTCTGCCTAGCAGAGCTCAAATTACTTGGAGCAGAGGGAGCTAGCATATGGCTAAGGAGAGACCCCCTGGCTGGAAGTATATTTAAACCTTCTTCAATAAAGAAACAGCAGTGCCTCCTTCCTCTTACTGATACTTCCTCCCAAACTGAGTGACAAGTACCGTATGTGCCATGTTTTATGACTGCCATGTTTTATGACTGCTTACGAAAGAGGCTTTGCCTTGAGTGGTTTTTGTGGCACTCCAGGGACCTTAAATACCTTTTTAAAGAGCTCACCCGAAAAGAGCGCCTCAAAGGCAAAGGTGGGGAAACGGGGTTGGCCAATGAGAAGGCGAGTTTGTTCTGAGCATCCACTCTTCATTGTCTCTGCAGCAGCAACCGCTGCAGCCACAGGCTTCCAATAGCAGCCGAATTTTGGAGATCCTGTGCCTCTTGCCAAAGAATCCAGAGGTGGCAACAGAAGTAGCAGCAGCTGCGTGGGGGGATATGAATGGGACTCCTTCTCTCTTGGCTCAGGGAGAGGCTGACAAACTCTTACAAACGGAGGCTGGGGAAGGGAAGAAGAACCGGCAACTTGCACAGGCAAAAGTAGTCGTGTTTCTCTGCCTCTCCTGAATCTGTGGAAAGTAAAGTGCTTGGGGGGGGGGGGGAATAAGGAGGGTGGGGGGAAGGAGGACTTCTGTTGCTGCTTTGAAAAAAAAGATTGATCCAATGCATTCTTCACAACCAGACTGGATCCTTTGTGATGCTTGAGGTGGGAAGCTGAGCACGTTGCTGAGGTACCAGAGAAAAGGAGGGAAAGTCATGGATTTCCATGACAATGTTTCCCTGCGGGCTGTAGGATTCTGCGCATCAGTCTTTTTCGTCCTCCTTGTTTTGCCTACCTGTGCCCAAGATGGAGTGGTAGAACCTGAGCCCGCAGTGGAAGAAATTCCACAAGGAGCATCTACCTTGGCTTTTGTCTTTGATGTGACTGGCTCAATGTACGATGACTTAGTTCAGGTCATTGAAGGTGCCTCCAAAATTTTGGAAACCTCTTTGAAGAGACCCAAGAGGCCACTTTACAACTTTGCACTGGTTCCCTTCCATGATCCAGGTAAGGCATTATTTTCATGTGCTTTAAAATTGGGAAATACTTACAAAGACAAGCCTGTACAGATAGTTGGGGATTTTTAAAGGTTTATTTTAATAACAGAGGTTTGTGTGTGTGTGTGTGTGGGGGGGGTGTTATTAAAATCAGATGCTCTCTGCATGTGTGTATGTAATAAAAGGACCAGG
This sequence comes from Diadophis punctatus similis, assembly GCA_023053685.1. Classification (NCBI taxonomy): domain Eukaryota; kingdom Metazoa; phylum Chordata; class Lepidosauria; order Squamata; family Dipsadidae; genus Diadophis; species Diadophis punctatus. The sequence continues at coordinate 89,845,751 of JALIGW010000003.1, read as the reverse complement.
GATGTATGAGAACAGGTTGTCTTCAAATAGTGTTAGATTATAAAAGACATTATAAACATTATAAAAATAGAGACAGTACAGAATTATTTCTATTCATAAAATAGTGATTGGAAAGCAGCTCCCTTAGATGAAACTTCAAGAGACTTCCTTAATTAAATGAATGTAGCTTCTGCAACATATTAATGTGCCAAAATAGGTGCATTGTTTGGGAATTGAATTGTGAATTGAAAACAGAGTTTATGACTCCAGAACACGGTTTTATTAACTGTAAATGGCATCTGTGGAGAAAATATTCCTAAACATCAGTTTATATTCAGTATACAAACATGCTATGTCATGTTTTCAATCAATGTTTTGCAAATTTTTATTGTAAATGAAATACTTTTTCTTTTAAAAGCCCTTCCCTCAGAAAAATAACCATGAATTACATACAGAAGCCTTCACTTACCTGACATTTCTCAGACTGGGGGTTTACAATATAACTCCCTTCACCCTCAGCCAGACAACTAATGCCCATGGGAACTGTAGTCATCTGGAAGGCTCCAGGTTGGAAAAGGCAGGATATGTTTTATATATTCTCCAAAAGCATGACCTTTAACACTCTCCTGCTGAAACTCATTGTATTTCCCATGAAAAGTTCTTGGGACACAATCAAATTTTATGGCTGGTGCTTCAGCTGTCTCTTCACTGTCTTTCTTGCCTTTCTTCTACGCACTGCTGTTCATGCATTCTTACTGCTTTCTCTCCCACTCCATAGCATATGTTTTCTATTCCTTTCTTTAGACTTTCTCTTCTTTTGACAAACATCTTTGGATGATCCTTCAATCCTTTTATTGCATAGGGCAATAAAAGTACACAAACGACTACAAACACACAAAAAATCTGAACTTCCAGCTACTTCTTTCTCCTGAACTATTCTGGACTGAAGTCATCTGGAATTTGTTTCAGTTGTGGGAATGATAAAATATATTGCTTCTCAGCTATGACTCTATTTGCTCTTTAAGGAAAAAGTAGCCACTGAATGGTGAAACTCTTGGTATGATTCATAAGATAATAGGGATGCAGGTTTAAAGCTATTTTTCATTAGATGGCCTAGAGCAGTGTTTCTCAACCTTGGCAGTTTGAAGATATGTGGACTTCAACTCCCAGAATTCCCCAGCCAGCAACGCTGGCTGGGGAATTCTGGGAGTTGAAGTCCACACATCTTCAAACTGCCAAGGTTGAGAAACACTGGCCTAGAGTTTTCCCCTCAGAATAAGAATTCATTTTCTTTCTTTTGTTTTCCTTTTTGTTCATATAAGGCACCAACATATTTGAGAGAAATTGCCACTGCAGTGCAATGTGTACCAGCAGAGGGCCCAAAGGTCTAACAATGGAGCCCCATAGTGGTATTTTATCCAACTTTCTTCCAGATTGCCAGGAAATTGGATGGAGTTAAATTGATTTCAGTTTGAGCAACTGACAGTATTTAGGTGACATTGTCTGATCCTCAGATCCTAGGTGCTGAAACACAAACACAATTTAAGACACATTAACTATAAGCTAGTTTTTGGTGTGATTTTTCAAAACAATGATTGTGGTGAGAAAAACAACTATGTTACAGGATAACGACTTGATCAATTTTTCCAGTTTTAGATATGGAAAGAATTACTGAAAAGCTTTGGTCAGAAATGTGAACCGTACTTTTATTGAAGATGTGCTCCCAGATGATAACTCTTGCTCCCTTTTGTTAAAGACATTGAATTTTTTAAAATTACTACTTTGTCAAGAAGCGACATGATCATGCTTCTTTATGTATAAACATAGATGTCATTACAAAGGGAAGAGCTTTTAATATTATTTTAAAGAAAGGTCTGGTAAATCGCTAAGGACAAAGACATTCCTTGTAAGATGTTCAAGTTGTTAAATGTGCCAGCAAAGGAAGTATTTCCATCATGACCAAAACTTAAAAAGCAACAATAGCTCCTCTTCCTCCAACTTTGCTTTAAAAAAAATCAAAGAAAAACTGTTGAATGCCACTCAAGTACGTACTGAGGGTTTTTTTTTTGTTAATGTAGTCCTGGAAATAAATAATTCCCGGGATTAGGAACTAGATAATAAAGGGAAAGGGAATCTTTATAGATATAAATTATAGGGGCTCTGGAGAACATAAAAAAGATACTTTACAAGATGTGTAAGCACACATGAAACTCTATTCTTCTGAGCATCTAACGATGCCCTTTGGTGGGCTTGCCTGACTGCTTCAAAAATTGAGACTGATTGTTAGTGGTAGTGTTTATGCAAACAGGCAATATTTTACTCAGACCACTAACACAAAGCCATTCTGTAGTGACTACAGAATATCAGAATTCCTGAATTTAGAAACAGCTGATCTTGGAGGGGGAAAATGTGACATATCCTGATCTGAATTCTAGCAATGGGGTGGAATTTTTGACATCAGGTATTATAATACTCCCCTCATAAAATATCCCATGTACCAGAAATTAAAAAATACAGTTAAAACACATTTTAAATGTGATTTGGACAATCTTACTGAGATAATTATACAAGATAGTTGAATCTTGTATATAAGACAGTTGAAATTTGAAATTTTCACTAGAAAATTAATGGATTTTCATGTAAGAGCTTTGGAATTTCATGAAATTTGGCTCTTCTTGGAACAGAACATTCTAGAGAGAGAAGCATCCAGATCTATCTGCTAGTCCTTTCTTCAAGCCCTTTCAGAAACAGAAGATGCAAGACTAGAAAAATTTAGCTGAGAGAAGAAGTGTGTAATTGATGAAAAAATATGAACTGAGGAATTTGTTGGAATCAGGACAGAGATAGTTGGGGAAAGACCCTAGAGCAATGGTTTCTCAGCCTTGGCAACTTTAAGAGATGTGGTCTTCAACTCCCAGAATTCCCCAGCCAGAGTGTTTCTCAACCTTGGCAACTTTAAGTTGTGTGGACTTCAAGTCCTAGAATTCCCCAGCCACTGACCTAGAGGTCAATTCCTAAGCCTTTTTCAATCAAGGCTTTGAAAGTGGCAGGGAGCCAGTGCTTTGGGTTTGAAGGAGACATATTCATGAGGGAAAATATTGGGAACACATGTTGATTGAGCTCAAATGCTGAAAGGCTGATTGTTGAAAGAAAGCTTTGGTGTTACTTGAACCTCCTCAGCATGTTCTGATATTGGCAATATTTGTTAGGACATCCTGTGTAAGCTGGGGTTCTGCACATTCTCATTTTAATTTGGGTTGACTCCTCTATAGATTTGGTCTTGGACAAAGTTGCATCTTACTCCTGAATTTTCAAGCCAATGTAAAGTTAATTGACAGCTGGTGGCAGTGGTTGGAATTTCCTGTTTGGAATTATTGTTTAATCAGGTTGATTATAATTGGTTCATTACTTGCTCAGGATCTAGATTTTGTAACTGGAGAAAACCTCTAGTGCTCTATCTCTTTAAAAAGAGTTTAAAAAGGAGGTTCTGGTGATTCTCCTGTCTCTGTTTCTGGGTTTACTCAGTGTTAGAAGGGGAGGAAGAAGGGTGGGAGGAAGACAAATGACACATGGGGTACATCAGGGCTCAATGCACTCACATTTCCTGTTTATATGAGGCCACTGGATAAGGTCATTGGGGTCAAACATCTTTGGCATGCTGATGATACCCAGCTGTACATTTTAACCCCAGGCCAATCAGGTGATGCCTTCCAGGTCTTGTCTCAGTATTTGGAGACTCTAGGTTTCTGGATGGGAAGGAGTAAGTTGAAGCTCAACTCTCATAGGATAGAGTGGTCATTGGGCTACCAACATCTGGAAGCACTCCATCTTTAGTTCTGAATGGTGACCACATTGATCCCTTTGAGAGGGGTGCACAGTTGAGGGAGGTGGGCTATAGAAATTATGACTGATTTGTATTCTAGTTTCACACAGAGTTTTGAAAAGATGGAAAACAGGAAGGAAAAATAAAGTTTCTTTTTATTTAAGAAGGCGCCACATTTAAAACCACATTTTAAAGCATCTTACCCAGGCAACATTTGCAATTGGCTCTGTGCTTTAAAAAATGGAAAGGCAATAGTCTGAACTGGCATTTCTACCTTGGCCTCCATTCCAGTTTCCTTCCTTGTATTTATTTATTTATAAGTTAAAGCTGTATTCTGCTATTTGGTCAACAAAAGCTGTAATGGCAGCTCATTAAAATACTCTCCACAGCTATACTTACATTCATATTTTCCATCTGTTTTGACTCAGCATCTCTCCAAATTCCAGAGTCCCAAAATGCAAAATGAGTCAATCTATGCAAGCTAAACTTTGTCACATTTTCATAATTTCTTATTAGGGCTGCATTGATTGCAAAGATGGACATTAACTCGGTATATACCCCTCTGTACAGGAAAAAGGTAGATTTATCTATAATAATTTTAGCAATTGTATGGATTGTTTTAAAATAATTATTTTTATTTTAGATTATTCAAACCTGTGCACAGAGGAGAACAATCCAGTATTTAGAGCACCTAAAAATTCTAAATGAAAAGAATAAAAACTTAGATACAACGCACTGTGCACACTTTAATAACAAAGTAACTTAACAAATAGTAGAAGTAGCCTTTATGTGGAAGAGATTCTGAGTATGTATTTGAATGATTTGTATGACCTTGGGTCTATGTGTAAAAGATGACTCATTTGGGCTGCAGAAATCCGAATGACCACTGGAAAGAGTTAAGAGTTTTCAATTCTCTTTGCTGACATCATATGGATTTTTAAAATCCAGGTATGGTAGACCCAGTTGCAAGAAAAGTAAAGATCATGTGCAGTGGTGGGATTCAATTTTTTTTACTACCGGTTCTGTGGGCGTGGCTTGGTGGGCGTGGCTTGATGGATATGGCAGGGGAAGGATACTGTAAAATCTCCATTACCTCCCCACTCCAGGGGAAGGTTACTGCAAAATCCCCATTTCCTCCCGATCAGCTGGGACTCGGGACGCAGAGAATAGATGGGGTGGGGCCAGTCAGAGGTTCTCTGAACTACCCAAAATTTCCGCTACCAGTTCTCCAGAACTGGTCACAACCTGCTGAATCCCACCTCTGATCATGTGTTAGAATAATGTGGAGCCTTAGATTCTAGGATGAAAAACTGCCTGGACTCAACTTTTTTCTCTCCCCATCTTCAGTTCTCACTTCTGTTTCAGAGAGAAGAAGATCTGCAACTGGAATGCAGACTGCAGTCATATTGTTTAAATTAGTGTTGGGCATAGAAAGGGCTTAGTGTGGGAGCCTAGAGAGGGTTAAATGTAAGCAGGAAGCCCATTGTAATTTTTAAAGCCTAGGCCACTAGTTAGTGTTCATGAGCTGCAATATCTCAAGGGAAGCTGAATATTATTGAAACATTTCCTGCATTCTCTTAGGCTGCACAATGGAATGCAGAAAATTGGTTTTGCAAAAGAACTCTTAAAAAAAACAGTCAGTTAAGTTTAGCTGGATTGGCCTGATTGTTTTTACTAATAATTGTTTTTGGAAAAGAAGAAAGAAAAAAGTCATTTGGGGAGAAACTAGATGCTTTCTTGTTTTGCAATTTCAAATGCAGAGAGGTAAAAGTCATTTCATTTGCAAGCAGATCCTGGCCTTTTTCTTTTCTTTTTTTTCTTTTTCTTTTCTTTAAAATTTTTTTCCATGTCCATATTGTCATCTCAGTTTGTCTCACTTGGTTTAATTGATTCTTGATTACTCAAGTTGATTGGAGTCCTCCTAAAAGATGTTGGCTTTGAAAAGAATCAGAATGTTCTTACCTATGGTAATTTACACATACTGCTTCAAAAGCAGTGTTTCCCTATAAGGGAGTGCACAAAAAGTACCTTTCTTCCAAGTCATTAAAGCAGCAATGTCTTTTCCCAAGCATTTGTAGCTGCTTCAGAAACTGCTCCTGGTTGCCTCCATACAAGCGTGGATGTACAGTTCATAGTGAAGTAAACTATTTTAAAGATTTTAATTTTACATAGGTGGTCTTTGGAGCAAAACACCACTTCTGAAGAATTTGCATAATTCTACTATCACTTGATATTGTGATAATCACCCGTTAATGAATCTTCATTTGTGATCCAACTTGCAGTTTCTTAATGATTATGAGGACATTATACTAAATGGCTTGGTTGCAGTGCTTTCAGATAGTGAAATGAAATGGTATGGTTAGGATCCAGTTAAATTTAAGACCCAATTAAATTATATGCTAAGGTAAGTCCTTTGGTTCAGGGGTGGGTTCTGACTTACCTCGCTGCCGGTTCGCTTCCTCACGTACCACACGTGCGCGTGTGCACATGCGCAGTGCTTAAAACCCAGCTTCTGCGCATGCGCAGAAGCAAAAAACAGCTTCTGCATGTGCACAGAAGCGAAAAACAAGATGGCAGCACCTATGGTGCTGCTGAGAGAGCCGGTTTGGGGGCATGTCCAGCCGGCCATCGCTGCCGGTTCGGCAAGCGGGGGAAAATTCCCGCTACCGGTTCTATAGAATCGGTCCGTACTAGCAGGAACCTGCCTCTGCTTTGGTTAGCAAAAGAAAGCAAAGCTGGGAATACTTCTTGAATTATTTGCTTGATATTTTTATCCAGTGGATTCTCCTTTGTCTTTGCACACACTTACCAAGTTCTTTGATTGTAGATTTTGCAGAAATTAAATCATATTTAATTTCCTTTGCTTTTGCCTCTAACATTGCCTGACAGAAGTGACACCATATTGCTTGCTTTTGTTCCTCCAGTAGTAGAATCAAAATATTTGTGGATATTTACTGGATTGTTGCCAGATGTCTGGATTCTGGAGTCAAGGATTCAAATGCAAGTTTGAAATATAATTGTCCATGTGGTAGATATGATTTTAATGACCTCTTATCACTCATTTTATGTACTAAAACAAGAAATGTTTACATTGCTTTGTCCTCAGGCCAGGAGAGTTGAATCACAGAGTGTTTTTTGGATAACCACCCAATATGAAAACTTAAGGTTTATTCCAAGGCAAAATAGAAAATAGCATAATAACGTAATATGAGACAGCAATCAAAGAATATACAGGCATAGTGAGGATATAATATAACCCAAGAGAGTAATCGAAGAATATTAACACAAGACAGTGATTTGAAATATTCAAAAATATTGAAGAATATCAGAAGATAAAGGAAGAAATATGTTATATTCCTTCTGCTAGTCAGAGAACCCAAGAGAGATACTGATGGGTGGATCCTTTCAAAGCCTTTCATTTCATGTCTCTGACTAACACACTTCCAGTATCATCACAAACATTCCATATACATTTATCCATTAATCATTAAATAGTCAAGGAGATATCATACTCCACTCAGTGCCAAACAGTTTGCTAACCATTTCATTTATTCTCACTAATGCTTGACTTCCAGCATACGGTATATTACTCTTACTGCATTCAGTAACCAACTTCTAAGTTTGTATTCATGCAAACATTCCAGAATTCAACTTCACTTTATAAAGCAGCTACTTTACAAATTGCATTACTTCAATATTTCTCCAGTTATAATATCTATATGTTTCCCTGTTTTTCAACATACTTCCAGGTGTTAACGATGTTCTTGTCTATTTTTTTTCTTGGATGCTTTTATAGCTTTTATAGCATCAATCTCACTTCATCTCTTCCCTATATCATTATGTGTAAGGAGTGCCTCTCCATCTAATTTAAGAAAGTGAGAACTTCTGAAACAATGTATTTCAAAAGGATTTTTTAATTAAGTATCTGTCTTCACATGCTCGGGATAGACAAGTCCCTATCTCACCGAAGGTCAATGACCCAACGGCTACTCTCAATCTGGTTTGGCCAGCCTGTCGAAGCTGTTACCATGGCCACTGCGCATGCTAAAGCTGCTAGGAGCCACAGTTGAGAGCTGAGTGACAGGTGGGGACCAAAGGTGAACGAGCTGCCCTAAAAGCTGCCCTAGAATGAGCTGCCATAAAAGGACACAACATGCCCCTACACCAGAGGTGCTACCCCTCCCTGAGCACCCCATACACGCCATGATGAAATCTACTAGAATAGAATAGGACAACAGTCATGAAGGCGGTATCTGCAAGTGATGTGGTACGCTAAGAGCACGGCAAGACATGAAAGACGTCCTGGTTAACCACTGCGCCCAGCCCATCTCCAACTGTCTCGACTCTTGTCCTGCTATTGGAGCAAGATGGAATCTGGGATGAGAGAGTGAGGCTGACTATCCGCACCTCTCCCTCACTTTAATCCAATTCACGGCAAGTCTTGACACCCCCCCCCCAATTCTCATAGATGTAAAGGTCCTTTTCGAACACGATGGATGAACATCATTATTAAGTAGAAGTGAAAAGAGTCAGTTCAAAGCAACGTCTGAATACCCTTAGGCAAAACAGGTAGAGTTAAAGCAGTAGAGTCAGAATGCAGATTCTAGCCAATACACAAGTGTGAAAATGTTTTCTTTATCAACTGCTCTGAGAACCGGATAAACATACATTTCTCTGACTATTTTCCATTATCCATTAAAGTGAAACATCCCACATTGCCCCTCATTAAACCTTCTCCAAAGGTGAAGAGATCTCAAGATGTTTGGCACCAGGGTATAAGCTGTAAAACATCAGTTGACACAGGCAATGCTAATAAATCGAACCCCAGGCCCCCTTTCTCTCAACTGAATGGCAGAATCACTCTTTGGGATCTGACATTATGATTCCCATTCAAAACTTGAAATTTCCCCTTCTCTTGCTTCTGTGGCTTCCCAAATCTCTACTTAAAAAACAATATTTTATTTACATAAAAATGCTTTGCATTTTTTCTGCATCTTTTAATCTGAATCCTTTCTCGCTCTGTGTTCTTCAAACTTCCTTTTTTCATCTTATACATTATACAATATCTTGTATGTTGGTTGTTCAGCAATCATCCGCTTAATATGCTTTTAAAAAAATCTACAGTCTTTTTTGTTTCCTTGTGTTGGAAGTAATATTCTTCTGGGTTCAGTTCCAAGTGGGGAAAAAGACACTGGATTCATGGAAGTTGCTTGGAAAGAAGGTTTAATGGAGAACAGGAGCACATGGCAGGAGCTCCTGAACCGAAAAGGTGGATCACATGCTTCCAGATGTTGGGTCCAGAGAAAAAAGGGTCGAGATGCTGAAATTTCCTTGTTTTATGCCCTCTCTTGGGCCCCACCCTAAGAGTTTCCTGTTCCTGTACAGAAATGTATCCTATTGGCTGTCAGACTCCCAGGGGCATGCTGGGGCAACTCTTGTGGGCTGTCCTGAGTCCCAGGCTTGGCTGATGTAATCTTCCCAGGTCCCATATGGTGTAATGAAAGGGCTTTGGGATTCCTATTATGGTTCTTCCTGTAGATGCTTGTTATGTAGAATAGATTGCCCATTGACAAAGGTGCGGGGGAATGAGCGATCTGGGCCCATTGACAAAGGTGGGGGGGAATGAGTGATCTGGGCCCATTGACAAAGGTGGGGACTACAAAGAATGAGTCTTTTGTCTGCCTAAAAGCATGTTTCCAGGGATATATAGAATAATATTCTGCCTTTTAAATATTTCCTAGGATATTTCATTTTTCTAGGAGAGGGGTGGGTGCTAACTTCCTACACTTGTTTCAACATGCCATGGTCTTCTGTACGCACTCTGTTATATAATTATTTTAATTCTGTCGCAAACAATTTCTGAATAATCTTTTCTTTGCTTCAGTTTGCTTTATATTCTTTTGCATTCTCAGACTTGTAACTGGTCCCTTTGGAATGTTATATATTTTCCCCACCCACCAATTTAATTCATGCATAAACTGACATCTTCACTTCTCTGCATATACTCATCAATTCTGCTCCATATAATTAAATACATTCATTTAGATGTGATGCACATTTCCCTAGTTTTACAAAAAACTACAGAATATACATTTTATCTTCTCTTTTTGAGTCTCTTCAACTTTTTCATTTCCAGAGTTGGGAAATGGCTCTCCTTCAATCACATAATATTTGGCACATTCAAACAGAGATACATCAATATATAATGGATTAAAATCAAGCCATTGCCTAACTGATGATACGATGCTTGCTGTCAACCTGAAGCTGACCTGACGGAAACCATCTTGGAGCTTTACTGTTGCCACACAGGAGCTGAGGGATAGAGAGGGGGGGATTTGAGATAGTTGGGACTTTGTAGCCAAAATAAAATACTTTCTCTTGGGAACCAAGGACATTCTCACACCTGATCAGAGGAGGGAGGAGTGATGTCATCAGGCAACCAGACAGAGCCGTGATTGGACTATGTGACTGATTGGTTTTTAATTAGGTGAAAACCACAGGAACCTTCCGAGTCGGTTTTCACCAGATCTGTGCCAATATGATATGTCCAATAAAGCTATTCTTTGAGGAATCTACCATACCTGCTGTTAAGGGAAGAATTCCCCCGTAAAGGCGATATTGGGTCTTTTACTTTGAATTCAAACACTTAGAAATAAAACCGAGATTAAATGTCTAATAGAAAATATTTATTTCAGTACAAAACAATATGAAAACAATAAATCCTGAATAAACTACATCTTTGCTACGCAACACAACCTTCCAGGTGGGAAGGTATAACAGAAGTGATTAATGGTGGATAGGAATGTAGACATGCGCAAAACATCATATCACGTGTTCTGCTTGTATTGGAAAGTACCATAATATTTAGAATAGGGGTGCATCACCCTGCATAGACTCACAACTGAAAATATTCACATCGTGACACCTGCCTTGGAGTTTTGTTTGCTATGGGTCTATTACTTGGAACCCTGACACTTGCTGTGTTAGTTATTCCTAGTATATTCCTTCGAAAGTCTCACTCCATCCTCCAAAAAGGATTCTTCATTCTAATGCTATCACAGAAATGGCCACATTTTGCTGCCTTCTGGGCCAATGGGCAATCTGTGAACACCTGGCCAATAGGTGAATAATGATTGACAATACTTTGTGCTGAAGCTAATGGACAAGAATGGCAAATGCTGACTGACTTCTCTGCAGGGACTTTAGATTCAGAAATAAAAAGATGCCAATAGCAACATAAATCTTGAAATTCATAGACGATCGAAGATGGCAAATAAATCCCAGATGAAATATACCGTATTTTTCGGAGTATAAGACTCACCTTTATTCCTCCTAAAAGAGGGTGAAAACTTGGGTGCATCTTATACACTGAATGTAGCCCCACCCACCCAGCCACCCCCACCCTTTGGCCTCTGTCTTCCAGCAATTTACCTGTTTGCAGCAAACAGGGAAGAGCCTGTTAAGACAAGCAAGTCCTTAGCAGCTTCCCGATGCCCAGCTTATTTGCCAGGTGCTAAAATGAAACTGAAACTGAAACTGCAAAGAGGCAAATAGCTGGGAGAGACACGCAGATTTTTATTTTCTGCTGAACTGGATGAAAGGGGGGTAAGTGAATAACTATAAATGTCTGTAGAATGGTCAAATTATTAGACTTATTTTTTAAAGACTGCTTTATTATTATTCTAGAGCCAGGGGTCTCCCACCTTGGCAATTTTAAGACTTGTGGACTTCAACTCCCAGAATTCCACAGCCAGCTTTGTTAGCTTTGCTGGCTGTGGAATTCTGGGAGTTGAAGTCCACAAATCTTAAAATCTAGACAACTTAACAAAATAAAGAACAAAATAATGAAGAGGCCCAGTGCTATTGTATCTTCTTTTAAATAATAGAGAATAATGTATACTTCCAGAAATTTTAATTAATTTTAACAGCTCTGTACAAGTGTCCTGTTTAGTATTAGAGTTAAATCCTGACTTACCTTGGAGTAGATCTATTTAAATAATTGGGAGGAGTTAGTGTGACTACATTTAAGAAAACTTTCTGGCATAATGTACATTTCTCCAATTCTTTGCTATTTCTATGAGTCAGGCATACATGCACAGAAATACACAGCAAACAGTGTATATCATCTTTGCTGTTTGCTGTTTGGCAAATTGCTGGGAGGCAGAGGCCCCTTTTCCTTGTTTTCCTCCCCCCAAACTAAGGTGCGTCTTATACTCCGGTGCATCTTATACTCTGAAAAATACGGTAATATGAAGACAGTCAGACAATTAATTCTTTCGAAGTCCTCTTATATTTCTTTTTTATTTATCACTATGAAGGATGACAAAATGTATAGTACATGTTGATGGCATGTGATAAGTAAAATGTGTCTAAATCAGGGGTGTCAAACATACGGCCCGCAGGCCGGAACCGGCCCCCAAGGAGGTTCGATCAGGCCCGCAGGATAATTTGAAAGTGGAAAAAATGCATAAAAGACATGGAATTAATATTTTTAATTCGCTGCAATTCATGGATTATCCGCTAAGGGGCGCACTCTTTCCATCAGAGTAGAAGACAAGCCGCATCACTGAGACAGACTGAAAACAGCAGACGGTATCAGTGCGCCATCTGCTGCTTGTTACGACGTTGTTTATACCTTGGTCTCTATTTCTCCGCTACACCCTGATTAGCCAAAATGTCGTTATCCAAACGGAGAAAAGTAGATAAGGAGTGTAGAATTTTCAAAGAAAAATGGACCACGTCCTATTTATTTACAGAGATGCACGGAAAACCTTCGTGCTTGGTGTGTTTGCAACAAGTTTCGGTATTGAAGGAATATAATATTCGACGCCACTACGAGACTCATCACAGTGAAAAATATGACGGCTTGCAAGGACAACTGAGAAGAGATAAGATTAACGAATTGCTGGCGGGTCTGAGGAAACAGCAGTCAACTTTCATCCAGAGCCGAGAAGTCAGTGAAGCAGCGGTAAAAGCCAGCTACCTAATTGCTAGCGAAATAGCATTAGCATCGAAGCCGTATTCCGACGGTGACTTTGTTAAACGATGCATGATGAAAGCGGCTGAACTTGTATGTCCCGAGAAGCGACAAGCTTTTGCCAATATTAGCCTGACGAGGAATACTATAGCAGAGAGGATTTCGGAACTATCGGCAGATTTAGACAGTCAATTGAAACAGAGAGTCAAGTCATTTATTGCATTTTCCGTGGCAATTGACGAGAGCACTGACATCACAGACGTGGCCCAACTGGCCATATTTATTCGAGGAGTTGATGAGACATTGACTGTTACTGAAGAGTTTCTTGAGTTGGTGCCAATGATGGACACTACAACAGCCGAGGACATTTTCGGCTCTGTCGTTGCTGCATTGGACAGAGTTGGAGTGGACTGGTCCCGCGCTGTCAGCCTGGCTACAGACGGCGCGCCATCCATGGTCGGAAAGAAAGCAGGTGTCGCGACAAAGTTCAAAGACAAAGTACAAGCCCTTAATGGAGGAGATCGTTTCTGGACATTTCACTGTATTTTGCACCAGGAGGCATTGTGTTGCAAGTCGCTGAAAAGGGACCACGTCATGGAGGTGGTTGTTTGCACTGTAAATTTCATCCGGTCCAGAGGTCTGAACCATCGTCAGTTTGACAAACTTCTCAGCGACAGCAACATTACCCACAGCCTGCCATACCACACTGAAGTGAGATGGTTAAGCCGAGGCGCTGTGCTGAGGCATTTCTTTGATCTACGAGAGGAAATCGGACAGTTCATGGAGAAAAAAGGAAAACCGGTGTTGGAATTACAATCTCAAAAATGGCTACGGGACCTTGCATTCTTGGTTGATATTACTGAACACTTGAACAATCTGAACAAAATGTTGCAAGGCCGCAAAAAAGTTGTCACACAGTTTTCTGACAACATACATGCATTTAAGTTGAAGCTGACTTTGTGGGAGATGCAACTGGCAAATGGCAACCCTGCTCATTTCCCCTGTCTGAGAGATGTGTGTGTGACCAGACCTGATGCGGACATGAAACGGTACAAAGACAAAATTGCAGGACTACTGCGGGAGTTTGAGAAACGTTTTCAGGTATTTGGTGAACTTGAGACAGAATTTTCAGTTTTTCGCTCACCTTTCACAGTTAAAGCTTCTGATCTGCCGGTCGAAATTCAGCTAGAGATAATTGATTTGCAGTGTGATGCAGATTTGAAGGGCAAATTTGCCTCTGTAGGTCTGGACAGATTTTATCAGTATCTACTACCAGGGTACCCCAAATTAACAGCCCTGGCTGCTAAAATTTTGTGCATGTTTGGGACAACCTACCTTTGTGAACAAATCTTCTCAGTGATGAATATCAATAAAACAAAAATGCGTTCAAGGCTCACAAACAAGCACTTAAATGACATTCTGAAAGTGACAGCTAGTCAGGACATGACACCTGGTGTTGATGCACTTGTACAGGCCAAAAGATGCCAAGTTTCAGGAACAAATACAAGTCCAGACTAGACTAACACCTTTAAAATGCTGCCTTAGATACTGTTTGCATTGAAAGAATACAGCTCTGTGAAGATGAATCCTTACTGTGGTGATTTAAAAAATGTGCACTTTAATGTTAGTCAGCAGCTTCAAAATAAAAGTTGTGTGATGGAATTCTACTGTTCATACAACTCCATAAATTTTTAGTATGTATTGTATGTGTATGTATGTTTCATGTATGAAGTTTACAGATTTACAGGACAGGCGAACACTTTCTTCATTACACATTTAAAATCACTCTCCTTAGTTTGTAAGGTGTGCAGGGATTACATTTAGATTTTATATGCGTATGTGTAAGTGGTTTAAAAATTCCTTTCTTTAAAAGTCTCATTTAATCTTAAAGTGCATTACTATATTTTTCAGTACCAATTAAAGTTTTGTGCCTTTGTACAATCAGTGGGATCTGTTGCAATGCATATTTGTGAATGATAAAAGTAAATTGCACATTTGTCTAAGGAAATATGAGGTGTTTTATGAAATGTTTTGTAAAAGGATAGTTTATTAAATTTCAATATTTTCCTAATGTTCTTGTGCTTCTTTACACCAAAACAAAGAAAAGACATGATATTTTAATTATTTATAGCAGAGTATGGTATAATTTTAATGGTCCGGCCCACTTGACATCTCCCTAGGCCGTATGTGGCCCACGATGAGAAATGAGTTTGACACCCCTGGTCTAAATGTTACAGGGAGAAGAAAGTGAATATGACACAAGATTGCTATCTGGATGGGAATCCTGTATGCAGTATAATTTGTAATTCTATCCTTGGGTTTTACCGGGTTGACGGGATCTTGGCATTCATCGCCAATATTTCCTATATTTTTCTTACTATGGAAAGCAGAACTTTTAATCTAATGACTGCAAAAATGAATATATTTTCAGGCATCAGTCCACAATTCAAAACGCTCAGCGCTCTATTTTATGAGAGTAAATGCAATCAACACCAACTGAAATAAAAAAATGGAAAAGGGAGATACATACTTTTCTCTGGCCAGTAAAAGTAGGCTCCTATCTGTATTAACATGTTTTTTTCCTGCAAAAAAAGTAAAAAAATAATATTTAATTGTTACCATCTGTTCCATAAAGTTGTTCAGTGGCATGGAGTATATAAATAAGTGCATACAGAATGGGGCCATTCATATCAGGTTTTAGAATCAAATAAAACAATTGTAAAAAATAGGAGAAATTCTCAGTTGAGGTTTTGTGGGGGAGCTGTTTGTATGCAAAGTGGTAGATGACAAGTCTGGATTCACAAGAAGACTCTTTAATGGCAATGCAAGTGTTAACCCTCAGAGAAAGTTCAGCATAGGACAAAGCTGTTTTGTCAACAGGACTTTCTAGGAATCCATTTTGGAGAATGGATAATTTGAGAAGGGAAATCAGAGTTCCCTCTTTACCGAGCATTTTCCTTACCGTCAGATAATCCTCTGGCAATGCCAATTTGCTGAGTAACATTGTTTTCTGAAAAAGTAACGTAAGAAATGGATAATTGGTATTGGTGATACCTTTGCTGCATTTTGTGAGCACATCACTGGAATAAATGTGGAGACCTTTTCAACCGAGACAGCAGTTACACAACTGCTTTACAAGATCTTCTGGTACTTTAATGTTTCAGATCTCATTCAAGCTTCCATGAATTAGAATGGATTTTATGAATATTTGTATGTCCTAAAGGATTAGATTTGCTAATCTTTTACGGTGTCACAAAACTGTCTTTTTGCTTCTAAACTTTATAACTTGGCTGCTGTAGAAGCCGGTTTTCCAAGTTTTTCCTCTTTTTTCCTTTTCTAGCATTTTAAGAAAGAGCCGAGGTGGCGCAGTGGTTAGAGTGCAGCACTGCAGGCTACTTCAGCTGACTGCTAGCTGCAGTTCGGCTGTTCAAATCTCAACTGCTCAAGGTTGACTCAGCCTTCCAGCCTTCCGAGGTGGGTAAAATGAGGACCCAGATTGTTGGGGGCAATATGCTGACCCTGTAAACCGCTTAGAGAGGCTGTAAAACACTGTGAAGCAGTATATAAGTCTAAGTGCTATTGCTATTGCTATTGCTATTATTTAACAAACCCCTGATTTTATAAGTGTTATACTACAGAGCACCTAGAGAACAGAACCCTGCTCTGCTCCAGCTCCTATTTGCCAACCTATTTTAAAAGTTTAACTGTAGATATAGGTTGAATTTTATTACACTTACAGCCTTTGTTTATGGGAAAAAGTGCATGCATTTAAAATATAGATTGTTTATGAGCCAAATAGAAGTTTCATTAGTCATGTTTCAAAGTAACTGTCTAGCTTAGCTAGGAACAAAAATATCAAAGAGAATCACACCTTTCAGGCATAAAAGTGAAATATTTCTTTGGAAATATTTTTTGAAGGAACTGGCCATCTCTCAGGGATTTAAGAGGTTAGAGTATTTTTCTAATATATCTTAGGTTTGCAGAATTAGCTTGCGTAGCAGGATGTGTTCACTTAACATGTGCAAGGAACATCTGGAATCTCACCCATGCATGTTTTTTTAGCCACAGTAGATCTATTAGTAATATTAGTTTTGGCACTGATTTTGTGTGTGGAGGCAGCATTCACAATTAAAGTATTTTCTTTTCTTTTGGGTACTGTGTATACACAGTGATGAGGCAATTCCGTTCCCCTTGAAAGATTAGCAGGCAAGTGCATATATTTGGAAAAGGAAGTTCTTAAAAAGCCAGATTGGATGTAACAGTATATTAAATGGATAAAGTACGCTATAAATAATCTTATATAAGATTCCTTCTCCAATAAAGAAGTGTTTTAGTGAGTATCTGTTTTTGGAGTCAAATTCCTTTTCTCTTGCATTGGGATTCTTGAGGACGTTATTTGTCTCTTTACCTGTTTGGCTTGCCTTTCTGCGAAATTGGTACTTTCTGATTAGTTCTGCTCATCCCAACCACCATAGCTGCCATGACCCTGTCTCAGACTTTCAAATCACCTCAATGCAGATGTTAGCACCATGTAGATGTTCAATCATGTAGATGTTCATTCTGCAGGAAATAATATGGAACTGAATGATGGAAAAAGCATGTCTAGAATTGTGGTTGCCTAACCTATAAGGCTTGTGCCTTTTCCTCCATAAAAGCTGTGATAGAAATAGGCTATGATACTGACTTATGAAATGTGGAGATAATTTCACTCAGTCTTTCCCAATTGACAATGGCTCTGTTTAATTGTACTTTTCTCAGAAGTTGCTTTCGTGTGAAATAGAGCTGGTTCATAATGTAGAAGCTTAAAGCTTTGCTATTACCAAGTGAGGAAATTATCATTAAACCTCTGGATAAAGGGGAATTAGAAGCCATTTAATAACATAGTTGAAAGACCCAGGGCCATAGCTTTCATACACAATACAATGTGATGATATTCCATATTAATATTAATAAATTTATTTATTTATTTATTTAATTATTATATTAATAAATTAATATATTAATAAAAATAGAAGGATTGACAACCTGGTGCCTGCAGTGTCTTTAGATGGCATCTATCTAAACATCCACACACACACCCCCAATTTAGTAACATTTACAAGAAAAACTAGCAAGGTTTTGTTCTGACTTGAGATTTTAATGACAGTATTGAAATCTGGTGAAATTTTGAGTTAGAATATAACAGATTTTGGAGCTGTCAGATGAAACCTTGGGGTAAGAGCATTGAATGAATTAAGCCTCTTTTTAATTTAAATGCTGCTGTGATTGCATAAGATCATGCACTTATACCCAATCCCTAAAAAGTTTACCATCCTCTGAAACACAACATTGTCGGCACCTCACACTGTGTAGAATGCTTCATTCAGTAGCATTAAATGTGTAGCATTAAATATCATGGTGCATATCTGGTGCATATTGAAGTTGATCTGAGCAGAAGCTCTTGCCTTTCCTACTCTTGTCAAAGTAGGAGTGGAAAATGTCCAGGTATCTAGGACACCTTAATTTCTTTCTTCTTTTCCTTTGAGGGAAGAAATTTAGTTTGTCACAGCTGCATCATTTGGATCTTGATAAAGGAATACATAGAGCCCCGGAACCTCAAATGTGCACCAGCTTCTTTGATGTGGTTCCATACTAAGTGCTTAAGCCTTTTCACAATGTAATCGCCAGCCTGCATTAAGGATGATTTACATATCATAAGTTATATTCTTGTGGAATGCATGGATTCCCTGGTTGAATGAACAATATTAATGTTGTACATTCCAGTTCTTTATTTCCCACTGGAATAGTGATATTCCAGATTGCTTACATTAAAACATTCCATCTACAATGCTTTAATGGTTAGAACATTGCAAAGGGAAGATTTCATCATAATTTATCTGGGCTATCACTAAAATAAATTCTTTCCAGTAAGAATAAGCAAATTGGAAAGGACCATAGTCACAGAGAATTAGAAACCAAAATCTGCATCTAAAGGAGTCAAACCTTCATACACTTTTCAGACTGAAATGGTGGCATGTAACTACTCTCTCAGTTTCACATGCATTTGCTAGGACAATCTGCTTCCAAACTTTATTGGGAATAGCTTCTAAATTAGGATTTGGCATTATATCCATTTATTTTTGGATTGTTCAAGTTATTTTGTTATTGTCCTTGCAGTGTAGGAATTATAGGAATGGAAACCCCAAATATATAGAATTATAGATATATATGTAGAGAGAACAACAGGAAGGATTACCGTAGTTATATATAGTAATTATCCAATTTATTATCTGGATAATAGACAGTTTTATATCCCAGTTCAGCTCAGCAAAGCTTTAATTTGTTTCTGTTTGTGTTTATTTAAAAATCAAATCTTGCTGATTTTACTGGAGCCCTGAATAAATATCAAGATTACAGAAGAGCAATATCTGAGGTTAGTTGTGCAAGAATATAGAATACCGTGTTTTCCCGAAAATAAGACCCCCTCTTATATTTTTTTGAACCCTGAAATAAGCGCTTGGCCTTATTGCCATGCACTCAAAAGCCCGATTGGGCTTATTATCAGGGGATGTCTTATTTTGGGGGAAACAGGGTAGAATAGAATAGAATTCTTTATTAGCCAAGTGTGATCAGACGTACAAGGAATTTGTCTTGGGTGCATAAGTTCACAGTGTATATATAAACAGCAAGTAATAGGTCATAGGTCATAACCATAGTTAGAATCATTAATCATAAGTTACAAATAACAATTGATAAATCATGAGAAACCAATAGGAGAAGATTGTAGGAAAGATGAGAAGATGAGAAAAGATGAGAAATGAGATAGTGCTGTGGGAATTAAGTGTTCAGCAGAGTAATGGCACCAGGGTTGGTGGTGGGGGAACTATCTTTATGTCTGGTTGTTTGACATTTAATGCTTTATAGCGGCACCCTGAGGGGGAGAAGTTTATGTCCAGGATGTGAGAGGTCTGTAGATATTTTCTCAGCCCTCTTTCTGGTTCGTGCAGTACACAAATCCTCAATGGAAGTCAGGCCAGTTGCAATTGTTTTTTCTGCAGTCCTAATTCATATATGGGTCTACATCTGAATTTTCTTCTGTCTAGGGACCATTTTAGCTAGGTCAAGTAATGAATTTCAGAACTTTTGCAAGCAATGTAGTTAGCCCTATAATGGGGAAATACATAATTACTGTCATAATTCTGTAATTATTCTGCCAGAGTTTTAATGTTGCTGAAAAGAACAAAGTACTGTAACATTTGATCTTGGAGATCCACATTTCCAAACTCTTGAATACAATCCCAGAGTTTATCTAAACATTACTGCTCAATTATATTTCATGTGACAAGAAGAAAAGTATTAAACATATTGAGGATTAATTTTATGATTCATATACCATATATGGTAACAGCCTTATTCCCAAGTTCTCTCAGAGACCCAGTTTTCAGATTTTGAAACATCAACCCAAAACAACAATGACAAGAACAACAACATGGTGGCATATGAAGATAATATAGCTCTTTGATGGAAAAAACAAGGTGCATTAATGTTTAAGTGGTGCATTGGTTAGAATGCAGTATTGAAGACTAACTCTGCCCACTGCCAGGAGTTTGATCCTGACCAGCTCAAAGTTGACTCAGTCTTCCATCCTTCCGAGGTCAGTAAAATGAGGATCCAGACTGTTGGGGGCAATATGCTTACTCTATAAACCGCTCAGAGAGTGCTGTAAAGCACTGTGGAGCAGTATATAAGATTAAGTGCTATTGCTATTAAGTAATTTTTTTAAAAAAAACCCAACAAGCAAATTTGAGATCCCCTGAAGCTTGAGTTGTTTGTTGAATCAACTGTTGTTCAATTAACATTCATGATATGATGAAACTAAATCATATAAATCAGAAGCTTAGCTATTCCTCTTTTACTGTGATACTGCCTCTTATTTGTGCCAGGTTGCATTCATAATTTTGCATAAAAAATTAATCAGCAGAATCAACCTGTCATTGGAAAAGGCAATATTAAAAACAGTGGAGGGCCATTTTAATTTCTCAAGACACTCAGCTGAATTCACTTATTATATTAAATCGAGATGGTTTAAAATGTGGTTTGTTTGTAGCATATAAAACTTAACCCAAACAAACCAGTATCTATCACTGGCCTTAAGTCTATTATATTTGAAGGGAAAAAAAACCCCTTACAAACCAGCTTGCAATGCAAAATGAATAAATTACAATTCATCAAGAAATTCACTCAAATCTCCTATGCCATTGCATATGTTAGGTAGATCAACAGATAGGATGTATGGGATACAAGCTAATGATATTTTTGTGGCAGCTAATTTCTGATTTTATTCTCTTCTAATTTTACACCCCAATATTATATACATATACCTGTAACTCAGCATAATGTTTTATGTACCTGATAAAATGAAATGCCTTTCATCTAAAGTTAAATTGTTACAAATTTGTTTTAAGGTGCCCAGAGACAGTGGTTCTTTGGCAAGATTATGAGCACAGGCATATTATGCATATTGTTGTATACTAAAATTGTATTATGACAATTTTATAATTATCTATGTTATGCCTGGAGGACTGCATTCTCAGAAGATATCAATTAAATAGAACACATTCCAAAATGAATATTGGCTGGATACATAAGCACATTTTAGAGACTCTGAGACCATCCTTGTCATAAATACTATCAATAAGGAATGTTTAAAAGAGAAGGCTGGAATTAATTTTGACTCTCTATTGGTGAAACATTCAGCAGTAATTATCTCGTCCTATAAAATAATAGCCCACTGGATTCAATGGAATTCAAATTCTGGTTTGCCAAATGGTCAGATTGCAATTGTAAAACAATCAGAAAGTAATTCCAAAATGATTGCTAGAAAGACAAAATTATTATTGCATTGCATTGCATTATACCGTACTATATTACATTACATTGTTATAATAGTTTAAAAGCATTCTCTATTAGCATGGATATTGGAGGAGGTGACAAATGATGAAATGAGCATCGAACTATCATGATGCTAACTTAGAACACATTTTTCCGCCCTTAGCCACTTATGAAACCTTCAAATTCTGACAATGCTTCTCTCCACCTGGTCAACATTAATTTATACATATTTACTGATTTCATACAGTTAAATAGGCTTGGCTTACCAAGGCAAATGTATGGCATTGTAACATAATTGTAGCAGTAGCAACTGGTTAGTCCAGAATAGCTGTGTAATTAGTAGAAATGCTTTTTATGATCATATATTCTGTTTGAGATATAAATGAGTCAAGAATAGAATAGAATAACAGAGTTGGAAGGGATCTTGGAGGTCTTCTAGTCCAACCCCCTGCTTAGGCAGGAAACCCTACACCACTTCAGAAAAATGGTTATCTAATCTCTTCTTAAAAATTTCCAGTATTGGAGCATTTACAGCTTCTGGAGGCAAGTTGTTCCACTGATTAATTGTTCTAACTGTCAGGAAATGAGAGAAACCATTGATTCATCTGCTATTCAGCATTGAGTTTCATACCTACTACTTTCAAGTAACTTTCCCCCCCCAAGGTTATTTCATTTACTGAGAATCTCCTGCTCCTGTCCCATGGAATCTTAGTGCACTCTGGAAGAAGATTTGTGATCTTCTAAGAAGACATACTTGGTCCTTGAATAGTAACTGGGAGATCTAGTAGGTCTCACAGTTAACCATGGGATAAATGAATATGACTGCAAATACGTGCATCCCATTATAAGGGCAAATCCCAATTGTCCCTGAGGAAGTTTGCCTGCTGTTATTAATCTCATGGTTCAACTGGAAGAAAATTGGAAAGTCACTGATTATAAAAGGTTTAATCCCTGAATTAGATAATAAATCATTAATAGGTAGAATTTTTAGTCAGGAAAACCCAATGGGAAAAAGCTTCAATGATTGTGCTGTGAATATGCAGTTTCCTTGGATTAAAAATTCTGAGTTTTGTGAATAACGATCTGGTGCTTCATGCACCTCCTTGAAAAAGACTTCAAGGATTGTGTCAGGAGACTGTATGAAGTTGGTGATATATACATAACATAAATGTGCACTTAATATATCTTAGGGAACTACCTTAATGCAATCATAATTCAACAACCCAAGTCCTTCAAACTTTGAGAACAGGTTGTTAACAGTTTTCACCATCACTAATGCCACAGGGCTGAGAACAGGGAAACAAATAATATGTTCCCTTTCCAGAGCTCATACAAGTTCTTTTGGGGAGGGAGAGGGAGACGAGAATCCCATAGTTTCATTCCATACAAAAGAGAAAGAAAATAAACTGCTTGCAATTTACTCATCCGAATTCTTATTTCATGTATTGTGCAATTGTCTATGTGTGTGTAAAACAAATGCATCCCAAGCAATTGCCATTCCTATGAGAGGGAACCAGAAAGCCATCAGGCCAATTTTGCCTTTGAGATAGCTGAATTCCAGGAAATAAAAAGTGAAATGAGGTATAAATCAATGTACTGTGAAGGACCAGATCATCCCCCAGTTTGGTGGACCAGTAGCATTTCAAAGGAGACCAGCTGAATTTTGGTGTCAGATATATCAGAGCTGAGTCATAAATAATTAGCATTCTTTTTGGAAAACAGTTGACCTGTGAGAATACAGGTCTGGAGCTACTTCTGAACTGATGCTGAGACCTCATATGGAAAAGTCTAAGATCTTCACTTAGTCATATCACCCTGACTTTTAAGAATTATGAAGGCTAAACTACCTAGCTTCCCAATTCTCCATTTAATGGAAGGTCCCGGGCAATGTTTGTGGCAGTAGGATCAACTATAGAATCTGGGATACATTTTGGGTTTACTCTTTTTTTTCTGACACAGATTTTTCTGTTTCTGACACAGATTTATTTCCATCCTTCCTTAAAAACTAGCATAAACCCTGCTTGAAAGTTGGAGCCCAAAAATATGAATAATCGTAATATGTAGAAAGAAATGTAATAATTTATGATATATTTCTGACTTAGAACCACTTGGTACAAAGATATAATTCTGGTCAGTTGATGTTGTTTAATCATCAATCAGCTTTGAGCAGGCTTCACAGAGAGAACTGTTGGTAAAAAGAGCTGTAGTTTTATAGTAGGAATGAAATGCTATTGTTCAATTGTTCATTTGTAGCACATCTGTAGTATGTTGTGATGGTTAAATCTGGAAGGCACATCAAGGGAACTTAATGATTCTTAGAACTTTATACAAGATGTTGATGCAATTGGGAACAATGAGCACAGAGCTCTCAGGTTTAATTTATATACAAGCAAAACTATGCTAGTGGCAAATATAGTCACATACAATTTCAGAAAAGGAAATTTTAGAAAAAAATTGTGGGATTAATAGAAAAATAGAAGAACTAAGAACATTATATTAGAATGCTTGGTACAAAAGTTACACCAATAGAACTAGATTCAAAACAGTATCACCAAATTAAAGGGGTTCTCAAGATAATGAACAGAAAAATTAGGGGGGGAGGAAGGACAAATACTCAAATATAGAGAACAAAAAGATAAAGACATTTCACTAAAATTTCCATTTTTGGACTATGCTACTAATAACATTAAGATCAACAATGAGCCTAAAATTAAATAATCAAAAGCCAGAAAAGATCAATGAATGAAGCTCCCTGTGCATGCCTGCATTTGCATATGTCTTGAATGCAAAAGATACGCACATATCAGTGTCTGAATGGATATTTTTCAAGGAAGTAATCTGAAGAATTGAAGTCAACACTGCGGAGTTCATTGTTCAGAGCACTGCTTCTCAAAAATAGCATTGATGAGCTGGACTAAATGCTGGAAACACAATCAAAGTCACTAGGAAGATGAAATGATTCCATTACAATTAAAATTGCAATGCGTGGGCCTTTTTTATTTAGAAAAAAAAAATCAAGCAAGAGTAGACACAATCGGATGTTCTGCAAGGATTACGTGCTATTGCTTTCCTGTCCTGCTTGTGAACTTTCCATTGGCATCTGATTGCTACTGTGGGAAAACAGTGCTGGAGTAGAGAATTCTTCTCACATTCTCATGTTAGTTTATTTAGGGATTAATGTGACTAATTGGTAACATTCCTCAATAACAAGTATGGGACTATTATAATACCGGAGTAGGGGAAAAAATTGCAGCAGCTGTATGCCCTTTGTAGAGAGGACAGGCAACTACTGGGAGATTGATAATTGCGCATTGTCTGTTGGAAAGGATGTTCACTCAAAGGGCTCTTCCAGACAGCCATAGCAAAGTGTTACCTATCAAGCTTTGAGCCAGTAGAAAAGTAGGCCAGCATAAACTGCGTTTCTCACATTGCTGCTCTCTTTTCAACAAGAGTAATAAAGCTGAAGAAGGGTAGGGTACTTTTGTGACACACCTACCATATGCCAAGATAATTATTGGTGGATTCTCCAGCTTTGTTTCCCATGCCTCCTACCATTAGCAATAGTAATAGCACTTAGATGTACGTACCACTTCACAGTGCTTTACAGCCTTCTCTAATTACGAAGACAACTACTGGTTATTTTCCTTAACATTGGGCGAGGTTGGTGTGGTTGGTAGTTAGTGCTTTAACTACCTGCCAGATTAAGAGAATTACAATGTGCAAGTCAGGCCTCTATGCAGTAAATTCCCACCTCTGATTGTGTGATCTGTATGTCAGGCTATTTATGCACATGGGTTTAGTGCTCTTGGGAAAGAATGCTAAATCTGGGTCCAAAAAATACCCTGGCTGATAGATCACAGATAGAGAAAAAGATAGGAGGTGAAATGGGAAGCAGTGATAATTAGCAAGTTTCATCTTCTGGTTGTTATTTTGTGGATGACAATGGGGCATGAGGGTAGCTAGTTGGAGGACTGAGACTGGCTAGGTGTTGGGTGTGGAGTGTTGTGCAGAAGCATCAGGGTATCAAGGCTGGATAGTTACTTCATAACTATGTTGTTTGATTGTGGGGTAGGAAAGTGAAATATTGTAATGATAGGTCTTGGAAGTGGGGTGGGGAGAGAGAGAGAGAGAGAGAGAGAGAGAGAGAGAGAGAGAGAGAGAGAGAGAGAGAGAGAGAGAGAGAGAGAGAGAGAGAGAGGAATACTAAGGTGGTGATGGGCATGGGGTGGTATGGTGAGAGGCAATGCTTTGGCCATTCTTGGGGAAGATGGCGTTGGTGTTTAGTACTAATGCCTTTTTTCCAGGCCCTGTGATTTGCCTTTGTCCTGGTCATTGAAGCTTCAATGTCCACGAGTTTCATCTATCATTATTGAAAGCGAAGACATTCTGTAGTAAGGCCTCCTGTGGATGAGAAGGCTGAATTGGCCTGCATTATTGAGACCTGATTGGGCACGGAGGGGCTATTTCCTCTCTCCAAGAAATGCCCAGCTGAGTTTCAGGTGTAGCATCAACCAAGACTCTGGGGGAAATGTGAGGGATTGTCATTGAGGAGACTTTGAAGGCCTCCAGGTGTTTCCCGCAGATAGTAGACATGAGACTCTTTTTGTAAAGTTGAGCTCTAGGGATCTACTTGTATATAAATCTCCATGCTATGCAGCAACTATTCTGCCCTGCCTGATCTGCTCGACTCTGTGATTGGGTTTGTAGAGGAATTACCTAGGTGTATGGTGATGGGTGATTTCAACCTGCCTTCACTTGACCTGCAGTTGGAGGTGGCTTAGGATTCACAGCCTTCAAGGCAACTATGCACCTGCTCCAGGTTATTGATGACCCAACTCACAGTTGGGGGGAGCATCAAAAGTCCTTGGAATGAGCAAGTGATTGCAGTCTTGGATAGGGATTTGCCAGGAGGAAGGCAAAGGTGGATGTCCAATTAAGTACAGATAAATGCCTACATTTAGGAGTATCTTATGGCAATAAGGCTAAGGAAACTTGATTATTTCTCCACCCTTATTGTTTCCACAGATAGCTGCCCAGTTTTGGGTGGCTACTCTCTTGGTAAGGAGAGTCAAGGATCTTCTGCAGGGTCATTGCAAGGATTATGTTCAGCATCTGACAGATAAAGTTGCTTGGATCTTCTTGGAGTTGGACTCTATTCATGCTGACCTTTTAGAGTTGACTGGGGCAAAGTGTTGCCAATTATCTGTCTTGTGTTCAATATGGTTGTTCCAAGGAAGTGGACAGGGTCTTTCAGATGCGCACTCCTGTCACTTGTCTTCTGGGAAGTGACATGTAATTGACAAGTTCAAGTGGTAGTAAATATCTCTTTGTGGGGAGTGATATTCCACCTGCCTTGAAGGAGGCCATCACTGGACTGAGTGTTACTGGACAATTTTCATCTCTTCCCTTCCTAGAAGTGGTAAGTCCGCAACCTATCATGGTGCCTGCCCTATGGAAGTGTCTTCCTCCCAAAGATACAGACAACCCCAACCTTCATGGCCTTTCAGAAAGTCATAAAAACCTGACTTTCCCCAGGGATTGAGGTTATGTTTTTACTTTTAGAAGTCTGGCAAAGAAGTCTGGTGTAGTTGTTTCATGTTTTTAATGGGAGGTCCTTGACCCAGGTTTGTTGACTTTTATTGTTAATATTTTATATCAGGAATTAGGATTCTATTGAATCAGAAAAATGGTCATATCTCATTCCTGAGATACAATCTTTTGGAGTATCCTGGATTTTTATGATTTTTGCTCAAAGTAAGGTGTAAAATCAAGTTAATATAAAAATTATATTATATGAAAATTAATATAGACTTTGCTTTTTATATAAGTGAGAAATGAAAGTACCTACTACAACAAAATATGGGGTCCTTGGTGCTCTCTGAGCTTGGTGGTTTTCTTGCAGATGTTTCACTACCAAAGTAGGTAACACCATCAACCACCAAGCTCAGAGAGCACCAAGAACAAAATGTTTTGGTATATCTCCATTTCTTCAAAGCAAGTTTCAGCTAGGCTGACATCTATCAAGCAGATCTTTCTTTCTCCCTTGGGCAACACATTTCTACCTTTTCTTCTGAAGTGTTCCAAAACCTTTGATTCTAAGATACTCAGCACTCTTGGTGGAAATGAAGGAGTCATCATGTCTGCTGTGCTGTTTCTGCTCCCTGGAAACTAACAGGAGGGAAAACTTCCAAAACTGATGTAGATTCCAGACTAGTTTGTGGGCATGTTAGGGAGTCAAGGGAATTTAGAATCCATCAGAATCATTGTTCCTCTGGCAGGACTGCCTCCCAAAACCCTTCCATGTCTCCTTTTCTCGCTGCTTGATTCTTGGCATGGGCAGCTCAAAAGAGGGTTTCTGACATCAGATATCCCCATCTGAGGACAGAAGATCTGTAATCCTGGAGCAAAAAAATAGGAACGATCACATAGTCTCTTGGAAATAAATCATCTCATGAACCGCAAGACTGCAGTCAGCATTTTTAATTTTTTTTTCAAATGGAACCACATCATACTGTCTCTATTAAATGTTAATAAATGTATTTATTGTTGGTTGGCCTAAATAGTTAGATCTTTTTGTCTGCGTGTTGAATGTGTAGGATATTTCAGTGGAAAATTTCCACTTTGAAATATTGTATGCTGTAGATGGACTCAGTTTGTGATGAATCCATTCATCAGATGGAAATTTATATGCAATTTTATGCTTCATATCTTGGTCATACAGCATTAAAACTTTCATCAAAATTGAGGAACATGTAATTACTCTATGAGAAAGATATGATCTGCTGCCTGCCTTCGCTTCTCCCATCTGAATCTGGAATCCTACTTTACTGGTCTCCAACAACTGGGGATTTGTACAACAAAATCACAAGATTTGTAAGCCCTAGAAAGTTGTTGAGAGTCTGAAGTTTAATAAATTATTAATCGGCAGATTGACATTTTCTTTCCCACATTCTACTTTTGTCTTCCATGTGATTTTGACTCAATATTCCCTTGCATTAATGGTACTAGAGAGTTCCACTATTATTTTCTTAGAGTCCATCCACTTAATTTGGATATTATCTGATGCCTTGCTTAGTAATTGTCATCAAGAAAGCATCATTTGTGAACATTTGCCTCATCAGCATTTGTGAATTGACATATAGACTGTACACCAATATTTTTTTAAAAAAAGAGCAGAATAATTGCTTTAAACTCTTTGTCCAGATGAGGTACATTGTCTTCAAAATGTATTGAGATACTTGATGTCTACTAACATCTTTATTTATTGAGACCATTTCCTGTTTATTTATCAGAGAGAAGAGTTGGTTTCCAGTTTATTTTTGAAGTAGGAAGTAGAAATATTCTTATGGCCTGTCAAATCTCTTAGCAGACAGTTTTATGTAGAAATGTAGTAGTGTTTGGTCAGTTGCTTAGGGATCAATCTAAACAACATCTTGGTTGTGTTAAGTTCAAGTTTTGTGGTTTTCCAGTTTATAGCGACTAGATCATATTCAGTAATATGTTATAATAGTTAGAAAAAAGATTAAATGTATAATGCCATTAGCATTTAAAAAGTTTTAAAATTCCCATAATCAGTTGGGATAGTTTGATATTTATTTTGTTTAGCAATCAAATCACAGAGTTGCTTGATAAATTGGTATGAAGTTTTTGACTTTAAACTACAGTAGGGTTGATTTGTTATTATTGTTGTTTTTAATTTGTTTCTATTGTTCCTGTTATAATTTAAATGCATTCTTTTGAATTGTGCAGGCAGTAGTAAAATGAGGCATCCTGTAGGCAGTATACTGGACCTGGTACAGAATGAAAGTTTTGAGCTAAGGATGTGTAGTGCTTTCAGGTCCAACAGCCCCAGTGCTTATAGTCAGCAAGCATTGTGTACCTATTTTTTTCTCCTTTGCACATTTTTTTGAGTTAAGACAAAAATGTATGAAAAGATGGAGAAAACAAAGAAGCATTATGTTTGAACCTCTCTTCTTTGAGGCAAGGGGGAAGCACAATAAATCTTTAATCTGGAGTGACTTTAGCCTAAATATACATTGATTTGTTGACCAACATTATTTTGAATTTTCTTCATAAATACTCACTCCATACATTCAATCAATCAGTCTGCACTGTCAGTTTTTAGAAAGTGTTTCACATTAAAAAGCAAGCCTATTCTAGATCTAGCTTCTTGCTTAACTCAATAGCACTGTAATGGTACTGTCCCAGGGGACAATATCATTGCAGACATGAAAGGGGCTATGTTCTGTTTTAGTACAAGCTACTCTTTGGTTTTTCCACTGGCATTTTTAAAAAATGTATATGACAGTAAGCATAAGGAGATTAAACAGAGCAGGTCAAAGCAATGCTTCTATTGCAAAAGCAATATTTCCATCTCTCTCATTGTTTCTTTCTCATTGTCTCCCCTCCCCCGCCATCCTTTGTAGGAATTTAGTGGTTGGATTATCTGATTCTATATCTAGGTCCAAGAATCAGTGGTGTGTTGGGGGTTGG
The DNA here is from genome assembly GCA_023053685.1 of Diadophis punctatus similis. Lineage (NCBI taxonomy): Eukaryota > Metazoa > Chordata > Lepidosauria > Squamata > Dipsadidae > Diadophis > Diadophis punctatus. The sequence continues at coordinate 89,815,608 of JALIGW010000003.1, read as the reverse complement.
TCAGTTTCCCAGGACTCAGAAATCTAAATTGCCTCAGCTCCAGGCTCAACCATATTATGATGAACAAGAAATAAGGCTAAATTGTATGTCATTCTTATGAATGTGTATGAAAATCTATTACATTATATCTATAGCTTAATTGTTCAAAACTGATGAGATTTCCTGGAGCCAAACAAAACAGCAGTGTTATAACAGAAGAACACATATTCTGTACAGTGAGTTTCTGGCCCAGGGGCTTCTTTTTAACCAAAATGTGTTGCTTCAGTAATTAAACTAGGATTTGTAATTCATGAGACAAACTTTATTCTTCATTACCAAACCTGCTCTCTTAAGAGCTATCAATCCTTGTTTGTATGCAATAAGAAGAGAAAACATGAAGAGAAAGAACAACCAACCTAATTGTGAGGGACATCAACTCCAAGAACAGAAGATCTGGTGCCAATAAAAAAAATCAAACATGGATATATTTCAAAGGAGGAAATCCCGCATTTTGTCTGAGATACATATTTAAGTTGTTGTCTAAGGTGTCAATAGGTTAGCTTGCTATTTGGGGTAAAAGCCCTCACAAAATGGAAACGGAACAAAAAGGTGTATCTGCAAGAGGCTCAGAATGCTTGGGCCGAAGAATAAATAAAATAATTGATAGATTATAAGAAATCAGAATCAGAATGTAGAATGTGAATAAGGTACAATGAAGATAAGATATTATAAAAATGAAGAATTTTAAAATGTTTAAATGTTTGAATATTGAGAATTCAGTCAATTAATATAAATGAAAAGGAGATGGAAAGGAAAGAGGATGTCACACAGAGAAGTTTGTAACCAGATGACACACTGCTGATGGATGAATGAAATGTTTATTTTGTATTTGTAATAAAAAAATAAAAAACTTTAAAAAAATGCTTGGGCCAGGCTAAAATGTTTTGTGAAGAGTGAACAGAGAATTCCCATCTCAAGATGGCCCAAAGCCTGTTGATTCGAAAGGGTGAGAGAAAAGAGCTTATTATTTAAACTCTGGTGCTGATGTGCAGATATGGAGATTTATGATGTGCAGCAGGAAGATCTTCTGTATAAATATGAGTTATTTCTTGTCTGTAGTAAAAGACCTCTGAGTTTGTAAAACTTTTGTTAGGGTTGGGTTTTTTTTCTTTTTCTTTTTGTATTTTGTTACAAGTTATTCTCAAAACTTGTTTAAACTTTTATTGGCATTAGAACATAAAAATGTAGGCAAAGCTGCATTATCATTTGTATTTTACCCAGTCCTCTGGCGCTGATTTTATTTAATAATTCAAAATAGATATTGCAATCATGGGGGAACACCATAGATTCTTAGGTTATCCTTAAATTATGTTGCTACACAATGGTACAGAAGTCCTTTCCCTTACACTGTACTCTAACACAGGGAAGACAATCTTGTAGTTCTCCAGATGTTGTTGTTGAACTTCATTTTTCATCATTCTTGCTAATGGTGTTTCACAGTATCTAGAGGGCTTTCAAAACAACAAAATGCACATACAGTACTTCTTTTGAAATAATTAGGTTCCTTTTGTCCAAATTCAATTACTATCAATATTTGTTTGTCTGAGTTAGCAGATGTCCTACTGATCCTTATTTAGCATCACACTTTTTCCAGAACACTTGACCTGATGAGATCTTTGCCCATTATTTATTAGATAATCATGATTTGATATCTGCTGTTCCTTATAAATAAAATAAGTGATTTTTAGGGAATGGCATTTTGCTTTTTGAGAATTTGGCATTGTACAATAAAGGAATGTAAAAAAAACACTGTTGTACTCTTTGTACATATTTTCTCACAGTTGGGGAATTGTTCTTGTAGAATTGCCCAATCAAGACCAAATTTCATGAAGAAGCAATCTGACATTATAGCATTTATGTGATTCAGCATGGTTAGCAGGAAAAATTATATATTTTATCCCAATTCATTATTGTACATAAAATTATTTACTTCCCAGTTTACTTTTTCTTACTTATAGACACAGGCGCCTAAGCAAGAATTAACAAACAGTAAAGTAGATAAATTTTACAGAGAATAGGTATCATAGGATTAGTTCACTAGATCAGCTCAATGAGTTTTATCATTTGGAGACTACAACTTTTTATCTTATATATAAATATATAACATATGAATTTTTGCACTGGTCACTTACCATAATAAAGAATATGCAGTGTGTGTGTGTGTGTGTGTGTGTGTGTGTGTGTGTGTGTGTGTGTGTGTGTGTGTGTGTGTGTGTGTCAGCTTTTGCAGCTATTAAGCCTCTTTGAACTTTCCCTTGAATTTCTTGTTTTCCTTTCAGAAATTGGTCCTGTAACCATTACCACAGATCCTAAGAAATTTCAATATGAACTCAGAGAATTATATGTTCAGGTGAGTGGACTATTTCTTTAATTTCACAGAGGAAGTGAAATATCAGACTGTCCTCTATTAGACTGCATGGGAGGGTAATTGTATAAGCTTCATTGTATTAGATTAGAAGAACTCATGCACGTATCAAGCTAAACATCAGGAAAATTTAATTCCCATGTTCCTAGCTTAATACATGCAGGAGAGTTCTGTGTCACGGCATTCTAAAAGGTGACTTACTATCTACATCTTCATTCTAAATTAGTGCAGTTAATTCTTAATTGTAAAGCTGCTTGCAGTAACATTCTCCATTTTATTATTTTTCTCTAGCATAGCATAGGAAGTTACCTAATAATCGGGGTTAATTCATATATTGTGGCTCGTTGGAAAGTTCCATGCACCTCAATTTTGGGAGTAGATTCTAAAACAAAACATCCATTGAGCTAGAGAGATCTGCAGAATGAAGGTAAAGATAACCTCACTTAACTTGATCTCTCTGGATGCTGACTGCGGATGATGGGAATTGAAGTCCAACATGTCTAGAGTACAATACATGATGTTAGGGAAGACTTGAGTTGAGAGGAGTTGGCTTAAATCTCCTGTCATACAATCCAAAGAAAATGGTATCTTCAGAGTTGTAACTATTACTGAAACTATGAATGCTCTGAATGTTCAAAGCATCCTGTTAGCAGTTGGAATAAATAGCATTGTGCAAGGCATTATTGGATGGGGAGAAGGAGAGCAAAGGACTCTTTCTTCCTTCCACTCCCCACACAATAAATCAATTAATGGATGGGTTATTTGTGTGGTGGAAGGAGAAGCTGGACTTAATCAAATTTCCTCCTCACAAAGTAATGGGTAGGAAACAAGTCTTAGGTGCCTATTAGTCTCTGCATGGCTTTCATTAACTTGATGAGAGGCAAAAGAAAAAAAATGTTTATTTCCCTCCGCCAGCTGATCTCTGAAGTACCGGTAGCCTTCCCCAACCTTTAGAATTCTAGTGGGTTTTATAATCCCTGCCACAGTAGAGGTTAGAAAAGGGCATTCTAATCTAGGGGTCTCCAAACAGCAGTTTTAAAACTTGTGGACTTCAACTCCCAGAATTCTCCAGTCAGCCATCTGACTGAGGAATTCTGGGAATTGAAGTCCAGAAATCTTAGTTTGCAAGTTTGGAGAACCCTATTATAAATCATGCTTCACTGCTTTCTGTCCTCAAGCTTTTTTGATTGTTTTAATATGAGTTGCTACACCGAAGGACTGAGACGTGGGGCCACATCCAAAGGTTGAAGGTTCCATAGATAATGCAAATGATTTTGCTTCTTCTTTCTTCGGAATATTTTGGATTGTATCAACTGATCCATCACTTAAAATATCATAATTTGCAAAATGAAAGATTAAAAATAGGAAATTGTTTGCCAAAATTGTTGTTTGTGTGGCTCTGGAAGGACATCTTCTTATGTGCCCAAGATACATGCACACTGCAGTATGGGAAGGAGAACAAAAGAAAAATGTGACTTAATAAAAGAAAAAGGAATCATTATAACTTTACAGCAATGAGACATATTTATGCTGCAGGGAAGGGAAAATGTATGTTTTTCATTAGTTAGGAGAGCAAAGAATTAGTGTCATAATTTAATATCAAATGAATAATGTACTGAAGTAGTGGAACATTTTTTTTCCAAAGGAGGTTTTCAAATAATGTTCACTGCAAGAGTTGTGGTGATCAAATACAATAGCCCAATTGAGTGGGGTTATTTCAGGATATGTCCTATATATTCCTGGCAAAAATAAAGATAAAAGAGACAGAAACAATATAATTATGCTGTGGTAGAAAATTGTTCAACACAAGGAAGCTAGTTTAAAGTATATTCACAATGGTCATATTAATAATCCTATCCTTCTCCAGTCTGGCACCTCTGGGTTGTATCTTAGGAGTCATTTGAGAGCATTGAATATGTTAATTGAATTTGCAAATGTAGAACCAAGGATTCCGGTATCTCAACACTCCAACTCTGAGTTAAATCTATTTTATACAATCACAATCTGGTCCTTTCTTGATGTATTGGAGTTCCTCTCCCATAATCAAAATTCAAGATGAATTTTGAGGAAGTAAGGCAGAGAACCTGCTTTGAAGCTATTATTGTACTGAAATACACTATACCAGGTAAGCCAAAGATAGAATATAGTATCCATTTTTGTGCAGTCTGACACCCTAATATAAAGATTCTGCATTTTGGAACACTGAACAAGAAAGGGAAAAGTTAAACAAAATCAGTCACATTGTCTTAAATTTCTGGAATGCACTTCTAAATTCAATTCCTTTTCTGGAGACTAAGAAATCACTTCATTAAGAAAGCAAGTGGGACCATTGGAGTTACTTTTTTGGATTTAGATGAAAAATGTTATTATTCTAATCATAGCTTCTGAAAGCACATGTTGAGAAATATATATATATGTAACATGTTTGCTGATAAATGAAAATGAAGGGAGACTATTATAGATCTATTTTGAACTATTTTGCTCTCATCAGATAGCCATACCCTTACTGGGATTTGAACCTGGGCCGCCTGCCTGTAAGGCAGCAGCTTAACCTCTAGGCCACAGGTTCTCTTCCCTATCAGCTCTTCACCAGGAAAGGGTTATATGTTTTTTCTGTCGAATCATCCTGGTGTATGGAAAGAAACATCACAGCTTCCTTTTTGCCTTTTGGCCCCTCCTGGAACCATCCAGGCAGTTTCTATAGCCAACAAACTATATTGTCTGTATGTGTAACATGTTTGCTGATAAATGAAAATAAGGGGAGACTATTATAGATCTATTTCAAGCTATTTTGCTCTCATCAGATAGCCATAACCCTTACTGGGATTTGAACCTGGGCCGCCTGCCTGTAAGGCAGCAGCTTAACCTCTAGGCCACAGCTTCTCTTCCCTATCAGCTCTTCACCAGGAAAGGGTTATATATGTTTTTTCTGTCGAATCATCCTGGTGTATGGAAGGAAATATACGCAATTTTTTTGGGCCATTCACTTACAGGAACATTACAGGGAAGATTCATTTAAGAATCACAGCTAATTGTCATTAGCTATTACCTATTTTAAAGTTATTTTGGATTATTTTGAGGCACTCCTGCCTCTTCTCTTTGTAACACATTTTCTGTCTGTCCTGTTCACAAACCCATCATGGAATTGAATATGTGAGTCATGTATTTAACTGGTGTATTGCATTTCTAAAACCGCAAGCTTCTAGAGCAGGGGTGTCAAACTCGTGGCCCACGGTCCAGATTCGTCATGTGCTGGCTCTGCTCTCGCCCAGTTTAGCGAAGGGGAAAAAAGTCCTGATACATCACATGATGCTGCAGTGACAATACGAGTTTGACATCCCTGTTCTAGAGAAGCTCACTAGATCAGAATGGAGCAACAAGTGACTCTTAAATTAATCGTTGTTTACATCTAGTGCAGTAAGACTAAGGAGGTTGATTGACTAAATTCCTGAACAAGAATCTCCATGAATTTAATAACAGAATAACAGAATTGGAAGGGACCTAGGAGGTCCTCTAGTCCAACCCCCTCTTAAGCAGGAAAATTTATACCAAATGGTTGTCCAATCTCTTCTTAAAAACCTCCAGTGTTAGAGTACCAACAATTTCTGGAAGCAAGTTGTTCCACTGATTAATTGTTCTAACTGTCAGGAAATTTCTCCTTAGTTCTAGGTTGGATCTCTCTTCGATGAGTTTCCATCCATGGCTTCTTATCATGCCTTCAGGTGCTTTAGAGAATAGGTTGACCCCTCCCCCCTCTTCTTTCTGGCAGTCCCTTAGATATTGGAACACTGCTATCATATCACTCCTAGTCCTTCTTTTCATTAAACTAGACATCTCCAATTCCTGAAACTGTGGTTCATAGGTTTTACCTTCCAGTCCCCTAATCATCTTTGTTGCTATTCTCTGCACTCTTTCTAGAGTCTCAACAGCTTTTTTATATTGTGGCAACCAAAACTGGATGCAATATTCCAAGTGTGATCTTATCAAGGCATTATAATCAGTGAGCTTTCCAGGAAAAATTGGTTCTTTTTCATTTTCTCTGTGAACAGTGTGTCTGAGGACAAAAAGAAGAGCTAAACTCCTCCTTCTCCTTCAAATGAAGTCAAATAATTCAGGACATGGGAAGAAATCTAACTTGTAATGGTAACTTCTAATGGACTTCTAATATTAATGAGTATCTAAACCAGACCTGGGCATTTTATGGCCCCTGGGTCACATACAGCCCTTTGCTTGTCACTATTCGGCCCACATGGATTGCTTTTATTTTGAAGGTGACTGCTATTTTCCCCCAATGTACATATATATGTGAGTATGTGTGAGTGTGTATGTGCATGCCTACACATCTTCACAATTCTATTGGTTTGGCTCTCCACAACAGTCCCAGTTTGTCATGTGGCCTCTTGGGAAAATGAATTGCTCACCCTTGATCTAGGCAGAATAGTTGTAGAGTTTTAATTTTGCATTTGCTCAAATCACTTTGGTTTTCTTCAAGCTAACATTTCTCTGAGTTCTTGAGATATTGGATGAGCCTACCTATGGCTCTCCTTTTCACACTTCCTCTTCTGAATCCTGGTTTTCTTTCATCTTAATCTTTATCTGTGGGTTTTCCTTGCCATAATATTTCTTTATATATATATTTCAATGCTGTTTGAAAAAAGTACTTTTCATGCCTATGTTAGATTATGCTTTTTTTATTTAATTAATGTAGAGACCGCCAGACTGCAAATGATTATGGGCACCTTACATTAAAAAGAAATGGAACAATAAAAAAATTAGGAAATGGACGATAGACATCCAGAGAGGCAGATCAAAAAACAAAAAGCAGGCTACAGGGCCTGAGGCAACGACTTTGCTCCAGGGGTGGGTTCTACTTACCTTCCCTACCGGTTTGCATCGCGCCGGAATGCCCGCATGCTCACATTGCTCACGCACATGAGCAACCCTGTCACGTTGCGCAAATGACCCTCTATGCATGCGCAGAGGATTCTTTGCCAGTTGCTTTCAGGAAGCCGCGACTGGAGAACCGGTATGGGGGCATGGCCAGCCGGCCATTGCTGCCGGTTCGGCAAGCGTGGGGAAATTCCCACCATTGATATGGGCGAACCGGTCCAAACTGGCAGCAGCCTACCACTGCTCTTGTCCAAGGCCTGGGAGCAAAGCCTAATTTTCAAACACTTTTGGAAATTTAGGTTGCGAGCTGTAACTGGGGATTGTAATCTGGTAGCATGCTTTAGAAGGCCTCAACATTTCCAAAATGACCACCAGATTAAGGCTGAAGATGTCCTTGAGTTACTCTGGTAATGAAAGGAGAAGATATTTTCCTTCTTTTGGCCTTATTTTTGTAAAGATATTTAAGGGCAGAAATAAAAAATGGTGGCAGCAAATCTCAGTTGTAAGCAATGACTCTATATCAACCCAAATTGCCAAGATTGAGTTTGGGAGATCTAAAGGTAAAGCAATCTTTTATACTTTGCTGTTGGCCTTGTTGGATGTGACTTATTGGAACTGAAGACAGAACATCTGGTAAATATCAGATTGAATATTTAGGTTGCCAAATTTTAACCTAAAAGATTTTTTTTGAATCATGTGTTTAAGTGGTGTACATGAAAAATTGACTATTATTGTTAATCATTTTGTTTCTAAAATGGGAATCACAGGACAAACCGAAAAAAGGCTTATGAAGATGAGGCTTTTTAGGAATAAAATATAACATATACAACACTGATAGTCAAGATAATATGGTAATTTATCAAAGCAATGTTTTCTTATAGCAGCAGGAAAAAATAATAGGGTTTATATTAATTTTTCCCCAAAGACAGAAAACCATTGCCAGTTCACATGAATAATAATAATAAAAAAATTCCTTTTAAAACATTCTTCAACCATGTTCATTCTAGTTGCTAGCTGGGGTTTTTTTTTGAGGGGGGGCTTGTCTTGTCTTTTTATTGGAAAATCAGAAGCTATATTTTGAAGTATTGGTGCTTCCAAACAGAGTAATGAATCACATTGTAATATATTACATCTAGCTAATGAGCAATTTTTATTGATTTCTTAGTTGTGCTTCCTTCAGTTTATCTTCCAGATGCCTAGTTTTGAAAGCAATTAAAACTAGAAAATAGAGTGTAGTAGTAACTTGCAAAAATACATCGACAGCTTTAGAAATATCTAAAAATCTTGTTGTATAAACTATAGTACAATAGGAAATGTATTAATAAATACATAGGAACTTGATAATCATATTTTTATAATGTATCCCTGGTAGCAATAACTCAATTCTGAAGAGGTGGGGGGGATATTTCAAACTAGACTGCAATATCTTAAAAACTGTATGTGCAGCATCTATGTTCAAATGTGGGCTAGCTGAGGAATTAACAATGTATGGGTTTAAACTGAATTATGGATATCATTTTATCAGGATTGAAAACATTAGAAGTAGATCTAGATTTGTTTCCCTAATTATAATTGTGGAGCTTCAAATACGGAATGCTATCGTTCCTTCTTCTCCCTTTGTTACTGGTAGAAAACAGTGCCCCTCCCCATTTATTTTCCTGCTAGTCTAAGGTGACCAGATTTTAATATTTGTAAAGCGGGACACCATTGATGGGGGGGGGGTTCTAGGGGAGCAAGACGGGAGGGGTCCGTCTCTCTTATCCTGCAACTTTGTGCACACCCCCAAACACCCCCCCTTCATCGCAGCCCTTACCGCTGCCATGGCCGGGGCTCGCCTCTGCTATGTCTGACCCAGAGAGGGACAGTGGCAGGAGAAGGAAGAAAGCAAACTGCGGCTGTGGTGCTTCGGGAGGGTGGGTGGTGAGGGTTCTTCACAGCCCCGTGCTTCCTCTATTGCAGAAGCCGCCACCAGCCAGCCGGGCAGCAACCATCCATGTGGGGAGATGGCCAGGCCTGCGCTTGGAAGAGGCTGCCGCTCTCGCTGTCCGCTTTCTTCCTTCTCCCGCCGTGATACAAAAGTGAACTGCGGCAGCGCTGCTTCGGGAGGGCAGGCGGACGTCTGCAGCCAGGCAGGGAGGGAGAACAGCGAGAGTGGCGGTCCCTTCCAAGTGCAGGCCTGGCCCTATACCTGCCCGGGGGGCTACTGCCCACCCGGCCACCAGCAGCTTCCGCGCCGCACTTGTAGTCGCGTGGCCGGCCGGATTAACAGGTGTGCTGGGGACGCCTTGCCCACCGCCTCTGTGTGTGGCACTTGGCAGGGGCCACTGCCCCTCTCACTGCCCTCCCTCCCCGCCTGGCAGGAGGAGGCAGGCAAGGTAGCAGGCAGAGGGGTGTGCAGGGCTTGGCTCGGCCGCTGAGCATGTGGGGTGCCCGCCCCAGCTCTCGGGCTGTTTCCCGCTTTGCGCAAATTCAAATGCGGGACTTTTTTGAAATGCCGCGGGACAAATTATTAAAAAGCGGGACTACTGAAAAGGCATTGGGTACACTGATGGAAAGAAAAATTAAATGAAACTGGGAGGAGCCCCATGTAATGTAAGGGCAATTATCCAACAACTTCTCCTCATGCTTCATTTGACATCTTTTTGGAAGGCAGATTGACTTCTAGAGAAACTTTCAGGACAAGTTTCAGGACAAGTGGGTAAGAAAGTTTAGCACTAGTTTTGTTCAGTTAACTTATTTTAGGATAATGTAAAATTTACAAATAAAACTTTCTGTCTCAGACATGAGCCAGCATCTTTGTTATTTGGTGTAGATTTGATGTGAAGTGAGAACCCGGAAAACCTGCCTTAAACAATTGGGATTTTCCCACTTAAAATCCTACACCCATGATATGTAGTAGGCTTGGTGAATATGGAATTTTTGTAACTTTTTTAAAAAAAATTCAGACTGATTTTGATGTAGGTCTCTTTGTTCATTTCCCTGTTTGCCATAGGGAGGTGGTGACTGTCCAGAGATGAGCATTGGAGCCATCAAAATTGCTCTAGAAATTTCTCTTCCTGGTTCCTTCATCTATGTATTTACTGATGCACGGTCCAAAGATTATAAACTGACTCATGAGGTCTTGCAGCTGATTCAGCAGAAGCAGTCCCAGGTATGAACCCTCTTATAATACTGCCTGTTCCAAAACATGTGATTTTGTTATTGTATGAATATTGTATGAATATTATGTTTGTTTATTATATTTTTGTTGCGAGCTGTTTAAAGGCAGAATGATTGAAGTGGCACAAAGCATTCATTCATTCATTCATTCATTCATTCATTCATTCATTCATTCATTCATTCATTCATTCATTCATTCATTCATTCATTCAGTGGAGATTTCTGTCTAATATATCTATCCTCAATTGTGAGGTAAATCAATGGTATGGCTAATTCCAATGAATAATTAGAACTGCAGAAAAAACAATTACTACCAACCTGCCTTCCATTGAGGACCTGTATACAGCACGAGTCAAAAAGAGGGCTGTGAAAATATTTACAGACCCCTCACATCCTGGACATAAATTGTTTCAACTCCTACCCTCAAAACTTCTCCAAAGCACCTGAGGGTAGGACAAGAAGCAATGGGTGGAAACTAATCAAGAAGAGAAGCAACTTAGAACTAAGGAGAAATTTCCTGACAGTTAGAACAATTAATCCATGGAACAGCTTGCCTCCAGAAGTTGTGAATGCTCCAATACTGGAAGTTTTTAAGAAGATGTTGAATAACCATTTGTCTGAAGTGGTGTAGGGTTTCCTGCCTAAGCAGGGGGTTGGACTAGAAGACCTCCAAGGTCCCTTCCAACTCTGTTATTATATTATAAATGATGCTATAGAGCACTGCACACCAGAACAACTAGACACAAGAACAGTTTTTCCCCCGAACGCCATCACTCTGCTAAACAAATAATTCCCTCAACACTGTCAAACTATTCACTAAGTCTGCATTACTATTACTATTAATCTTCTCATCGTTCCTATCACCCATCTCCTCCCACTTATGACTGCATGACTGTAACTTTGTTGCTTGTATCCTTACAATTTATATTGACTGTTTCCCAGTATGATTTGATTGCTTATTTGTACCTGGACTAACATTAAGTGTTGTACCTTATGATTCTTGATGAACATATCTTGTCTTTTTATGTACACTGAGAGCATATGCACCAAAGACAAATTTCTTATATGTCCAATCACACTTGGCCAATGAAGAATTCTATCTATCTATTAAGAATTCTATCTATAATAATGAGGCTCAAACGATATTAATCTATGATTTTCTACCACAACTTATACTGTACATCTTACAATTTTTATGTTACCACATTCTATGGTTTCATTCATGAGATTAAGGAACATATTTGCTTCCCCCCTGTAAAGCTATTGATTTATTACTTCTGCTAGTTTTGATGCTTATTTATCAAATTTATGTAGCAAAAATACCCTCATCTGTGCCAAGAGGGAAAGTAGCCACAGCTTGGCACACCATAAGACTGGAAGAAATTAAAATAAAAATTGGATGGGGGCAACTCCAAAACAATCCAGCGAAGACTAAGCATGCTCAACCACGGGGTGTAGGAGAGGATGGAAAAGTTGATATGGCACCAAATTTAGTGGAATATCCTTCGGAAATACACAGGTGGATTGGGGCATTCCACATTCTATTGTTTTCTTGCAAGTGATGTGTGTGTGTGTGTGTGTGTGTGTGTGTGTGTGTGTGTGTGTGTGTGTGTCTCGTAATTTCTTGGACTTTCTGGAATGATGAACCAAAAAACGAAATCCTTTGAGTTGTCCGGACTGCCATTTTTCATTGTTATAAAATGTATGGCTAATTGTTTTGAAATTGAATGTATTTATAATTTTTATCTCTTTAATGTTATAGTGCATAGTTTTCTTCAGCTAACTGATTTTTGATGATCTGATTTTCTCATTCATTTTCATATGAAGACTATTTAAATAACAATCTTTTTTTAAAAAAATCAATTCAGGTTGTATTTGTTCTAACCGGAGACTGTGATGACAGAGGACATATTGGTTACAAAGTCTATGAAGAGATTGCTTCAACAAGTTCTGGTCAAGTGTTTCACTTGGATAAAAAGCAAGTTAATGAGGTATGATGGGAACTTGTCTTGATGATAATCTAATTGTGTTTTTTTTAAATGGAATATGGGATAAATATTTAGTTTCCTGAATTTTGTGTATGTGTGTAAGAGAGGGAGGGAGGGAGGAAGAGAATTTGTGAATTAATTAGGCTTGGAGATAAAACTAAATAAACCCAGGATGTTATATTTATTTATTTACTTGGAAATCTGTTTTATTCTGTTTCTGCATGTGTATGAAAATCTGGAAGGGCAAAGTATTTAAATACCAATTTTAAATACACATCTTAAAATGCATATTTTAGAAGCATGTTTGATATGTTTGAGAGTTCCTTCAAAACGTTCACAGCTATACAAATTCAAGAGAATAATTCCCTTTTCATTTGCATATGGATTTGGGAGGTGCAAATCAAATCAGCTTGCAGTAAAAATCACCAAAATTAAATGATCAAGGAGCTCTTTTTAGAAAATTACTCAAGGCCTCTTCATCATGGAAGAGAAATTTGAATCGAAGAGTTTCTGGTCTTTAAAAAAAACCCTAATTGCTAAAGAATACTGTTTTTTTCCTGAGAGGGTAAAGCTTGCATCTGTGGTAGGCGGCAGATGTAAAAAGTACTTAGTTTCTTATTTCTGTATGAGGTAGTGGTTAGATGTAGGACTATGTGAAGGGAGATTCAAGTCCACCCATAGCCATGACAACTAACTGGGTGATTTTGGGCCAATGACATTTTCTCAACTTAATTTATTTAACTTCAAGGTTATTGTGGGAGAAAACAGAAAGGTATGCTGTGTGTGCCACTTTGAGTTTTTCAATAAAAAAATGGGATATAAATCTAATAAATATACAAAATTAACTACCACAGAATATTAGATGTTCTGACTATGACATTTTATATCTTTTTTGTTTTTCTATTTTTTTCAAATTTTTTTATTTTTGTGTTTTTTACCTTTTCTTTGATATCTGTCTTTTTCTTTATATTAATTTGTATCATTTTTTATCTTCTTGTTTAAACGTTTTAATAAAAATTATATACAAAAATATTGTGATTGTGTCCTGACTTTATTTTATTCAGAATGCCAGATTTCCTGTTAGAACAGCAATCCTTTTCAAGAAGATATATCTAGACTTATTTATAAGGAGAACTCTGTTTAATTATGACAATTGTCTTTTAAAAATACCCATGTTTCCCCCAAAATAAGACCCTGTCTTATATTTTTTTGAACCCTGAAATAAGCACTTGGCCTTATTGCCATGCACTCAAAAGCCCGATTGGGCTTATTATCAGGGGATGTCTTATTTTGGGGGAAACAGGTAACATTATTAAGAATATAATATATTGGAAAAAGAGAAATAGAATATGATGATTTCACTAATAAATTCTTTATGGAAACTCTCTTTTCCATAATAGCATGTTCTTTGTTTAAAGCAGGTGAACAAAAACAGTTATATTTCCCTATCTTCTTGTATCTCACTTTTCTTGTTTTCAACAAAAGTCAGTTTGCTTGCTCTCCCCATCAATAGGGCTTATTTTTTAGATAATTTATATTGGCTTTAATATAAAAAAATAAGGAGAAAAAGTACAAAACAAGGTGACTAACAACAACAACAACAACAACAACAACAACAGCAACATGATAGTGGATGTAGCAATATCTGGAGACAGCAGAACAGAAGAGAAACTGGAGAACATAACAAAATACAAAGACTTGCAAATAGAATGACTTTGGCAAAACAAATCAAAGATAGGACATTAGTGATAGGTGTCTTGGCTACAATTCCGAAATATCTGGATCATCACTTGAACACTATCAGCACTTACAAAATCACCATGAGTCGTTTGTAAAAGGAAGCTTTATTTGGAACAGCTCACATCCGGTGACAATACCTTTAATGTTATCAAAGAGTAACGTCTGCCGACTCCAAGTCCTTGAGGGGACTCAATACTTTGACAAAAATGCCAAATCTCATCAAAATACTTGGTTGACTGTACAACCAACCATAATAATATAAAAACAATAGCACCATAAACCTCCCAGGCTTGGGACCAGAGCCAGATCTGAAGAGCTTTCCAGAACACCAGGAGAGTGGGTGCCACCATTCTTGAGTAGGCTGACCACCACTTTCTTCAAGGCCAGTGGGACTAACTGTTCTCTCAAAGAGGGTAATACAATATCAGTGCATGGACCTATCTCTTGGTTATCTCCTGGGCTTCCTCAACAACCCAAGAGGGACCATGATCTAACAATAGGTGGACGAACTAACAGATTGGATGACCTTGTGCACTTTTTGGGGCATCATAGAATTGAACTCAGTCCACATAAGCACATAAGACTATGCCTCAGGCAATTCACTTATACTTACCTAGTGAAACATATTCTCAGACATATAGAAAACCATTTTTAAACATTTTAGCTTTGAGCACACAGCATAATATTGGCAGTCTCATATATCAGTAGAGAGCCAACGCATAAGCAGAGACACAACAGCAACCCAACATGGTAATATTGGAATGGCATTGTTTTTCCATTATAACAGAATAATATTTTTTGCTTATATACCAAGCTTGGCTTATCTTATTCTGGCATGCAAGTTTCATGTTATGATTATACAGGAACAGTTTTTCACATGCTTTCAGGACATGGATTTGCGTTAGCCCAACTCCTTGGCTTTGATATAGTTGACTTTTTCCAGCCACAAAAGCAGGTCACAAAAGAAAATATTGACAACATCTGGATTCATCTTGGGAGTTAATTTTATTTTAATTTATGCCAATTTCCACTTGAGACCCTGAGGCTGTCAACCATTAGTCACTGGACACCATGTAATCCATGACAAAGCCACCTAGCCCAAGACCCTGATTGGAAAGAAGCCAAACCTAATGCAAAATTAGAAAGGCATTTGTTGAAGAATAAACATTTTATGGTATATATTTTCCTGGAATAGAGTAATATAGATAAAGTCAGAGATACAGGTAGGGCAGGGAGCACAGAAGCACTGGCAACAGGCGAGAATTAAATATTTTAAAAAGCAGTAAATCTTTAAAGTTTTAGATTATGCAGATATACAGTACAGATGTGACTATGTTCAACAATGTTGAATGGTACTAATCAGTCTACAGTTATTAAAATATTCTCTTAAGTGGAATCAAAACCAGTGTCCTTACTTACACTCAAATAAATAGAGTCAAACTTTTTACTAATTTTTATTGGACCGTTTCATGTGGAGCTTCTCTTTAAAACCATAGGTAGCAGAATAACAATTAGCAATAGCAATAGCAATAGCACTTAGACTTATATACTGCTTCATAGTGCTTTACAGCCCTCTCTAAGCGGTTTACAGAGTTCAGCATATTGCCCCCAACAATTTGGGTCCTCATTTTACCGACCTCAGAAGGATGGAAGGCTGAGTCAACCTTGAGCCGGTGAGATTTGAACAGCTGAACTGCTGAACTGCAGTGCTGCTTTTAACCACTGCACCACCTCGGCTCTTTATTTGGGTACCTGTAAGTTTAATAGGCAATAGCCTATTTCCTCTACATTTCCTCTACATTTTCAATCTTCCTTGACTATGTAATGTACTGTAGTAACACATGAAACAATGGTATGTGTGAGCTGATAATTTTGGACTCTGATTTTGTAATGATCAAGACAATTCCAAAGTGGATAATTCTGTTGTGTCTATTCATTATGAGTGATTGAGCAACCGGGTTATGTTCAATCTCAAGGTAAAGAAGGAATGAAAAATAAAATGAGAAATAAAGAAAAAACGAGCTTGATCAGAATGTGGCAAGATCAGAAAAAAAGATTCGGAGGCTAACTTTCTCAATGGATGCATATTGAAGAATCTTGGGGATATTTTTAGACTAAAGTTATATTGTATTTTTAGGCTACAGTTGAGGTGTACAAATGTTTCTTTTAAAGCACAGCATAATTTTTAGGAGTATAATTTGGGAATGATTGAGTTTTATGGTTCTGCTTATTCTGAATAATTGCATTTGCAACTAAGCAAAGTTTCACTACAGATGTGAATTTCCTACATTCAAATATCTACCAAAACATAGTAAAAGTGTGTTAGAAAATACAACAATTTTGTATCTCTTTTGAGGACTTTCAGGTTCCACATGGGTATAGACAATAGTCATATTGCAAGCACTCATGATTGAGTTTGCAGAATCAAAAAGACACATGTTCTTAATTTGGACAATTTGAATCATTTGCCATAACTGTAAACATTCTCTTGTGTATACAATATTCCATCAGCTGTCTGTTGTATTCTTCAAAAATATGTAAATATATTTTTTCCCCAAAGTGTTTGGAATTTTAGTCTGTGTAGTCAGAGTTTTGACAGTGTTATTGTTCCATGCATGATTCTAGCACAGGTTGATTGGGACATTGTGCATAGCCATTGGCTTTTCTGGTTTTATAGAGCAGTATATATCACCAGTATATATTCTGTATCAGTATATATATGAAAGTGTAATGTCTGTAACAACAAATTGTTGTTAAATAAATTTCAACCACGAATGCCTTTTAACAGGAAGCATATCAATATCCATAAGTGGGATATTGGGTATTTTAAATATATTTAGAATATCAGAAGACATGATGAAAACTCTGTAATTTCACAACATATGGACAGACTTAACCATGATTTCAACTGGGAAACTGTGACCATCCTAGACCAAGCCAAGGAATTTCTAGAAGCCTGGCACTCTGACAGATTAGCCATCAGTAGACTCATAGACATAAACAACATCTACATACTATGCAAAAGAGACCATCAATGAGCCAAAAGGGGAACAAAAAGACCAAAACAACCCCCCCCATCAGCAATCAGCACCCAGATGAGCATAGATTAACTCCAAGATTAACATAAGACCAACAATCAAGAAGTAAACAATATCCTAATCAAGGAACTGCCAAACAAGCTGACAGTAAAACAGACCAACCAAAGAAAGTTCAAGACCACCCCCATCAACAATGACAGGGCAAGCCACTAGAATAAACTGAGAACAAACCTCACTTCTTACTAGCACGGATATTACTTAGTTTAGGTAATGATATGTCTGCAAGAAAACAAACAAGCTCAGAGCACATCAAGGACACCTCATATTATCTGGAAGCTGCTTGATTGGGTGTGTTTGGTTTCTTCTGTAGGTTACAGCAATTAAAGAAATCTTAATTTCTAATGTTAAGTATAAATCAGGATCTGTGGCTTATTTTTTATCTTACAAGTAGCACCCATTTCCACTATAAAATGTGAATTAGTGAGGTAGGAATTTCTGATATTTGCCCCCAAAAAGTCATTTTGTAAAGAAGGGATAGATAGCAGAAATCTCCAAGACCAGGTAAGGAGCAGCCATATGGCAATTCCCTCAAAGGTGGGGAAAAAAGAATCATGATTTAAATTTTGGAAATAATCTATGTAGACTGTAGGCTTCCTGAATTTTGTTAGCACAAAACTTCTTATATATATGTTTTCCTAGCTCTCAGCACTAAGTATATTTATATTCATGAATCTGCTTTGGGAATGCAGGGTCTTGAGAACTGTAAAGTCCTGTAACTGGTACAAAAGCTTGGGGAGAGGAAATTAGGAGGTAATGTTTATGGCCCTGGTATAGCCTCTTGTTGGAAATTAGATATTGATATTGCTCTCTAGAAGCATATTAAGATGATGCTTTTTGAAGGGTTTTTAATGATGGATGAGGATGCTGTTGTCAGGGTTCCAAGTAACATCCAAAATTAAATCAGAGTTAGAGTCAAAGTATTCCTCAAAGTCCCAATTTATTATTAGAGCCATGTTGGTACATCTGGGTGAAACCCGAATCTGAAGTCCTCCGGGTTTCACCACCCAGTTGAAAGTTCAAGTCCTTGCCCCCACACCCACAAATCCATCACGTTGTCCAATTTCCAATTGCCATACTGGCAGAGTCCACCCATCTCCTTCTGTGCAGGTGCAGGGGTGCAGAGGCAAAGGATGACCTTGGCTTCCTAGAAATAATTTGTTATGGCTATATACTAACAACCTCATACAATTCCCCCTCCCATCTTCCCACAGTAGAAAATGCATAGTAGAATAGTATAAAGTGTGGCAGGCCAAAGATCCCAAATAAAATGGCTTCGGCCTGACAGCTCTGTGAATCCTAGGCATATGCTCTCATTTGAGGTATCCTAATATCATTGATAATTTTAATATTTAATGCAATTGAATTTAATATTTGGGTGTACTGGGCGTAGATAAGAAGCCTTAAATAAAAGTGCCATTAAGAGATCCATTGAGATAGATACCATTTATTACCCAGTTAATCTAGTACCCAATCTGAAAAAATACACAAAGAGGACCAATAAAAAAATGGAGCTAAAAGCATATTGAAGAACCACTTTATCAACACTTCACAGGAAACATCCAATCATCAACCAACTCCACCTGAATTCAAATCAGATGCAGACCAGAAATACCACAAGGGAACCCTCCCATCTGAGCTATTATACTGAAGAAGCCTTGCAAAGACATGGAGTGAAATGTCCACAGAAAACCTGGAAAATATACCTCAGTTTTAATTCCCCGAAGCTTGGAGTACCTGACCACAAAAACTGTACAACAAACCTGTTTTATCTCTAGTACAAGAAATTCATTAAGTTCCATGTTACTGATCCCTGTAATAGCCTTATAATCTCAAACCTGGGTCTTTTTAGAGTAGTCAAGAACGGGGGGGGGGGATTCTGTTTAGGTTCTGCAACTAATTTTTTACAGCTGAGATTTGAATATAAATCAACTGATTCTGTCAAACACTTTCTTCCAGAACAAACAAACAAACTGTATTCATAGTCAGTCATGTAAAAATGGTCCCAGGAGCAATATTCCTTAACCTGATGACCTGTAGATCAGGGGCGGGTTGCTCACTTACCAATACCGGTGCGCTGCGTGTGCATTTCCACGTTTTGTACACGTGCGCGTGTGCTACGTGCATGCCCCTTCGCGCAATTTTGCTTCTGCGCATGCGCGGAAGCAAAATCTCGCCAAAATCTTGCGAGGGGACATGCGCAAGAGAGAGATTTCAGTTCCGCGCATGCACGGAAGCAAAATCTCACTGAAATTGCGCATGTGCGCGCATCCCCTCACGAGATTTTGGTGAGTCCAAAAATTATTTTAAAAAGATGGCGACGTGCGCGACGGACCGCCGAAGACGGCACCAAAGCGGTTGTGTGCAAATAGCGCCATCTGCTGGCCGCTACCGAAACGACAGAGTGGACCACACTGGTAGGAACCCACCACTGCTGTAGATATGTTAGAATTGTGAAACTGAAGTTTACACTTCACTTTTCTTACACATAGAGGACTAGTCTTCTAGGAATGCTTACCTAGTATGTTTATCCTGATTTTTTTATTTGCTTTCAATGACAACATTGGAAGCATATGATTTATTTGAATGTGTTCATAAATATATCAATCAAGGACAATAAAAGATTCATCATTAGGTTTTTAGTGGGGCCTTTAACCTTAAGTTGCATCTATAACTCCCAGATCAGCTCTCTCTCTATTTGATTTGAAAAGCTGTAGCTTTTTGCCTTTATGCTGCACTGCAGGTGGGAAACTTTAGTCTGTGGACTGAATATATGTGAATTAAATCTGCATGTGTAAATAGAGAATTATGTGGTGGGAACTTCAGATGCAGTCAGAAGTAGCTTCAACATGTCTGCTTACAGCCAATTTGGACTTCAAGACAAAATAAATTCTCCACCTTTGCCCTACAGACTAAATGAGTGAGCATATTCCTTAGAAGGGGAAGACAAGTCCTTTACATAAAAGTCATCCCCCCCCCAAAAAAACCCAACAGTTCAGTTTGATAAATCTGTCTCCAAGGAAGAGTGTTGTGTCATTTTGCTAAAACCATATGTAAATCAATGTTCACAAGAAGTCTTAGTTGGTTTTTAACACTGTCTTATCACCAGGAACCACAGTTTTTAAGGGATCTTTGAGAAGTAGCAAGAGCAATTTCTTAAACACATCACATACTCCCCCCTCCCCCCAATACCTCATTTTGACAATTTGGAAAATATATTAGCTTCTGGCTTTCTTTAGGATATCCTACTCCCACAAATGCATTAGGGTTTAAGGCTGTACTTGATTTTGTTGATTTTGGATTTGCAGTGGTGCTAGATTTTGAGAGACTGTTTAATCTGGCAAAGTTCAGGCACTGTGAAAATAAATAGCAGAGGAACCTCAAGGATATTGTGCATAGTGTAACTCAGTGGCAGGGAGCATGCCTTGATATGAAAAGTCTCAATTCAGTTCTTAGATTGCTATTTAAAAAAGAACACCCAGTTTGCAAAATGGCAGGTGATTTATGCTTAAACTATATGTGACAGATATCTATGAATGGAATGTCAGAGAGAGAGAGAGAGAGAGAGAGAGAGAGAGAGAGAGAGAGGGAGGGAGGGAGGGAGGGAGGGAGGGAGGGAGGGAGGGAGGGAGGGAGGGAATGAGAATATAATTATATAGATTGCTATTTATTTAGTTATATCTTTATATCTTGAAGTTCTCAAGCCTGGAACTTTGGACACTAACGTCAGTCAAAAGCAGAAAGTTGTAAGATAGGGATTTTTTTTAAAAAAATTCAGCACAAAGTAGTGCCATTTCTTCATTTGTTCAAAAGGATTCCTGAGTCTGGTTTACTATTTTAAAAATGTAATATATTTTGGTTATACTATAGATAAATATTCACAAGCACACTAATATTTATTTATTATTTATTTATT
The DNA here is from genome assembly GCA_023053685.1 of Diadophis punctatus similis. NCBI lineage: Eukaryota > Metazoa > Chordata > Lepidosauria > Squamata > Dipsadidae > Diadophis > Diadophis punctatus. The sequence goes on along the minus strand of JALIGW010000003.1, from coordinate 89,794,416 downwards.
TGGTTGTTCTTATAGGCCGCCCATATCCCGCAGGACTCAGGGCGGCGTACAACAATGGAAAGAACAATCATAATACATAAAAATGACAATTTAAAATGATTACAAAAATTAAAACATATCATCATTCGTACAAGGGGAATTGAGCTGTATTTCACCCCGCCTGCAGGAAGAGCCATGTTTTCACGGCTTTATGGAAGGCCAGCAGGGTGGGGATAATCCAAATCTCTGGTGGGAGTTGGTTCCAGAGAGATGGGGCTCCCACAGAGAAGGCTCTCCCCCTCGGCCCCACCAACCGGCATTGCTTGGTTGATGGGACCTGGAGGAGACCAACTCTGTGGGACCTAACCGGTCGTAGGGAGGTATGCGGTATGCGCATGCGGTCCTGAAGGTTACCTGGCCCTGAGCCATGTATGGCTTTAAAGGTTAAAACTAACACCTTAAATTGCATCCGGAGACTAATGGGCAGCCAATGCAGCTAGCGGAGAATAGGTGTTACGTGGGTGTATCTTGGAACACCCACCACAGCTCGCGCAGCTGCATTTTGCACTAATTGCAGTCTCCAGATACTCTTCAAGGGTAGTCCCATGTAGAGCGCATTGCATTAGTCCAGCCGTGAGGTGATGAGGGCATGAGTGACTGTGAGTAAGGCCTCCCTCTCCAGGTAGGGTCGCAATTGGTGCACCAGGCGAACCTGAGCAAAGGTCCTCCTAGCAACAGCTGACAGATGTTGATCCAATTTAAGTTGTGGGTCTAGGAGGACACCCAGATTGTGAACCCATTCCGAGGGAGTCAATTTCTCTCCCCCAAGAACCAAGGAGGGGCAGTCGACATAATCCCTAGGAGGCAATATCCACAGCCACTCGGTCTTGTCAGGGTTGAGCTTGAGCCTATTCATTCCCATCCAGATCCTAATATCGTCCAGGCACCGGCACATTACATGCACTGCTTCCCTGAAGTGAGACGGGGTGGAGATGCATAACTGGGTATCATCAGCATATTGCTGGAACCTCACCTCATGTCGATGATCTCACCCAGCAGTTTCATGTAGATGTTAAACAGGATGGGCGAGAGGACCGAGTATATAATACAATGATTTCAGAGGATCGGCTTTGTCTTATTCTGTTGCTGAGAGATATGAGTATTTGAATGGAAGGGAAGATGTGTGAGGGAGAAGAATCATACCAAAATGGGGTGTTTAATCTCTCAACTTTGCTAAAAAGTGAATATTATGTGTACTCCAAGCACTTGTAAATGCTTTTTGTTTAAAGAGTGAATTGAGAAGATTCTTAGCAGTGATGGAATCAGTGATACTTAAACATGGATGAACTTTTCCCGAAATATAGGTCAGTTAAGGATAATGTTTTTTCCTGTCCTCTATGGGTTATTCTGCCAGTCTCAAGGAATTGTGAAACATATAGTCTTATCTCCACTCTTAGATTTAGATTAAATGTAAATATTGTTGATTATTTACTTGAAAATGATCCATTTTTGTTAGGACATTTTTTCTGCCCTGTAACTTTCTGGTATTTGAAGTAGTGTTAGGCTTAGCCCAAAAATGACATAGGACAATTCATTCAGAGTTCAGGTTTTTATTTGGTTGCATAGAGTAGACAGAATCTTGCCAGACTAAATATTCACCCTAATGGATATGCCCTGTGATATTTTAGTGGCTATCCTAATTCTCTTCATAGCCGGTTCAGGCTATGCTGCCTCTTGTCTCATCCCCCATCTTCTTGGGAAACCTCTGGGTCACTGTAATCTATCACACCAGCTCCCACTTTGTAGGCACTATCTTTCACAGAGCAGGATGCAGATTGGTGGAGAAATGCTTATTAGGTTCAGCAGTTGCAGCAAAACTTCATCTGACTGTAGACAACATTACTTTGTGGAGGATTCACAAAGGTAAAGGGGAAAAAAATTACCCTCTCTCTCTTAGCTAGCTAATAGACATCACCAGTAGTATCCACTAGGAAGCAGGAAGACGACTTCTCAGGTTAGATGGGGAAGAAATAGTATTTGCTGCAGCTATGTGAATTATACAGAAGGCAGTAAAAAAGAAAGACCTAAGAATAAAAATATTCTCCCTCACTTTAGAAGATACCACGTTACTCAATCAGATTCTAAGCTCTTTTGGATCAAACCTAATCCAGATAATTGGCTTATGCAGGTTGTTGCCTCAAGGTTGTTGAATTCTCACCAATGAAAATCAAATAATATTACAGTGGTGACAAATTGGTCACTTCTGCTTTTAGTGCGATCCTGTGAGGCAATTGATTTTGTTTTGATTTCATCCTGGTAGAGAGACAGGAGGAGTCAGAAGAAGAAAAATGGAGAAGATGGGAGATTATGGGAAAGTGCAGGAAGGTATGGAAGAGTACAAACACAAAAAACTCAGAGCAAAAAGCTGAGAAACATAGACTAAATGCAGGAAAGTTAGAGAGAAATAGGCAAAAGAGGTCAGAAGTTGAAAAATGCAGAGCAGTCAAATGGGAGGAGGAAAAAGATGAAAAGGATGAAAAAAGTTTTCCTTACCACAGGGAAAGACTGACTTTTCAAAAAAATCTCCTCGTGTTTATTCTCATTGGCCCAACCTGTGAGAAAGACTTGACACCTGTCTTTGGATCTCCTGATATAGCATGTCAGGCATATCAAAGTTACTCTGAAACTTTTCTCTCAACTACAGGAATATGGGGTACCATTAGATATATTTTCAGCTAAATAATTCTAGAAAAACTCTAGGAGTATGAGAGAGAAGAGGCCCAGAAGGTACCTCCCCTAGCCTTAACTGAGGCCTCATGTTCTCTTGTCATATACCTCTACTTTCTTGTGTCTCCTTAATTAAAATGAATTATCTTAAAGATCCTGTAGCATTAGTCAGAATCTCCAGTCCTTTTTAAAGCCTTCAGATGCCATCAACATATTTAATGGAAGAAGTAGTGTATTGCATGAAACTTGTGTCTTTTCTCTATCTTGAACATACCATGACCCAGAGGTGGGATCCTACCTCTGATTGCCGGTGCGGTTAATTGCTGACTTCGCGGCAGAGCCGAAGACGCTGCTCGAGCCTGCTCCCGTTTGCGGAGCGGGAACATTCCCCGGGCGCTTTCCCCGTCCGCATGGAAGCCGCCCATGGCGTTCTTTTGCCCTACGCGGCTTCCATGCGGGCGGGGAAAGCGCCCGGGGAATGCTCCCGTTCCCAAACGGGAGCAGGCTTGAGCAGCGTCTTCGGCTCTGCCGCGAAGTCAGCAATTAACCGCACCGGCAATCAGAGGTAGGATCCCACCTCTGCCGTGACCCCAGATAAATGATAGAGAATTGAGCTTATACACATTTTCTTTAGGTTCAACACACATCCCAAATGATAGCTTGACAGAAGATTTTTTAAAAAAATATCTGGAGAAAAGTGGTGAATTATGCCTGTGGCAGAGGTGGGTTCCTACCGGTTTGCACCGGTTCGCCCAAACTGGTAGCAAACTGCTAGTGATGTCACGATGATGTCACGGAACCGGTTCGGTTGGTGCTGGTCCGTGGGCGCCGCCATCTTTTTTTTGGAATGTTTTTTGGAATTTTTTCCCTTTTTTTCTTCTGTGCATGTGCAGAAACTGAGTTTCTGGCACTGCGCATGCATCACCATCTTGTTTTTGGCTTTTTGGGGAATTTTTTTCAGATTTTTTGGCACTGCGCATGCATGTGCGCACAAAGCACACGTGCGCCATGTGGCGCAGCCATGTGGCGTGGGAGGAAGTGAACCAGGAGTGGGGTAAGTTAGAACCTACCCCTGGCCTGTGGGATCCAAGGAGTTGTAGTCTGGCATGCATGCAAAATTTACAATAGATCTCTCTTCCCACAGGAAAAGCATCAGCTTCAATTTTGCCCTGCAGATCAAAAAAGCATGAACCAAAGTAGATATAGCATTTAGCAACAGCAATAGCACTTAGACTTATATACCACTTCACAGTGCTTTACAAACATCTATAAGTGGTTTATAGAGTCAGCATATTGCCTCCAACAATCTGGGTCCTCATTTTATCAACCTCAGAAGTATGAAGGCTGAATGTAATTCTCCACAATGGCTACTTTGGAGTCCAACTAGTGTGTAATCTTTAAGAGCAGAAATGCTGAATTATTCAGGTTGCTTGATTTTGGAAGTATTCTTGAAGAGACTGTTGTTCAGTGTCTGGATCTATTCTGAATTGGGATCTATTCTGAATTGAACTGCAAAAATAGCAGTAGTAGCTTTGGCAATACCACACTTGTATCATATATAATATTGACAGCACTGGCTGTAGCCAATCTTTTTTTTTTAAAGTGACTGAGCTTTAAACAGATTAAAAAAAGACATCTAAACTTTTAATAAGCAGTAATTTTATAGTTGAAGGACAAAAAGAGAAGGCTGAAGAGAGATATTTTTCTTACAATATTTAGGTTGTACAAATGTTTAATTCTTTCCAGTGCTTTTCTCTAGCATTATGGCTGATTTGGGAGAATTATCTCACCCAATAAAGAGTTGGTATGGCATCCTACATCTTTTTTAGATGAGCAGCCTGTTTGATCCCAAATCTGTACAATATACATGTCAATAAAGTTGTGAATGTTTCCAAGTTGTCTTTATATGTTTTCAAATCTATGCTAGTTTTTACAGTGCTATAAATGTAGGCACTCCTATATTATTATAACTCTAAAACTTCCAAACTGGTTTATGCATGAAATTTTTTTAAAATAGTCTTTAAAAAAACATATAGATATACAAAAACATAAAATAAACTAACAACAAACAACATAGGCATAAAATACATCTGAATCAAACAACAAGTGAAACAATTTCAATTTTCCTTTACAGCTTATCGGTATTATTTTCTTGTATATTTACCATTTACAATATTATCCTCCTTATTTTATTCTATTATTGTTATAATATAAAATAAGACATTTTCAGTAGGTTGAGTCACCAATTCTTTTTCAACATCTATTTCATTTACATTGCATACAGTAAGTATCTAGTTTTCTCATATTAAGTACACAAAAAGTGAAGTATTATCATTCTTAATAGTTTCTGAATTTATAGAGCTATTTTATAGTAGATTTTGATATTTATTTTGTTTTAACCAATCATACCACCTGTCCCAAGCTTTGTAAAAATCTGTTTCATCTTTATCCTGGAGTTCCATTGATAATTTACTCATTTCAGCGCATTCTAGGATTTTCCTAACAACAGTTAACATAGTCGGTATTAAGTCGATTTTCCAATTTTGCGCATATACAATTCTGGCAGCAATAGTGATATGGAGAATCATGTATCTGTCTTCTTTCGTGGTTTTCTCCCTAAAGATACCCAATAGGAATAGCTCCAGTTTTAGGTCAATCTCTCGTGCAATAATTTGTTCTAGGCAGATTTTGATTTTATTCCAAAATAGTTTCGCCTTGGGACAGGTCCACCAAAGATGATAATACGTCCCCTTTTCTTTTTTGCATTTCCAACACTTTGGGGAGACTTTCGAAAACATTTTTGCCAACCACGCTGGAGGAAATGCCATCTGTAAAACATTTTATAAATATTTTCTTTGTATGCTACCATGAGGGTCAGTTTATAATTTATCTCCCAAATTTTTTCCCATTCTGACAGGTTTATTGAGTAGCCGAAATTCTGAGCCCAAGCAATCACAGATCCTTTGACCACTTCTTCTTGTAAATTGTATTGTAATAGAAAATTATATAGTTTTGAAATCATTTTTTCTTCTGTGCCAAATAGTATTTTATCTAGTTCATGTATGTTTTGGAATCCGAGTTGTAATTTGTCTTTGTTATATCTTGATTGCACTTGTAAGTAATGCCACCAATCTAACTCTATTCCCATCGCATTGAGTTCTTGTTTTGATTTGAGGTTTTCATGCTCGTCCAGTAATAGTTGGTAGGTTACTATCTTTCTTTCATCTAATAAGTTGGGATAAATGATTGCTTCTACTACTGATATCCATTTCAGTATTCTGCTGTAATGTTCCTTCTTTATTTTAATCCAATTTTCTAATATGGCTCCTCTTATATAGTGCCATTGAAAGTAAGACTGCATGTTGTGTTTTCTACCCCATAAAAAAAGCATGCCAACCGATCTGTAGGTCAAAGCCTACATGAAAATCTTTTGAGCCTGCTCATTGCCATAGATTTCTTAGATTTTGGAAACGTGGATGGCAGCTTGTCAAATATTACATGCATGGAAAATTTTCAGCGAGAAGATCAAAGAATTCCATAACCAACAAACTTATTGATGCTAGAGATGCTGAGGTTTATTTATTTATTTATTTATTTTATTTGTCAAACATGTATAGAGTAGTAGTAGTTTGTATAAACATAAGTAAAAAGTAACGATAAAAGAGGACAATAGGACAGTAGGACAGGGACGGTAGGCACAGTGGTGCGCTTATGCACGTCCCTTATAGACCTCTTAGAAACGGAGAGAGGTTGACTGTAGACAGTCTAAGGTTAAAGTTTTTGGGGTTTGGGGAAGAAACTATAGCATATGCATCTGACAGTATTTTGCATGTGGGATAACAACTAACCAGTCATAGTCCCTATATTCGATCATACATTTCCATTGCAGCCTGGGGCTGACCATGGAACATTTTAGACCACTCCTGCCTGAAGCAGGAAAATAATAAATCAGCTCAAATCCCTCTATTGCAGCCAATAAACTGGAATGGCTTGTTTGCTCCCGAAGCAGAAAGCCTCCAATATAAATAGCAGATGCAAGTTGATTGGAAGATTAAATTGCTTTAGCCCTGTGTGTGAGTGGATGGATATTCTTTGTGGAAGAGAGTAGAAAAAAAGGATTTATGCAAGTCAGTTTTCATTGAGTTGAGGAGGATTCATGATATGACCCCCACCACCAGCCAAGCCACAAATCAATCCTGTTAGATATCCAGACTGCCTGGTTACAACCAGGTCCTCCATTCAAGCGGGAAAATGGGGACTGCTGATTGGCTGAGCCATCTGACAGCTCCCTATAAAAGGGCTAGCTGTCAGACTGGCTCTCTGCTGGAGTCTGTACATAGTTGAATGAAGAGCTTGTTGTCTGAAGCCTGCCTCCAGTCTCTTCACTCACCAGATTTAACAAACCCCCTCCCCCTTTTCATCCACAGTGCAGGCAAACCCATACCATACCCATTTGCAAGGTTATAAAAAAGTGCTTAAAACCTTTTCATCCTATGCACAGTAAGCTGAAATTGAACAAACTTCAAGATCCTCTGAAAGATGTGGAAATCTCCTAAATCTTGTTTTCTCACACCACACCTCTCATCTAAAATCCCAACACCACATCAAAGAAGAGATTTACATATCTAAGATCAAAAGACCATACAGGGTGAGAAACAAATTTCCAGATTTCACACACCTCAATTTATACATCTAATATTCCTCATGATCAAAGCCCATCGTTACTATAAATATTACTACTCTCAGTGTTCTTAGCTTGTAGCCTACCTTTCAATTGCACGTTACGCTGTTGAAATAAACTCTGCCTCTGCTTCAAGCAACTTGTAGGTTCTATAGGAAAAGATCTAGATTTGAACCCAGGATTTTCTTCCAACATCTGCCTTCACACTTTTGATGACTTAATTAAATATGCCAAAACTGAATGCAAGTTTAGGATGGCTTCCCATCGAAATAAAACAATATATTAAAATAAAATATTGTTTGCATCTCCAAAAATATTAAATGAACTACTAATATTAATTGTCCAACTACTTATTTATTTATTTAGTAAACATTTATGCCACCGATCTCTCTTACAAGGTGACACTAGGCGGCTTATAAATTATAGAAACAAATGAAAAATAGTTAAAAGATTAAAATAAACTGACATTAAAATATTATTAAAAATAATATTTTTAATATTGCTACTTGGATATTTTTATACTGTACTTCAGACAATATTACTCATATTTATTTGGATCATTTTAAGTGTTGTTATCATCATTATTATTACTATTACTATTAAAATAGTTTCTTTTTCCTTCAAAAAACATATTCCAACTGTGTTACTTTGCCTTGCTGTATAAGTATTATTCTCAATCAAAAGGAAGAGAATAACATAAGAAAGCTGTGCTCATGGCATCCATTTGAAAAATCAAAGTATTTATACTATGCAAGGATTCAAAAGCAGGTTAGACCATCACGAAGGGTTCTAAATTTGAGACACATAATTTTGCTGTGTGTCCTGGTCCTTTAGATTTAGGAATAAAAGTTAAAACTTTTCCATTAAAATAGAAAAAGCAAGAAGCAGTTATGATTGTTTCTTGATTCATTGCTGCTGATGTTAACTGATTTACCAACTGGGTATAAAAATTCTTAAGTTTGTCAGATGAAATGTGTTCTCTTGTGTTGTTAATATAATGCATTCTTATTTCTGCCCTGCACTCTTTAATTCTGTATATTAAATATATTGTAAGTGTAGTCTATTTATGAGAGTGGGAGGAATCTGCAAAACTTGTCGCAGAGTTTTAAATTGAAAGCATATGTCAAATTACATTCAAATGTCATAATTTTGTATTGCATATTTGTCTAAGCAATAATTGACCACAGACCACTTAGATTTTAGGCTTTCTGTCTTGTTTTTCATTAAAATTCCCTTCTCCAGCTCCATATTACCTCATTCCCTGTCTCACTGCAGATTGAACATCATACAAATGCTTTCTGCATTTCCAAGATTGAAGAATTGCTCCTTCCACTCTTTTTTTCCGCCTATTATGCTTTTCCTAATGCCTTTTTTTGTTAAAAACAAACAAACAGTGATAGAAGCTTAATGAGAAAGCTCCATTTCATGACCAACTTATTTGTCATTTTTAAGAGCAGCCACCGCTGATGGAAGGAATTCACTGTTCACTAGCAATGGCATCACATTTCTGGAATCTGATCAGTTAATGTGACTTATGCAAGAATCCATGTTTCGCATTGCCTGGAATATTAACTTGAATCAAAATGAGTAGCACTAGTATTGACTCTGGTTGCACTTCCTTTGCTTTGGAACTTAAAGTGGCAAAGTAAACTTGGATGGATGGTACAATTGATTATAATGTTTCCTCTTTTAATAGTTTCTAGCAGCTTTGGAAGTATTGAATTTTCCTGGACAGATTATGTTAGTTTTCAGATATACACACACCACTTTCTGAAATTGCTTTCAGGTGTAAACCTCCTACCCCATGTATTTTGTATGTCTGTGATTTCTGCTTGAAACCTCATGTTTTTATGCTAAAGAAGGGTATAAAAAGGTTATACCAAGGTTTTAGAAATGTAGATATACGCTTGTTTACATGGTTAATGCAATTCACCTCTAGGCTCTGCTCTTTATGGAACACACAGAGTTTTTAGACAATTGCATTGTTATTATAGTCAATCTCTCTCTCTCTCCTCTCTCCTCTCTCTCTCTCTCTCTCTCTCTCTCTCTCTCTCTCTCTCTCACACACACACACACACACACACACACACACACACACACACACACACACACATACACACACACACACACACACACACACACACACACACACCAGTGGTGGGTTCCTACCGGTGCGGTCCACTCTATAGCACCGGTAGCAGCCCACTGGTGATGTCACAGTACCGATGCAGTCACTTGCCGGTGCCTGGGCACAGCCATTAAAAAGAAATGTAAAAAAATTTTTTTTCTGCGCATGGCCAGAAGTCGAGCTTCCGGCACTGCGCATGCACTGCCTTCCTACCCCACAGTGAGTCCAAGCAGGGGAGGATGGCTGACGAAGCGCGTGAGAGGCTGAAAGAACGGGCGGCAGGAGCTATCTCCATTCCCCTCCCTTCAGCAGTCCGAGAAGCCACGAACGTGCGGTGATGATCCTAGGCATTTTCGCACGTTTGAGGCTTCTCCAGCTGCTGAGGGGAGGGGGAATGGACGGCAGGACCTATCTCAGTTCCCCTCCCTTCAGCAGTCTGAGAAGCCACGCCCACCCGGTCACATGGCTGGCAAGCCATGCCCACCCGGTCACATGGCTGGCAAGCCACACCCACAAAATAAGCCATGCCCACAGAGTGATAGTAAAAAAATTAGGAATCCGCCCCTGACAGACAGACAGACAGACAGACAGACAGACACACACACACACACACACACACACACACACACACACACACACACACACACACCATGGAATGTATACACGGAAAATAGAAACACTGAATTATTTCGTAGAACATACCAAATAATAGGTTACCTTGTGTAACTCAGTTTCTAGCAATCATCCTACTTTTAGCAATATATATATATATCTAATAAAACAATGCAGGGTGCTGGGGTATCCACAGAGTTGTTGTTTTTTTAAAAAGCAGGCAGAATTTTGATCACACCATTGCAATCACTGTTTTGACTTTTTATAAATTTGCACTCTGTGAACACTCCTGCAGCATGAACTGCAAGCACAAGAGTGCCAATGTAATACCGTACATATCTGCAAGACTTTAAAGTAGCCCTGCCATTTTTCAGAACTGTAAGACACATTTTGGAAACAAAATCCAAAAATGGTGTCTCTCTATTATTTCATAATGATAGACTTTATGCAAGAGAACTCTGTTTACTTAAATGTTAAAAACTCAGAAAAATCTTTGATGAACTTAAATCTGGATCTCCCTGGTCTTATTTTATTATACTACACTGGCTCTTTTTTGACCCATGGGCATGTATGCTGAAGGTAGCTGTTGGGTGATTGTTGAAGAGTTCATTCATAGTACAAAAGAACCATTATTTGGCATGCATCTAATATATTTGATTATGAAATAAGTTCTGGATCTATTTACTTTTCCAGGTACTGAAATGGGTAGAAGAAGCAGTGCAAGCTTCCAAAGTTCATCTATTGTCTACAGACCATTTAACTTCAGGAAGAAGCTTTTGGCAGATCCCTTTTGATCCTAGCCTGAAAGAAGTTACAGTGTCATTAAGTGGTCCTTCTCCAGAAATTGAAATTCATAACCCTTTGGGTGAGATGTTAGTCTATTTCTTTTTATGAGCAAAGCCAGGTATGACTTTGCTTATTTGCTTATTTTCAGTACCTTTCTGGGTTTGTTATGCAAGCATTACAAGTTTATGGAGTAGATATGATTGGCCTCTACCATTGGAGGACTTTAACTCAACTTCTTGAAGTATTTTATGGGATGTGCTATCTTTTTCTTTGCAAATATACATCTCCTACTTTTAAAAAAGTCCCTGAGATTTTAAAGCATAAGAACATAAGAACAGTAGGATACCAGAATGGCAAATCCAAAATTCATGAAGACTAGAAAATTAGAAGGGAGATCAAGTTTGTTCAAAAGTAGAAATGACAGTAAGGTGGGCAAGCATTCCTAATGGTTTAAATATGACTTAGTCACATTTGAGGCATTTTGAGTTTTCTACGATAGGTAACATTGGAATCTCAGAAGAAGATTGGTGACTTGCTATCTCATTTTTCATCTGAAGATCACAAAATTGATTTTAGTGGTATTTATACTGAGTGCTACTGTCTACCCAATTCATATAAATATTGACCAAGGGAATGATTTTGATATTTCAATTTAGTTCCAGAATTTAGGTTAGCAAGAAAACAACAGCAATAGATTCACTTCTGCCGCAACCCATGAACAAACCTAACACCAGTAAAAGTATACCACACTATGTACCCATTGAGTTTTCTTCTCATTGCCCATATAGAGTACACATTTCCTGCATTTGACAATCTGCTGGCAAATAATAATGTCAGCAAATTGCATTACCTATAAATATTTGGATAACTGAAGTAGACTAAAGGATGAAAAAAAGAGGTTAGCCTTCAATAAAACACAGACATATCTGAGATCTTACATAGTGGAAGAGATATTCCAAAAAGTATCTGCACTTCAAGTTATTACATGTTATCAAGTATATCTCAAAATAGGGAAATAGGTAGTTAATGAAGAAACTGAGAACAATAATGATTCAGCAATCAAACATATTGCTCAGTAACAGAGTAGCAGCATTCTGCACCAGTTGAAGCCTTTGTGAAATCTCCAAGGTTAGGCCAATGAAGATGTTATTAGATATGAAATTACTGAGAAATGGATCACTATGGTAAATCTAGGACAGTTAAGTGAGTGCTACAGAAGGCAAACCAACCAGAGCTGAAAGTAGACTTATCGTCCAGTGAGAAATTGGACCTGAACTATCTCCAGTTTACAAATTTCCCTTTTCAAAGGATCACAAATCTATCTTACGTAGATGGTTTTCCTACAATGATCCCCAACCTCCGGCCTGTTAGGAACCAGACCGCACAACTGGAGGTGAATGGTGGTTGAGTGAGCAAAACTGAAACATTTCTCTTCCCGGTCTATGGAAAAATTGTCTTCCATGAAACTGATCCTTGGTTCCAAAAGAGTTGGGGACCGCTGTTTTCCTAATTGCTTTTCCTGGGATTAGCCCATTAATTATACCACTGATTTATCATGATTAAATTTAAATCTATTGTTTCTGCTTGCAGACTTTAATCCAAACCAGCACTGACTCACTTGATTAAAATACAGACATAGCCATAGACAAATCTCTACAAACCCACTGTTTTCTGCGAACACCCTTATTATAGCAATTTAACTTAATGCAAGTTAAATTCACTCCATATATGAATGAATGCATGATTCAAATGGAATATATATGTTTGTAACATAACACTGTTTGTGGTAAAGTTGCAGAAAGTTGCAAAAAATTATTTCCTGTTGCATAGAACATAGTCCAGATGTGAGAATTACTGAAATAACTAATAAAACTACTCATTCTTTACCTGCGCTGTAGGTAAACTTGTAAAGAAAGGATCTGGCTTGAACGAATTACTAAATATTGAAAATTCTGCTAAAGTAGTGAACATAAAAGATCCAGTACCAGGAACATGGACTATTCAGGTAACCTTAATGAAATAATGCTGCAGTTTATTTTCCACTACCTGAAGTTTTATAGAACATGTATGTCAAAAAGTTTTGTTTGTTTATTTTTTTATTTCCCACCTTTCTTGTTACTGAAGGTAAAGGATTTATTTTATTTTATTTATTTATTTGGCAGTTTTTCTATGCCGCACTACTCCCTCAGGACTCAGGGCGGCATACAACATTTTATAAAAACTCCAAAGAAATCATTAAAAGAGAACTTAAAAACAGTTTATATATATATATATATATATATATATATATATATATATATATATATATATATATATATATATATATATATATATATATATATATATATATATATATATATATATATATATATATATATATATATATATATACACACACACACACACACACACACACCCCATACATACATGGGGGAGACATCAGATATAGAATTGTCTCAAACTCACCCCACCTGCAGGAAGAGCCATGTCTTAATGGCTTTTCGGAAGGCCAGCAAGGTGGGGATAATTCAGATCTCTGGGGGAAGTTGGTTCCAGAGAACAGGGGCCCCTACAGAGAAGGCCCTCCCCCTAGGCCCCGCCAGTCGGCACTGTTTGGCTGACGGGACCTGTTTGTAGTATTTTCAGGCTTAATGCTAAACATAGATGGTTTTACAGAATTGATATTTGAATCCATCCATTGCTCTGTTGCAAATGGTGGCTATCTTGATAAATGTCTTCAGTAAACTCCAGTTTTATCTTGATTTTCATGGCCTGATAGGGTTAAAAGCAAGATATCATGGCTCTGAAAAGTGGTGGCTTCTTCAGAGTTTACTTGCTTTCGGTACGCCAAGGGCATAAACAATAAACTATTGAATTAATTGTCTAATGTATGTGTTTGGCAAAAAGATTAAGATATCCATCTTAAGCAAATGAAGGAATTTTGATTCCATGCTTTTTATATTTCTTCTTGATTCCATGCCTCTTTGGTTTCTTTGGACAAAGTAAAACATACATGTGGTCTGTCACCAACCAATGAACTGAAATAAATGTCCAAAATATGTGCATTGAACATACCACTAATGTATGTTTTACAAATGAGATATTCTCAGCTTTGCGCTGCTGTCAGTGCACAGTCTCTTCCAGAGGATAATTGTAGTTGGTGTTGATAATCCAAAAGTGTAGTGCAGGCATGACAAACGTATTCCACACTTCACTGCTGTCTTTTCCTGTTAAAATACTTGGCTTCCCAAGCCAATGTTTGTACACTGTAATTATATATAAATGGCAATGTTGCTGAGCTATGCCTCCCAGGCTCTACATGCATTGCTCTCAAAATGAAAAACACCCCTTTAAAAACATAGTCAATTCCACAGGATAATAAAATGTGTATCTGGAGAATATTGAGTGAATTTAAGAAATGTATAAGTTGGATTTACCCAAAGTAAATCCTTCCTCACCATTACCTGCACAAATACAATTTAAAGAGCAGCTACATTGGTGGTATTCATTTTATCCACTCATTGGAGGACAGGTAAATTTGTTAGTGGACTATTGTTGTTGCTGTTCAGTTGCTAAGTTGTGTTGTACTCTTTGCAACCACATGGACCATAGCGTGCCAGGGCCCCCTGTCCTCCATTGTCTTTGGAGTTTGCTCAAATTCATGTTCATTACATCAATGGCACAGGGGTGGGTTTCACGTACCTTCACCACTGGTTTGCATCACGACATTTTGCACGTGCGCACATGCTCCACTTACACAAACACGCGTTCTCTCACGCGATTTCACTTCTGCGCATGCTCAGAAGGTGGATTCATCCTGAAACACAGCTGAGGAGCTCATCAGCTGTGCTTCGGGTGAAGAAATAAAGGTCAGTATTAACCTGGGGGTGGGCGGGAGGGCTTTTTTCAAAGCACAGAATGCTGTGAAGCCATCCAAACACAGGAAAATCGGCCAAAAATTCAGAAAAAAAGATGGCGGCGAGCACGGACTGGCACAGACAGAACTGGATCCGTGACGCCAAAATTATGTCACCAGCAGGTCGCTAACGGTTTGGGCGATCTGGTCCGAACCAGGAGGAACTCACCCCTGCAGTGGCACTCTCTAACCATCTCACCCTCTGCCGTCTGCATTCAGTTTTTTCCAACATCAAGGTCTTTTCCAATGAGTCCTTTCTTCTCATTTGGTGACCAAAGTATTTGAGTTCTAGCTTTAGTATCTGTCCTTTTAAAGAACAGTCAGGGTTGATTTACTTTAGGATGGACTTCCAAGGGATTCTCAAGAGTCTTCTCCAATACCACAATTGTTAGTGGACTATACAATATGCCTTCCCCACCATTACCTGCACTTTCCTTTTAACTGTGACTGCAGTATATCCCAGCACTGCTCAAGTGAAATCTAAACTGGGCCCTCTTTTGAAGTGAAGGTTCTTGATATGTTAACTACAGTCACAACTCAGATGGATCAGGAGTCTGACACTTTTCAGACTAATAAGTTTATTCAAAGGAATCAACTCACAAAAGCTTCTGCCTTTTAATAAAATGTGTGAATCTGAAATGGTGCTCCTAGACTCATTCTGATTTTTGGTTTCCATAGACTAATAGGGCTCCTCTCCTACAATGAGCACAGTAGATATGCTTTTGTTAAATTTTGATGTTCTGTGAGTTAGCAGTGAAATTGGTGAAGAGTTCTGATGTATGGATCCAGTTCTTTGCTGAGATGCAAAAGGAAAAAAGGGACTTTGCTCTTATTAAAGAAGAAAAAAGAGGCAGGAAGCAGCTGGGAGTAGCAGTGTACAAAAACCCAGGATTTAAGAGGGAGAGATTATTCATTTAACTACCACAATTGAGACTAGTAATTCTGTTGTTAAGTGACACGGTCATTAAGCAAAACATCATATGACTGCTAGGAACATATGACTTCACCTCTGCCATGGTAGAGGTTAAGCAAGACACATGATTGCAACTTGCAATTTTGCTGCGGGCTTTTCCACTGACTCTGCTTATTGGAAACCAGCTGTGAAGCTTGCAAATGATGATTACATCTGCTGTAAAGGTTGCGAATGCTGCTGATTACAGAATGCCTGAATCTCTATCATGTGTCTACTGGGATGCTACAATGTTCATAAGTGCAAGGACTGGTTGTAAAGTAATGCTGTTGTATCTTTGAATGGTGGCTAAGCAGGGCTATCTTTAAGTGAGGTCTATATTTAAAAACAGATTTTAAAAAATGATTCATCCAGGAATGGTGGTAGTGGTATGTGGGAATGGCCTTGGGATACAAGAGGAATTGCTGCAGATGAGGCAATGGTGAAATAAGAGGCAATTGAGCCCGCAGATAGATTGGGGGAATGGCAGCCATCTCAGAAGTGACCATCTCTAGTTTCTTGGACTGTAAAGGTGATGGGGGAAAATGTACTTTCAAACTTGGAAGATTCTGTTAATGTAAACTTACACTAAAGTAGTGCTTCTCAAATAGTGTGGTGGGCCCCCCTGGGGGGGCACGGAGCGATGCCAGGGGGGGGCGCATGACCCTGGGGAACATGCTTTTTTGCCACAGGGAGTAGGGGTTTTTTGCACCGAACAATAGCACACAGCACAGAGCAGGAGATATGAAATGCAGATAACAAACCCTTAAGAGACACCATGGAAAAATATTTAACAGGAATGAAAAGAAAGGAGGAGAGAGACAGAGATAATGAGACAAACATAAGTCTCCCGAAAGCTAAGACGAAGAAATATGACGAAGCGTATGTAGCGCTTTGCTTCACTGTGACTATGGTGGGAGACAAGGAAAGACCGGTATGTTTACTGTGTCTAAAAATGTTGGCAGCGGACAGCATGAAGCCAAATAAATTAAGGCGTCACTTAAACACATTACACCCCAATCACACTGATAAGCCGCTTGAGTTTTTCCAGCGAAAACGTGCTGAATAATCATCCCGGTGGAGAGTTGGGGGGGCACAAAATGTTTACTTCTTCCTAGGGGGGGCGTAACAGAAAATAATTGAGAAGCACTGCACTAAAGCTAGAGCTAATATTCCCAGCTGGGCTTCTTATCTGGAGTATCTTGAAGAGTTGACAATTAGATTGTCTTTAGCTCTCCTGTCCACACAAAATAACACAATTCAGTTTGTTGCAACCATTCTTAGGCTATAACTCTTTCTTTACAAATAGAAGGTTGCCTGTTTGAAACAAGCAGAACCTTTACTTCTCCTTCTAAAATACTATATAAATATATATAAGGAATCTCAGCGTTCAAGAAGGAAAGTGATTGGCAGTTACTTTCTTGGGACCAAAACGTGGGAGGGAGTGGAATTGTCCAAGGGAAGGGTGTGGAATTTATACTTTGCAAAATGACAAAATGTCTCGGTACTGACAGAATCAAGACAGCATTAGCACAGGACAGGAATATCCTAAAAGATAATTGTGAATGTGCCCTTGGAGAGAATTGGTATTCTATGTTTATAGGCTGTTGTGTTACAGAGATAGGAATGCATTTATGAAAGGATTAACCTTCATCCCTGTGAATCAGATTGCCAAATTAATTTGGTTTTCCTGTTACAAGGTTGACAACTAAAATTTGTGGTAGTAAATCAGATTTGCTAAGATAATTGAACTGTGTCTGTGGACTGATTCACAAATATTACAAAACCATACTGTGGTTTGTTTAGTTTTGGCTTAATCTGTTACATGTATCTGCCCATTATGGCTTTGCACCATCTGTTTGCCAGGATTACTAGCCCAAAGATTCTGGCTGGCCTTGGTGAACAATTTGCAATTTGCAGTTGCCAGAATGATGTTCCTTCTCAAAACTGGCAGCTGGCTTAGAATTTGAGAATGACAATTTCAAAAGTTCCCTTGGCCACAAAGAAACAAGTATTCCATTTCTTTACCCTGAACTGTTTTCATTACTAAATACAACTTTATTTTCCTTTTGATTTGTTGGTAATTAAATGGCATGCCCTGATTAAAAAAAAGAAAGTTGCTTAAGTACTTTATTCCTGTTATAAATTGCCCGTGCAACAGCGGAGGGTTCCGGTTATTTTTACTACCAGTGTACATCGCGAGCATTGGCAGAAGTGAACTCGCGTTCCATCGGGCGACATTACAAGCCGAAACACAGCTGAGGAGCTTCTCAGCTGTGCTTCGGAGGAAGAATAAAGGTCGGTATTGAAACAAGGATGGGTGGGAGGACTTTTTTCAGACAGCTCAGAATGCAGAGAAGCTGGAAAAAAGCGCCTAAAAATGACATTATCGCCAGGCTCCTACCGGTGCGGCATGCCGCACAGCACCGGTAGGAACCCACCACTGCTGTGCATTGTGTCAACCTGTAAAAGAGATCAGTTGTTGGCATATTTGCCCAGTGACACTTAGCAGCTAATTATCACTTGATAGCAGGAGTTATTTTGGCAGTCAAAAAAAGCATGAAATTATTTTTGCTAATCCATTGATCTTGACAGGGTCTTGCCTTTGCCAAAAAAACCTGTGATGATTTTACAGAGGCGAAAGGTTAAGTAACAGAAATAAATAGCAGACTTTCCAATGAAGACAGACAGATTTGTCTGACTGGATTGTCTAAACATTAATTTTACGGAAAACATCTTTCTTTTAATATTTTTGCTATATACCACTTTTGTTAGACAAAATAGATTTGGTAGCTGTGAATCCATGTATACTTTCAAATTTGATATGATTTAATTTTTTCCTCTGCTTGTGAAGACTATATAGGGGTTTGTAGGTTCTCCATTCATTTTAGTAATTTTAACTGCATGTTAACTATTTATTTGCTTGCAGTTTCTGTTTTTAGCAGTGATTCTTTTCCTTCATTCGAGGCCACTTCTAATCTGTGTTAATAGCTGGGTCACCATGTGGATTGAGACTTAGATTGCATCAAAATAAAAGAGCACCAAAAATAAAATGAATGAAAAGATGGAGCAAAAATGACTACATCCACTATAGAAAAATAAGTATCTAAACATGATCCAATCCAATCCAATGCCATCCACATATAGGAACTCTCCTCCCAATGCTCCCTTAACAGCTAAGTTTACAGTTGTCCTAAGATTTAAATATGCTATGTGTTGGCAGTGAACAGCTTATAAATAAGTGAATATGGGATGTTCAGGAAAAATAAAGTCTATTGTTTCAGTGGAATTTCCTTACATGCTAGAACTATAAACTAAACTTATAATAACATTTTGTGGAACACAAACCTTCATACTATGACATTGAAATAACTTCGTCAATATTTTTGTAGACATCAAGTAGTGGACGACACTCTATTCGTATCACTGGTCTTAGCAATATTGACTTCAGAGCTGGGTTTTCCAGGAAGCCTACACTAGACTTCAAAATGACTTCTACCAGACCAGTACAAGGTTAGTTGCTATTTTTAGTTTGCATTTGAGTGGTATTTATCTTACAGAACTGTTGCTTATTACTGAAAGGCCTAATTTCCTTATTCAGTAGAGTGGACAAATAGATATGCTGATAAATGTTTTGTTTTATTTGCTGCAATGGAATAGGTTCAATTTTGAGAACAATCTTGACTTGATCTCATAAATGGCTATAGATTATTTTTCTGCTTTAAAATGTCTATGACCTATTTCCTATTTCCTATTTCCTTTGGTTGTAACTAATGGTGAATAATTCTAATAATGCTTATTAGAACTCAGTCCAGCTGAATATTGTGGCTTTAGAATTCAAATGTTGACTTCAGTATGTCAGTTCTAAGACCTTGAAGTTATACTGAATTGTGTTCCTCTGATAATGGAATGATATTTCCCAATATGGTTTAATGCTATAAAAATTAGCCAAACAAATGGAAAATTGGATTTTTTTTTATAATAAATGAATGCAAAATAAAGAATAGCCAGAAATTATGGATAGATAGATGATAGATAGATAGATAGATAGAGAGAGAGAGAGAGAGAGAGAGAGAGAGAGAGAGAGAGAGAGAGAGAGAGAGAGAGAGAGACAGACAGACAGACAGACAGACAGACAGACAGACAGACAGACTTTTCCTAGAGAAATCAGCTTCTGAGCCTTCTGAAAGTTCCCTCAACTATAGGAATGAAGGTTAAGGTATTTCGTGAAATATAAAAGTAAAGTCTCATTTGAATTAAGGTCAACTTTTGTTGACTGCATGGACACGTTTCCTTCCAAATCAAGAGCTATGTTTTGCCATATGGCTGTCTTTGTATTTATCTTTTATTTCTTCTACTAAAGGGCCAACTTCCAGTGCTGAAAGTCAATGTTTTGGTGTTGGGGGAATAAGGACTTTAAAAGAATGGGCTTGTAATGCAAAGTGGACAGAATTGTTACATGCAGCTCGATGGGCTTGTACTTACCTATTGAAATTTTAGAAGGGTGGTTAAGAATATCCTTTCTTTTGTTTAACTGCATTTAAGTCTATTATGTTTTTTGTGTCATTCCTGTCTCAAAAAACCCAGACTATATTGTGGTTGATTTTTAGCAGATCTGCCACTAACAGTCAGCAATATAGTCAGAATGGGTTTTGTTAGGCAAAATAGATTTCTAGGACAGAGGTTCCAGATTTTAGAGCAACTAAAATATACCACGTTCTTCCAGGGACAACACAGGAGATTATGCTGCCTAAGAAAAATGAAAAATGAATGATTGGTGTAATTTTTAATTTGCATTTGGTCCACAGGGATACCTACCTTCATTCTGCTCAATACTACAGGAATCCATCTTCCAGCTAGAGTAGATCGTTTAGAACTGCTAAGCATTGCTGGAGAGCCCCTCAAGACTGTTCCTCTAAAACCCTTTCCTGAAAGAAATCCTTATGGAATCTGGAATATCTCTGAATTTATTCCACCAAATGAAGCCTTCTTCCTTAAAATAACTGGCTACGACAAAGAAGATTACCTCTTTCAGAGAGTTTCAAGTGTTTCATTTTCTAATATTATTCCTGGTAACTATTTTATGATTTAGTTGCATTTGCATTTATCTTAATCTTTAGCTTTATAGGAAGATAGATGATAGATAGATAGATAGATAGATAGATAGATAGATAGATAGATAGATAGATAGATAGATAGATAGATAGATAGATAGATTGATTGATTGATTGATTGATTGATTGATTGATTGATTGATGGTAGATAGATGATAGATAATGATAGATATAGATGATAAATAGATAATGATAAATAGATTGATAGATGGTAGATGATGGATGATAGATAGATACTGTAGATAGATTGATAGATGGTAGATAGATGATAGATATAGATGATAAATAGATAATGATAAATAGATTGATAGATGGTAGATGATAATGATAGATAGTTAGTTAGATAGTTAGTTAGATAGTTAGATAGTTAGATAGTTAGATAGTTAGATAGTTAGATATAGATGATAGATAGATAGATAGATAGATAGATAGATAGATAGATAGATAGATAGATAGATAGACAGACAGACAGACAGACAGACAGACAGACAGACAGACAGACAGACAGACAGACAGACAGACAGATAATAGAAAGATGGACAGACTTAGATGGATGATAGATGATAGAAAGGCAGAAAGGCAGACAGAAATGTAGATATAGACTATGTATGTATATGTATATTAAATACATTTACAAGGTAAGCCTATATAAAAATAACCACTTTGACATTTTTTTCACTAGATGCTCCAAAAGTCAGCATGCCCAAGAAAACCCCAGGATATTATTTGCAGCCAAGTCATATTTCTTGTCACATAGCCAGCCTCATACCTTTTACTGTTCACTTTAGAAGAAATGGAATTAAACTGGGAATGGATCAGTTTTTCAAGTAAGTAATTTTCCCTAAATTTTCCCTAATTGAAGAGGTAATAGAAGATACAGTTGCCTTTATTATGCAAGGGTAAAATTATGGTGAAACTTTGGTGCTCTTATTGTGAAGAATAGCTGGACTAGGAATAATGTGAAATACAGTAAGATTGATGTAACTAGCAAAATATGTAAACATGATTTAAATTCATAAATTCTTATATATTGCTGTAAAGCCAATTTAGCACAAGGAGGGGCTTTTTCAGTGTTTTATGTACTTCTGAGAATTTTGTAGAATTTTGTAGTATATCTCTTTGCTGAAAATAATCAGAGTAGGAATGTTGAAATTAATGTTATTATTTTCATATTAGTTTTTGGAAAAACTAAAGTTTTTCAGGAGGATTATTGAAGGCTACTTTTGAAAAAGAATAAGGTTGGATTGGCTTTGTTTGCAGCCTAAGGCTGGCTGAAATCATTCTGTTTATCAGGTAGACTAGCAAAAGCCCTACTATCCATCATATCAAAACAAAGATATGAAGTAATGGTCTGTGTGCTTTAGTTCAAGATGAATACAATCCTAGAGCCAACTCTTTCTTTTCCGCATATTAAAAATTTAAGTATTGACAAATTATTCAGTTTGCTGTCCACTCACAACATCTGAATTCTGTGATAGCCATCAGACACTGCTGAAATGACCATTAACCATTATTTCCTCTCTCTCCTTAGAATACAACAGCATGGAAGTTAGGTTTTGCACTGGAATGCACACAGATTGTGTGGATAGTTTATAACAGTTCTCAGAACCTTGTTCTCTATCCTCTGTACACAGGGTACTCCCAAAATAAGTATGGAAAAGATTTCTTAGGTATTTTGAAAACAGTGATCTAATTATATTGTGTTCCAATCTGGACTAAGTCAATCATACTTAATGGGATTAAGTCATAACTAATTTGACCCACTGATTTCAGTCTGGATTCAGTTTACATTTTTTGTAGGCATTATATGTTCCAAAACAATAGCAATAATTATTCTTTTAGACCCTTTGTCTAAGCAAAGAATATTTTAACTGCATTTCATAATGCTAAAACATAAAAAAGGAAGCAGAAACAGTTTGAGGGATTTCCTGTGTACTTCCAAAATAAGCAATAATGTGATGAATTTCCATTATGGCTATTTGTTTAATTAATCAATTAACAATATGGATGCTGTAATCCAACTATATAAATTGCTGCCAATTTATTACACAATCTTTTTATGACACTGCATTAAATCATTCTAGAGTCATACTTCCTTGGGTGTGTAATTATGCTTTTAAACTCCAGTGATTCAATTGCTTAGGTTTTCTTTTTTATTATTATTTTTATGTCTTGTTACATGTTGATTACATTAAATAATAAAATGGCCCGACTGAGAGTTCAGTCTGAAGTAATGAGATTTGCATGGTTGTTCTGTTGTTGCCCCCAAAGTCTGTACTTTTGTATGAATTAAAAATATTAATTTAGTTAATTGAATACATGTTAAGTTAAAAAAGTACTTAAATTTTCTGAATAAATCAATAAATAATTTTTAAAACTGTTCAAGTTCTATATTATGTCAGTTTTTCCTGATTAAATGAATGCAGAGATAATATTTTAATAGTCTGATCATAATAGTTTCTTCCCAAAATTATTTTTTATTATTTTCAGTGATTCAGGCCCAATCATAGAATATTATATAGCAGGGGTGTCAAACTGGCTGCCCTTTGGCCGGATGCATCATGCGCAGGCCACGCCCAGCCCATCTCCGCAAATGGAAAAAAGTCGCAAAACATCACATGACTGCAACGTGATGCAGCGAGTTTGACACCCCTGTTATATAGGACAGTCTTTTCCAATCTTGTACTTTCCAGATACACTGGATTTCAGTTCTCCAACTGCCATGACATTTTGGATTATGGGAATTGAAGTTAAATATATCTGGCAAATATCACATTGGAGAAAAAATTGGTGTGAGATCTGGAAAACACTTCATCAAATTTATTTCTTCAGTCTACAAATCAGGAAAGGACCAATTGCTTGATTTTTTTTTAAAGCAACGCTTCTGATATATTGATACATTCAATATTTATGGCGAATGCATTTTGAAGCAGGTTTTTTTTTTTAGCATCCATCAAGCTAAATTTTTGGGAAACATTTTCATACAGGAAAGATGGTATAATTCATTAAAATAATAATTAGAGCATATACTGTATGCTTTTAAAAACACGAAGCTACATTGTATTCATAATGTTCTGTGTCTTCAGTGACATAACCCTGCTGCATTACAATTTGTTTTTAATCTTTAAATGGAAACTTTTTTATTTGCACAATTTAGGACTGTGAATGGTCAGTCCACTAGAGCTAGTTTAAGTGTGAAAGAAGATAGGGATAAGGAATATATGAAATTGCTGGGGTAGTCCAAGCTACATAGAAATACTAGAAACCCCTTTTGCTTAAATTTGGTTGAACAACAAGTGCCTTGCACTCAATCTTCTTCTTCTGTTCCAGTTCCAGTTTCCTGATTTTGGTATGAATTATGGAGATGGTAGGGAAGCAATGCAGATTTTGCACATGGGATTCTATAGCCAAGGTTATAGAAATTTTCTGTATTTCTGAATATTTTCTTGCTGTTATTGTGTTGCAGAGAATCTGCTATTGTAAATTGGGAGATTGCCAAAGTATCTCTTTTGGACGAGGGCTATTATGAATGTATTGCTAGCAGTACCGCGGGTGCAGGACAAGCAGAGACATTTTTGGATGTATCAGGTTAGCTCCATTTACTATTGCTTCTTACATATTTATTGTGGTGCAATGTTATAAAACAAGTCAAACTATAATGCGTTTTTTACTTGAATTTCTGAGGCCTACTATAAATATGTCTTTGATGTTTTGTCATGTAAATTAAGATGTTTGTGCGGGCAAGTGGCATAACCAGTGGCTATTCTACATTTTTAATTGGTTTAATTAAACTATATTTTGTAAGCATTTAGAGTCCACTGGAGTGGGTGGTTATAATAAATTTAATTGCAATAATAATAGTACTACTACTACTATTTATAATGATGATGACAGATTAAGAAACCATTTCTTAGTTCAGTGTAGGGCGGTATGGATCAAATTAGTTGATTTTGACATTTGCAAAGAACAAATTCTTAAAGCATCTGGGGTTTCCACAATTTTTCTATGTCTCATTTGGAGTGATGATTTCTCACAATATAACCATAAATAAATTGTTCTCAGAGGTAGGTAACCTATAATCCTAAAACTGTACATGGCTCTTGGATTACTTTCCTGTGAACCTTCAACAAATTTCAAAAATAGCCTGCAATCAATTAATTCCTATGTTTAGCATGCTCAATCTATTTCATATATTTCATATATATTTACTTACACTATAGC
Source organism: Diadophis punctatus similis (assembly GCA_023053685.1). Classification (NCBI taxonomy): domain Eukaryota; kingdom Metazoa; phylum Chordata; class Lepidosauria; order Squamata; family Dipsadidae; genus Diadophis; species Diadophis punctatus. The sequence continues at coordinate 89,769,303 of JALIGW010000003.1, read as the reverse complement.
CATCATTAATGTATAGCAACCAATAAATTTCCTTCAGGGGAATGCAGGAAAGATTACCCACCTATTTTACCTAATGGGGAAAAAAAATCAAGGAATATCTGTAGAACTGAGTGTTTCATATTATATGATACAGATTATAAAATATGACAAATGTAATAACTCAGCTAACAAAATTTAATCTTTAAATATTTAAAAATTACACAGTTCAAGAATAGAGAGAGAGTGATCACAACAGCAGGAATTTTAACACCTATACATATGCATTATATTAGCATGCCTTCAAAAATAAAATAAATCCTATTTAGGTAGTTCCAAAGGTTCTTTTTCCAAAAGGCAACTAGAATTACCTGGGTTTTGCTTTGAAAATATTTTGCTTCTTATCCAAGAAGCTTCTTCAATTCCCAAGAAAGTCCAACTGCTTTTTGGAAAAAGCCCCTTTGGGACACTCATGAGCTGATGATTGAGAAATCTCCATAGACATAGGAGAATGTCTATTCCTGAAAATAAGACCCTGTTTTATATTCCCCCCCTGAAAATAAGACTCTGTCTTATATTTTTTTGAATCCTGAAATAAGCGCTTGGCCTTATTGCCATGCACTCAAAAGCCCGATTGGGCTTATTATCAGGGGATGTCTTATTTTGGAGGAAACAGGGTTTTAAGGAAGATAAATGAAACTTGTAAATAAAAGTAGGCAAAGTATGGAGTTTGTTAAGTATTGAACTGTAAGTCTTTTTAAAAATAATTAGTAAGGAAGAATAAATGCCAATAATAGAGTGTTTATAATAATTCAGACAAATGATCGAACTGAACATTCTATGGTGCCACTTTGTTAACAGAGCATATTTTCCTACAGTCTCCATAAGCTGGGGAGACTATAAAACTTTGATATTGAAAGTCTAGTAACGGATTTTATTGCTCAAGCGAGGGTATTTTTGAAATATTTTTTAAAGCATGATCTTTTAAAAGAGAAAAAAAATTCTAGGAATATAAGCGGTAGGAGTTGAACCAATCAGAACCTGCTTTTGTGCATTCTTGTGGCCACTAGAACATGTTCTTGCTTCTCTGGTGCTCTCAATAGTTACATGTTTCCCAAGGCATCATTTGATTGATTCAGCTGCATGGAAGAAGCCATCTCCTCTTCCTCTTCCTCCACCACTACAGTTTCACATTAGGTGTTTTTTCCTGGGAATATTACATGAGGTTACAATTAATATTCCCAGGAACTCTTTCCTTTAAAAAAAACACACCTAATGTGAAACTCTAATGCTGGAGGAAGAGGAAAAGGAGATGCCTTCTTCCATGTAAGAAAAGGTATAATTACTGGTAGGCTGTCAGGTGAGTAGACAAGGAGAGTTTTGAGGCAAGAAAGAGGATCCAGCAGCGGTAGACATGGTTCTGTAGCTAGGTAACAGTAGATGAGATGACATGGACTAGTAGCAAGGAAGCAAGTGAGAAGGAGAAGTAGCAATGAGTGCACAAATGGTGAGATACTCAAACAAGAGTGTCTATGGAGATTCTCGGTCATACAGGTCATGGTTGTCCCAAAGGTGTTTTTTTTCAAGAGGCAACTAGAGTCAGAGCTGAAGAAGCTTCTTGGATGAGAAACGAAACGTCTTTCAAAGAAAGTCCAGTTGCCTCTTGAAAAAGGCACCTTAAAGGGAACAAAAGAGGCTTTAAAATGGAGGGAGCGGCTATCTAGCAATTTGAAAGCCCATAGAGAGACTTAAAGGAAGAGGATTAAAAGCCCAACTTTGAGGATGTTTTTATAACAGATTTGGTGACTTTTTGATCAAACGAATATTGTTTTTCTTGTTTTTCTGCACAGAGCCCCCACCTGTCATACAGGTTCCTAACAATGTTACTGTCCCTCCCGGTGACAGAGCCATCCTTACATGCTTAACTATGAGCACAGTGCGTTACAATCTCACCTGGCACAGAGATAACAGGAATGTGAAACTCCTGGAGCCCTTGAGGATGCGAATGATGAGCAACCTGTCTCTCGAAATCAAAACAGTCAAAATCTCAGATGCCGGAGACTACAACTGTGTGGCTTCTAATGAAGGTGGTTTCACCAGGGCGTCTGTATTCCTTACAGTGCAAGGTAACATGAAAAAAAAGGATATATAGTTTTTTAAAAAAATAATGCAACATTGTTCTTTTTCTGTTAATGCCACTTTAATCTGGTTTATCAATTCTATTTTTATAACAAATATATTTTAAATTTAATAATAAGAATAAATTCTTATTCTTAAATAAATCAGGACAGATCTTTTTTTATTTGTTTGGAAGCATGGAATAAAGTGTGAAAGAATAATATTGAAGTATTAGCATTAACATTGATGGTAAATGTAGTTCCTTGCTACAATTTAAACTTGAATATATTAAAAAAATCAAGCTACAAATATAACTTAAATCCCATATGGATCACAACCAGGGCCATATCAACACGATTCAGGTAGTCCTCAACCTGTGACCACAGTGTGTGTGTGTGTGTGTGTGTGTGTGTGTTTGTTTGTGTGCTTGTATAGTAAAATTAGAACAGCACCTGGAATAATGTGAAAACCAGTGTACAAAATAAATTATCTGGAATAATGGTGAAATCAGTGTACAAAGCAAAGCAGGAGAAAGAGTAATAGAATTTTGCCGAGAAAATTTTAATATTTATTGCAAATCCCTTATTTGAATACTTGAATAGAACCAGATGGACAACATGAAAATCAAGCTGACAATATATTCATCAGGCAAAGAAATAAAAGTTCTTTTCAATAAGCAAAAAACCCAAACAAAAATACCCCCTGGAATTGACTGCAGTTCAACTTGTGAATTTATTCTTGAAAATTTTGTTTTAAAAAAACACACATCCAACAAGCCTAAGAAAACTAGACCAACAAGATATGAACTCAGCTGCATTCAATAACTCAGCCTTGTTCCTTGGATGGTTTTATAGATTATAATCACATTGGATTGCACCCAGAAGCTTATAGGGAGCCAGTGCAGCTCATGAAGTAGTGGTGTTACATGTCCATATTGAAATACAGGCATATTAATTGCATCTCTGCATTCTGGACCAATTGCAAATTCTGGATAGTTTTCAAGGACAGCCCTATGTAAAATGCATTGCAACTATCCACACCAGCAGTGATCAAGGTATGAGGGACTCTGAGCAGGAAATTCCAATCCAAGAAAGAGAAAATGCTTGAGAAAATGTCTTAAATTGAAGGAGAAGGAAAGCCCATAGGCAAAAGAATGATCTGGGAATGATCACAGTGCTGTGACATTGTACATAACATTTTTTTCTTTTTCACCATTAAAAAGAAAACATGCCACATGGGAGAATAATGCTATATTGCTGTTTTTTTCTATCCTTGTCATTTGGCTACTGCTGGGATAAAAAAAAAAAAAGCTAGTAATTGCTCCAGATGTTGGTGTGCTGGATGTTGCAGTATTTTTTGTTGACTTTTTGCAAGCCAAACCACTATAATATACAAAACATATTTCTTAATCAAAAAACCTTATTTCTGAATATTTAATGTATTGTGTAATAAAATAACACTATATTTGTCAGAAGAGGTGATGTTAAAGCACAGTGTGTACTTTCACATGAACCAATTTCAGTTTCCAAATGTCAGTAGAAGACTTGATCTTCCTTCAACCCACAAAGCATTTAAAGCATCTCGTAGTCTGTTTCTGGCAATGTTTAAAAAGGAATTAAAATAGCTCAGGCAACATTCCACATGGCAGATCACTTCGGAACAATTCTGTCAGATACATTGAAAAAATATATAGATCTATTTGGATTTGGTCCCGGTCTTTCATTCTAGATCTCCTTAGCCTATCAGATATGTCTGTCTACCCATGTTTTTAAAGCAGTGTAAGTCACCTTCAGGTTTCATTGATATTTCCTGAAGTAAACTCATAACGTATGGAGAACATTGGATATTTGTAAATTGGTAGCAGGATTTTGAGCTTGTGCTCATATGCTTGCTTTTCCTTAGTTTTGCCACATAATACACCCTATTAATCCATTGCAAACACAATTGCCACATGAGATCACACATCATACTAAGCCATTGTTTGCTTTAAGCATGCTTTGTGGAACAAACAATACTGGTCTAGTGGGTTTAGAGAACAGTTCTAATTCATAAAGTATGGTGAATATACTATAGCAGCTAAGCCAAAATTGAACAAATCATGCAATGGCTTAGCACAATAAATAAATTTAGTCCCTGTGAAACTTCATTGTTTTTTAACCCTTTTTAAACAAAATGTAAACCAAAGGGTTGAGTCTCTGGACCCTAAAGTATTCTGGATTAATTACTTATTTGTGTACCATATGTCAACAATGGAACAACACAAATTGATTTTTAATATAAACCAACATCTAGTAGACTTATTGACTCATTCTCTATCTCTGAAATGGGGAGATTAGTGATGTCTTCTCAAGAAATCCTCATTTCCAAGTTAGCTCATGGATTAAGATGTGCTGAACAATGAACTGAATCAACTATTACATAAAATACACTAGAATCAAACTTTAACTGTACACCATTCATACCAATGTCCCTGTTACCAAAAGAGATTATGTTTTCTGGAAATATGAAGATGAATGGTGGGAAATTGATACTCCCAGAACTTTAGTGAAAGCCCTTAAAGAAAAGCCATTAGGAACTTAGTGAAAAGAATTCTTCCTGAAACTTATTTTCTTTTGGCACTGGCACAAATGAATGCAGATGGAACTCTCAAATGAATCTCAAGATGAAAAAAATGCTTTGAGATCTGAAATACAATATTCTTACTGTGTTGGATTAACATAGGATGAATTTAAAAGAGTTGCCTTGGTGCCTTCCAAGAGAGCTATAGGTTCCTTTTAGATTGTCTAAGATACAGGGTTCATTTCCTTCTGATGGCACAGGTGAGCCTTTAAAAAAAAATAAGAACAGGCAGTAGGGAATTGGTTGGATTACCAGTCTGATACAGATGCATTAATGTGATAAAATTGTTTCTGGATTTCAGGTTATAAGTATGGGAATGAGATAACATTTTCATGCATGCAGAACAATGGATGCAAGGCAGAATGGCTTGGAAAATCATCAATAATCAATCTGTGTTCTATTTTATTTAACAGAACCCCCCAAAGTTATTGTATCACCCAAGAATCAGTCATTTACTGAAGGGTCTGAGGTATCTATCAGTTGCTCTGCAACAGGTTACCCAAAGCCAACTGTGGTGTGGACACATAATGATATGTTCCTTATGGCATCCAACAGGTATGTTCAAGGTCTTTCTCCCCCTACCCACCAGCAATGTTGCCATCACAGAGAGAAAAAATGAATGAAACTCTCTTTTATCAACAATTTATGTCTGTTATGAAATTTAATAAGGAGAGGTCCTTATTGTACAATTTCAGAACTTTGCTGGCCTGCCAGAAAATACATAGACACTTCTAAGTATGTGGTTTTTAATAAGAGGATCATGGAAGGTGCTACCTCATAATCTGCATGGTCTGAATTTATATGTTTTTCATCCCTGCAAAGCCTATCTGAACAAACATGGGAAGGACCCATAAGCAGGAATGGCATGTAAATGGCTCTCAAGTTGCATGGCTAAAACAGTAGGCAATAAGGGAATAGAATGGTGTTACAATAGATCTGGTCAGGAGTGAGGTGAAACAGAATGAACCCTACCAAGTGGCAATGTTAAAACAGGAGCAAAGCATCAGAGTGGAGTAGACAGTCTAATGTCCTAAGTATTTTTTTAATCTTTTCTCTCTTCAGTCTTAACCAGCACAGTCAGTGATAAGGGCATAGGGAATTATGTCTGAAATATTGCAAGGGTCTAAGCCAGGGGTGTCAAACTCACGTCATCACGGCATTGTCACATGATGTATTGGGACTTTCCCCCCTTTGCTAAACTGGATGTGGGCATGGCCAGCATGTGACACATCTGGCCCATGGGCCGGGAGTTTGACAGCCCTGATCTAGGCTATGTAATTGGACTTATGCATTTATCTTTTTCTTTTGCTGTGATGATTGACAATCTAAACAGTAAGCAGTCTTGAGACTTTTTCAAAATCAACAACAGTCATTTTCTAAAAATTGCTCTGTAAATTATTTCATATAATATGAAATAAGCACATCTGTCCTTTACTAAGAATGGTGTTTGCAGAAATGAAAACTGCACTGTTTCAAACTGTTATGATGGTATTATTCTTTCTTTTAAAAAAATAATAATAAGAGTATCAGATTGACCTACCGATTTCTTATTAACAGGTACAGGTTAACTCCTGGAGGTACTTTAATTATAAAAAACACAGTACCCAAGGATGAAGGGGTCTATGGTTGTTTGGCTAGCAATGCAGCTGGAACAGTCAAAGGAACAGCTGTTCTCACGTACATTGGCAAGTATAAAGAACTAAATAAAGAACTAAAGAACTAACTAACTAACTAACTAACTAACTAAATAAATAAATAAATAAATAAACAAATAAATAAATATATAAATAAATAAATTAGAGTGTAGTTGATTACTTCCTTTATTTGTTGCAAATTTCAATGGATCAGAATGTTTGTGGATGCCGATGATCACTGTATGATTATTTGAACACTAAGGCAGGAATATTCACTAAGATCCCCAAAACAGCAGCTCAGTTATTGAGTGGGTTTTTTTTATCAGCCTGAACAACTAATAGCTGAAAACATTACATGAAAAAAATGGGATTCAAGATTTGTTTATTTTCAAGGGAACACTGGCAACTATCTACCTAAGTATTCCACAAGGGACTAATTCTAAGAATAGCTATAGGATGTGTAAAAGATGTGTTGTGTTGCTCTACTTCCTGGTTAAACTTTTTTAATTCTAAGAAAACTGGGAATCTGATCTGGAATCACCATTGCTAGGTGATGGCAATACAGACATACAATGTATGAATGAGAAAGTTTAGATGAATCCTTCCATTGGCAACAAAAAAAGTTTTGACTCAAGAGAGCCGGTTTCATCCTCCATTAGTTAACCTTCAGCCAGCCACTCTCAACCAAACCTGCTTCATAGGATTATTATAAAATATCAATGTATTTATATCCTTCTGGCTTCCTGGAAGTAAAGTAGAATATACATATGGTAGCTTCAAACTGTTCATAAAAAAGAGTGGGTCTCCATTTATTTAGCTGCCCCCAGTGCATAGGAAGACTTTAATAATTATATCCTGAACCAGCAATGCTGAATTAGAATTATCAATAAAGGAGAATATTTGTAGCTCAGGGTTGAAATGAGGGGTCCTTGGTGCTCTCTGAGCTTGCTTGGTTTTTTTGCAGATGTTTCATTACCTTAACTAGGTAACATCATCAGTGCTAGCCACAAGCAAGCTCAGAGAGCACCAAGGATTCTTCAAATTAGAATATAGATCGTATGATTTTTTTTAAAAAATTGAAAAAATGAGTCAGGCATCTACATCTCTAATGCTTTTCTTGCTCCTTGTAGAAGTCCCTAGGGTGACTGTAGTACAAAATGAACTTCTGATTGCCCTTGGAGACACCTCTATAATGGAATGCAAAAGCACTGGAGTCCCACCTCCATTGATTAAATGGTTTAAAGGTACGTGAACGAAACTGAACTAATTTTAAAATGTATCTATCGACAATGTGATGACTCCCTATCTTGTTTCGTTGTTTAAATGCATTTATCTATTTCCCATAAATTAAAAATTATAGTACCTATGGACAGCTTGAAATGGACATCATAAATTAGCTAACATGAGGAGAGGCCTTCTTATTTATTTAAATAAATGAATAAATATCTAGGGAAGAGGAAATGAGCATACATGATGGGAAGAAAAGCTTTAAAAGCTACCACTTCTACAGACTATGCATTGGCTCATGTTCAATTTTTTTTTCTCAGGCAAAGTTTGATATAAACTCCATTGTAAACTTTACAGAGATAATATCACTGTATTTTTATGAGTGCTTGTTTTCAACAGATTGGCAGATAGTAAAGTCTACTGAACATTTATAAAACAATAGAACCATTATGCTTCCTCTAAGGAAGCTATTTAATTTCCTGAGGAGGTGTTTATTATTATGATTTAAACAAAAATTTCATTATTCTTTCCCTGGGTCTAGGGGATTTAGAGCTGAGGGCAACAGAATTTCTTATTATTGACGTCTCTCGGGGCACCCTGAGAATTCAGGAAACACAAGATCTGGATGCTGGTGATTATATGTGTGTTGCCACAAATGTTGCAGGATCTGCATCTGGTAAAATAACTCTGGATGTTGGTTGTAAGTATAATACTAGAACAAAGCACACAAATTAGATATTTTGTACAAGATGTGATCCATCCATTCTATTGTAATTTATTCAGTGAAGGATAATATTACATGAATATTACTATTATTATTATTATTATTATTATTATTATTATTATTATTATTATTATTATTATTATTATTATCATCATCATCATCATCATCATCATCATCATCATCATCATCATCATCATCTTAATTGATAGTCTTTGGTATTAATGTTATATTATTTAATATTATTAGATATTGCTAATTATTGTATTATTATTTGATTCTATATGAATTTACTTTGTGTAGATGGAAAATGACTCCCCACTGCTGGGAGGGGATGATTCCGGGTTTTCTTACATCCTTCTGTGCTGCTTCGGGTGATTTGCTAATTTTCAGGGTCATCTTTGAGAAAGAAAATGCATTCTAAAAATTGAAGCAGAAACAATGTGTATGACCATGCAGCATGTATGTCTGCATGGTACCCTACTTTCTCCAAATACAGTGCATATTGGAGGATGACAGATAGGAATTTTCCTATCAAGAGGCGATTTAGGATCTTGCTTCCCTGAAGTCATTCGTACTTAGAAAATAAAACCGAGATTCAATTCTAATTAACAAAATATTTATTTTAGTACAAAAGTAACAAAAGAATAAACCTTTAATAAGCTACATCTTCTAAACTAAGGATTTCACGTCTGCGTCGGGCGAGGCTTCAAAGAAGAAGTAGGAGGAGACAACTCCTGGAATGCACGCATGCGTAGTAAAACATATCACATGTCTGCTTGATTAGGAAATACAGTAAATCTAGAAATAGTAGCGATGCACAACTGGCAATTATTCACATCGTGACAGAGGAGTACATGATGTTTATAAGCATGTTTGAAAGTACATTGAATTCTCAAATGTTCCTTCAGAATAATCCTGGAACCATGAGATTGAGATGATAGTATCTTCAACAGGGTTAGGGGTATGGTGGAGAGACAGGATAAGGTCACAGTTCATGCCAATGAGAAACTACCCATCTTACAACTCTAGCAGTAATGCTGCAGATCTATTCTCAAAGCATTTTAGCCAGCCCCCAAATTAAGTTAGAAGTAATCAGCTACAGACAGACAATCAGCCATATCATGACAACATGGTGGTATTGTGCCAATAAACCTAGACAAAGGCAAATAATTTATGTGAATGGGCTCTGAATCAGTATTGAAGATTTGGGGTCCCTTATCTGATTTTAATTAAAAATACATTAAAATTGTATTGACAATTCTATGATTTTTGTCTTCCTCTGTATTCCTTTTATAGCTCCTGCAGTTTTCATACAGGAACCTAGTGATGTATCTATGGATATTGGCTCAAACATAACATTGGCTTGCTATGTTCAGGGTTATCCAGAACCGAAGGTGAAGTGGCAGCGGTTGGACGGCACTCCACTTTTCTCAAGACATTTTGCAGTTAGCTCTGTCACTCAACTCAGAACAGGAGCTCTTTCTATTCACAGTATGTAGACACCATCTTATGTATTAAGAAATACATAAGACTGTTTGTGGGTTCATTCAAACATCTGTGATAGTGTACTTTCCTCCCATCCCTGAGTGACTGTAGGGGAAAGCTTATTAGTATGAAAAGCACTCCCTTCAAAGCCTACCTCTGCTAGTTACTATTGCTGCCTACCAGGGGCGGGTTCCTAATTTTTTTACTACCACTTTGTGGGCGTGGCTTATTTTTTGGGTGTGGCTTGCCAGCCATGTGACTGGGTGGGCGTGGCTTCTCAGACTGCTGAAGGGAGGGGAACTGAGACAGGTCCTGCTGCCCATTCCCCCTCCCCTCAGCAGCTCGAGAAGCCTCAAACATGCGAAAATGCCTAGGATCATCACCGCACGTTCTTGCCGCCCGTTCTTTCAGCATCTCACGCGCTCCCTCAGCCATCCTCCCCTGCTTGGACTCACTGTGGGGTAGGAAGGCAGCGCATGCACAGTGCCGGAAGCTCGGCTTCTGGGCATGCGCAGAAGAAATTTTTTTTAAAAAAATTTTTTTAAATTTTTTTTTTAAATGGCAGTGCCCAGGCACCAGCAACCGACCGCACCGGTACTGTGACGTCACCAGCGGGCCACTACTGGTGCTATAGAGTGGACCGCACCTGTAGGAACCCACCACTGCTGCCTACACATACTACAATATGGTGTAGATGCAGGGCAGTAATTGGTAGAATCCATACTAGCCTTCTCCCTTCAACCAAGTACCAATTACTGAGGAAAAAAATAAATCATCAATGCTCCCCTGGAATGGGGTGGAGTCTCATGACCCCCTCCCTCCAATTGAAATTAGCCTTCCTGTGAATACTGTTTGAGCCTGCTTCCTCTTATTCTTGCTGTTTATCCTATGGTGTTACTAAATATACAGCATTTACTTTAGAATAGATATGTCCATATCTGTGCTGCTTCTCTATTGAAGGGGCACTTAAATCTCAAGAAATGCAACTGATGGATTAATAGAATGATTCAGTTTATGTTAATCAGATGGAGAGAGGAAGAATCTTTTATACTTCCACCATAGCTAAATCTCTGAGGCAGGAAATCACACAGCAAGCCTCATTTCAATATGCATATACTCCCAAACTGAATTTCCTTGAATTCACCTTGACTTACTCTGAAGTCCTGGCCAAAAATGATAAGGATGGTTTGTCTACGTCTGTGTACTCTTTCTATTCAAAAAGGGGGAAAAGATTAAGGAGCTGTGGGGCACAGTGGTTAGAATGTAGTATTGCAGGCTAACTGCCCATAGCCAGGAGTTTGATTCTGACCAGTTCAAGGTTGACTCAGCCTTCCATCCTTCTATGGTGGGTAAAATGAGGAACCCAGATTGTTAGGGGCAATATGCTGACTTTGTAAACCATTTAGAGAGTGCTGTAAAGCACTATGAAGCAGTATATAAATCTTAAGTGCTATTGCTATTAAGATCTGCCTTTTTAGTTTTGCTTATTAATGGGCACGTTGATCTCCTATGATTGATGTTACATAAGGCAGATATTCTTATGTTGGAATCGCAAAAAAAAAATAAACCCTTCCAATATATGAAAAATAATAACAGGCTGTAGTTCCAATTGTAGCAGCCACAGCAAAAATGGCCATGGAGATGCAAAAATCTTCTAGCTAGGGATAGATTTGTGCTGAACCACTGGAGCTCAGCAAATTGATAATCTCCAAAGACTTCTCATCAGTGTTTTAACAGAATGTTTACACTAGAAGTCACCTGCTGTAGCAGGGAAAATGCTACTTTCAGAATGGAACACCTTAAACAAGCCGCAGTCTGACTCGGCATCTGCCTGACAATCAACTAATAATGCAAAGGCTTGTCCTTTGTAGATGGTTAGAGGGACATCTTCATAAACCAGCAACCAGGAAAACAACTCTGGAACAACTCTGTAATTGCTTTCAGGCTGTTAAAATGATGTGACCTGTATTTAGGTTTAGCTTAACATAGCTGGAAAAATAATATTTTATTTATTTATTGGAATTTGTCAAACAAAAATGAGAACAAGAATAAGAGAATAAAAATACAATGATTCCAAGGGAATGTATATTTTCAGATCTATTTGTTTAAGGATAATGTTTTTAATACAAAATACTTATTGCTTGTTTTTTTTCCTTTTAAAACTTTTATACAATTTTAGATTTATGGGTTAATGATGAAGGAACATATGTCTGTGAAGCTGAAAACCAGTTTGGAAAGATTATCTCAAGCCCAGCTACAGTTACTGTGACGGGACTTGGTAATGAATTGATAATATGAGATTTTGACAATATTTAGCATAGAAATAAAGTGTTCTCCACTGGCTTTAGTGCTTATAGTGTGTGGAAAAAACAGCATGCTCTGATGTTATGTTTAAAATCACATTTTTGTTAAATCCAAACAGAATTGTATTTCTTTGGTAAATCATTTATTGACAAATCAGAGCAATAATTGAACAATTAAATAATAAATAAATCCACATTAGTTTTCTTTTTGAGGAGCATTGGAATACTTATATATTTAATTTTAAATATAACGTATATGAGCTTGAAACCTTTTCATGAATATAAAGCAATTGCCCTTCCTTCCTTCCTTCCTTCCTTCCTTCCTTCCTTCCTTCCTTCCTTCCTTCCTTCCTTCCTTCCTTCCTTCCTTCCTTCCTCCCTTTATGAAAAGTTGGTTTATAATTTTATCATGAATAATAAAGTGTGTAGTTGAAAAGAAGAACGTGTGGATAATTGATGCGGCAGTACCCAGATATAATAGAATTGAAGACTAAAGCATTGGAGAAGATGATAAAGTATCAAATTATGAAAATCAAAATTGAAAGATTATGGCATAAACCGGTCATGGTGGTCTCAGCACTTATCAGTACACTGGGTGCCATACCAAAAAGTCTTGAACTACACTTAGAAAATCTGCACATTGGCAACATTTCCATCTTTCTACTCTGCTTGGATCTGCACATGTACTATGCTAATACATTACAATATGCTAGGTTCTTGGGAAGAATTTGATGTCTATGAAGGCCAATATCAGCTGTAGAACTGGCAGCTGTAATTTCACATTGAGTGTATATAATAATAATAATGAACCAAGTCCTTGGGAAGGACTGGATATGTGGATAAATGCCAGATCCAATCAAAACATCTGGCTGACTTTGTGACCAACCATAATAAACAACCAAATAAAAATAGAAGTAGCATGCTGTAATAGATAACAGATTATTTTGGGATTCATGGTCTCCATACAGTATGCATATAATCAGTGGTTCAGTAGATTTATTTATAATTCAAGGTTAAAGTAAACCATTTTTAAGAAAAGTTTTGCAATCTAGGATTTTTCTTAAGTCCCTTGAGAAGATGGATTTTTTTGATGCAGTTTTATAGGAACATAAACCATCCTTATGTTATCATCATTTTTTCTTTTCCTGGTTGTCTTTGATATAGTTGCACCTCTAATTGCAATGAGTCCTGCAACAGCTAATGTCATTGAAGGACAGCAACTGACTCTGTCATGTACACTGCTGGCAGGGAACCCGATCCCAGAGCGAAAATGGATTAAAAGTAGCATGGTGGTAAGATAATTTTGAATATCCTTTAAAGTTTTCTACTTAAACTTACTTAAGTTTAAATACCATCACTGTTTGATGGTGAAACAGTACCAAAAACATGAACTCTTATATGAATAACAGCATTTCATTTCATTTCATTTCATTTCATTTCATTTCATTTCATATGCATGTGGGGCATAACTTACAATATTGCATGAAGACTGTTTTCTGACTCAATGAAATTACCTGCTAGATGACTTGGGAAAGTCAGTTTAGGCTAAGCACTAGATACTTGTCCAAGTACATTTGGCAGGGACAGACTTCTTGAGAAGCAGGAAATAACTCTTATGGGACTCCTCAGAGTTCTTGCAAATTTGGAAAAATTCTTATATAATAAATGATCATGATATCCCTAGGTTTCCTGTAGTTGTAATGTGATGCCTGCATTTTTGTGTTTGCTGATTTGCTGTTTGACGCCCAAAAATTAACGCCATCTGGAAATTATTTCATTTGAATTGTGCAAAATTCTGTTTCTGGGGAAGGATTGTGATTACTTAACTATATATGGGAGTGCGATGACTCAGCAGTTAAGAAGCTGAGTTTGTCAGCGGGAAAGCTGGCAGCTCCAGTTTGAGACCCAAGCACTGCATGATGGGGCGAACTCCCGTTCTTGTCCCAGCTCCTGCCCACTTAGCAATTCAAAAACATGAAAATGCAAGTAGATAAATAGGTACCACTTCAGTGGGAAGGTAACAGCATTCCGTGTTTCACGACACACTCTATGCTGCGGTGTGATGCCATGCTGACTACATGACTGCGGAAAGATCTTTGGACAACGCTGGCTCCCTTGGCTAAGTAATGGAGATGAGCACTGCCCCCTAGAGTCAGACACAACTGGACAGGGGAAACTTTTACTTTTACCTTATCTGTATATATTATTGCTTTTCAATGCTGCAGTGAAGACAGGATAAACATCTGAACTAGGGCTTTGGTTTAAATTTGTCTCCAAATTTAAACCAAATTTCACCAGTTAGAGGTAAAGATAAGCAGAAATATATTGTTTCATTAAGCTTCCTTTCAGCTGCAGTTGTAATGGGGGATTTCTAATCAATTTTAAGATTCATGTAGAAGTAGTTTGACTTAACCTGTACACAATAATCATGTTTTCCTTTCAGGAGAGTCATTGGTGTAGATAGTTTTACATATATAAAAATATAACTTAATTTTACCGCCCATAGAATGGTTTGTTATAGGCTTGTGCAGATAAGCAGAAGTTTTATTACAATGTAATGAACATTGCAAAGTGTATTTTTATCCTATATAATTTATAGGATAGAAGAATGGAAAGTTGTGGAGAAAATAAGCTACACATTCCAGTTGCCCTGACAAAGACAGGAAACTCACTTTAAATATGTACTGATAATTAATTCAGTGAAACTATGCTACAACCAGAAACTAGAAAATCTGAACCATACGTTCCAGGAAAGTTTACAGACTTCAAAGGGAGATAATGCCATATGCAGCCCTTAGACTGAATCACTCTTTGAATACCCTTTTGTATTCTTTTATGGAAGCCATGAAAGGAGTAGAACTTTTGCTATATTCCAGTTGAAAAAGGTCAAGCTTTGCGTATGATTTGAAGCCATTTATTGCTTCCTCCCCTTTTCCAAGCCCTCATGTCTTTCATTTAGAGGAGAAAGAGGAAGACTGAAGTAAAAAGCACTTCCTGAACTCTGGATGATCCTGTACCTAAATGATGCAAAATGGCTCTAGGTGTCTAGGTGCAAGGAAAAGGGTAGTCATATGGGCTTCTTTATCTTCAAAGGTTGCAAAAACAACAACAACCCCCAAGCAAAAGCAAAATCCCACAAGAATGCTCTCATTTAAGTCACCTTGCTGGAAAACATTGGTTAATTAAAAACAACAACAACACCACCAGAATATGCCAGGTGTAAATGACCAAACTAAATGGAGAATGGAGATAAGTCTTATCTGCCTTCCCCATTCCAACTCTAGGTTGTCCAGACTCCCTATATCAGCCTCCGGAGTGATGGGAGTCTTCACCTTGAAAGGGTTCGACCACAGGATGCCGGAGGCTATACTTGCATGGCCAGCAATGTTGCTGGGACAGACAACAAAACAACCACTGTCAACATCTTTGGTGAGTGAAACATTTAGTGTTTTCCTTACTTTTCAGTGTTAAGAATTCACTAGTACTCTATTCATCCCATGATGATAGGCAGATTGTCACTGAAATTGCACACTAAGTTTAAAAACTCTGCAAATGATCAGTTCAGATGACCAAGCAATGGCCTGTTCCTATAATCTGCCAGTTCCCAGTAGTCTGCTAGTTGATGAGGAACAAGATCTGACATTACCAGGAGCCAGAATCTAATCCTTGAGAGATTGCTTTCAAGTGAATACAGAAATGAATAGAACTGCCGTCATACAGTGCATTGAAGTGCATGTTTGTACTCAATCCATGCTCTTCTTAATGCTTCCTACAGTGTTCATAGGATAATAAAAGAGATAAACAATCGGTTGAAACGGAAAGCAAAATTTCCACTCCCACATTCTGCAATTTTGTCTCCTTCAGTTTGTTCCCTGTTTGCTATCTTTCTACTTTATTCTTTTGCCCTCAAAGAGCAAAAGAAATACATTAAACATCATTCATGAGAACTATAGTCTATGGTCATGTCTTTTTCTCATATTCATCATCATAATAAGTAGTGTTCTGCTGGTCTTTGGCTATAAAAATGATTTGATTTGATTAGTAAGGGATAGTTTGTGGAGTAAAGAAATAAAATCTTCAATACGTTCTGTGTTTTCAATTACAAATCCAGCACAACATATATTATGTAAATTTCTCATTTCATAGGGTAAGTATAGCTAAGGAGTTTTGTTGGAATGCTGAAGGTAATAAACTGGTTCCAGCTGCTCATGAAAGGCAGATGAGAAAGTTCTTATGCATGCAGAATATGCTAAACA
Source organism: Diadophis punctatus similis (assembly GCA_023053685.1). NCBI lineage: Eukaryota > Metazoa > Chordata > Lepidosauria > Squamata > Dipsadidae > Diadophis > Diadophis punctatus. The sequence goes on along the minus strand of JALIGW010000003.1, from coordinate 89,752,961 downwards.
GCTATGTGAAAGAAAAGTTATTTGTATCCAAAAAAGGTCGTCTGAACACAATTTTTCCAGTGAAAGATCCATTGCATGAATTGCTTCAAAGTAGAAGAAGACACCTATGTCTCACCCAGTGTGTGAGATGTTTTGATCGTACAATGTTCTGGATAAACAGAACATGTGAATAAAATGCCATCTAAAAATAGGTCTTTTCTGCATGCATGTTTTGAAGTAATCATTGTTTCTGCAGACATACTTATTTTTTAATAATAAAACAGAGGCAGATGAAAGAATTCTCCAAATGCGGTTTAAAAGGTTTGATCAAGGATTAAAAAGAAGAAGCCAGTGAATGGGGTGTGTGGTTTAAAGCAGGGGTCTCCAACCTTGGCAACTTTAAGACAAACTTTAGACTAACTTAAGACAACTTTAAGCAAAGCTGGCTGAGGAATTCTGGGAGTTGAAGTCCACAAGTCTTAAAGCTGCCAAGGTTGGAGACCCCTGGTTTAAAGAAACAACTAGTATCATATTTTTTAAAAACTGCTATACTGATCTCAATAAGCACAGAGGATTTGCTTTGTAACGTCCCACCTTTTTTCAGTAGTCTCATTCATCATAATAAAAAAAATCTGTGTAAAATTAAGAGATGAATGTTTGGAACAACCAATAAAATGCCGTCTTTTCTGCCTAACAAGGAGACAGCAGGTTATTTTTTGTATGTTTTTGCAAGTGAAGATTGTTTTCAGTAGCATGTTTGGATTTTAAGAACAGATAAAGTTGTGATAACTATTCAAAATATCAAAGACTTACAAAGACAAGAAGATTTTGAGGTAGAGATCAAATCTGCATATTTATACTACTGACACAGAGATCCTTCAACAAAAGGAATAACAGCTGACAAGCTTATTTGAAACATTTTTATTCTTCAGGCATCAGAAGATCAGCAGATGGATATTAACTTCCATCCTTATCTTGCTGCAAAAGTTTTCTGCAGATCATTATGTAGGTCTGTGAATGGGTAGCAATGATGTTCCATCCTTAAGATGAGAATGTTTTGCATGCTTTCTGGAGGTATACCAGATGTCAGTCGAGAAGCCACTTGTATGAAAGTTATTTTCTCATCTCTGATTGGAGATGATTATGGTGTCCTTCCTTACTGTTGCTCTAACCCTTTATGCAACCCCCCCCCCCCAAGATACTATGGTCTCCTGCCCATCCATCTGCCAGGCCTTCACAGTATGCATTTAAAAGGAACATGGAATTGTCTATATTTTTTTGTGGTTCAGTATTGACATTCCTAGTTCTCCATGGTTACATTTATCATTGTTGTCTTTAAGTCAACCAGCAGCTAAGTGTCTTTTGTGCCCACTTGCATTTCCCAAACTCTAGTGCATCTAAACATGCTCTCATAATTTTTATTTATTTATTTATTTATTTATTTGTTTGTTTGTTTGTTTGTTTGTTTGTTTGTTTGTTTATTTATTTATTTATTTATTTATTTATGTCAAGTACGTGTTGGTAATATACATAGATATAACATTGTTTATATACATAAAAATGAGTACTGATAAGAGGGAACATTAGGTCAGGGACGGTAGGCACGCTGATGCACTTATGCACGCCCCTTACTGACCTCTTAGGAATCGGGTGAGGTCAACAGTGGACAGTCTAAGGGTAAAGTTTTGGGGGTTTGGTGACGAAACCACAGAGTCAGCTAGTGAGTTCCAGGCATTTACCACTCTGTTGCTAAAGTCGTATTTTCTACAGTCAAGTTTGGAGCGGTTCACTTTGAGTTTGTATCTGTTGTGTGCTTGTGTATTGTTATGGTTGAAGCTGAAGTAGTCGTTGACAGGAAGGATGTTGTAGCAGATAATTTTATGAGCTATGCTTAGGTCGTGCCGAAGGCGACGTAGTTCTAAGCTTTCTAAGCCCAGGATTTCGAGTCTGGTTGCGTAGGGTATTCTGTTGCGAGTAGAGGAGTGGAGGACTCTTCTTGTAAAGTATCTCTGGACACTTTCTAATGTATTTATGTCCGATATGCGGTGTGGGTTCCAGACAGATGAGCTGTATTCAAGGATTGGTCTGGCGAATGTTTTGTATGCTCTGGTTAGTAGTGTGATATTACCGGAGAAGAAGCTACGTAAGATTAGGTTAACAGTTCTTGAAGCCTTTTTGGCGATGTTGTTGCAGTGGGCTTTGGCACTTAGGTCATTTGATATGAGTATTCCAAGGTCTTTGACAGGGTGAGGGTCGTCTGCAAGGTCTTGTCTGTTCAGCTTGTATTTGATGTTCTGATTTTTTTTGCCAATGTGTAGGACAGAGCATTTGTTGGTTGAGATTTGGAGTTGCCAGATGTTTGACCATTCTGACACAAAGTCTAGGTCTTTTTGGAGGATAGCAGTGTTGTCGGTGGTGTTGAAGAGTTTTACATCATCGGCGAAGAGAAAGCAGTCGCTTGTAATGTGATTGCAAAGGTCATTTATATAAAGTATAAAGAGTGTTGGTCCTAGTATGCTGCCTTGGGGAACACCGCTGTTAACAGGTACAGGATTTGATAGGGCACTCCCTATTTTGACCATTTGTTGTCTGTTTGACAGGAAGGCAGTTATCCAGTCATGAAGGGGTCCAGAGATGCTGTAGGATTTCAGTTTCAGAAGTAGTTTATCGTGAACCACTGAGTTGAAGGCTTTACAGAAGTCTATGTAAATTGCGTCTATTGTTTTGCCCTGGTCAAGTTTTGAGGTCCATATGTTTTTGCTCAATAATGCTCAAATGAAAATAGCTTTGTCAATCTCCAGGGGGGTGGGGAAGGATTTGTTCCTGGCCTTCCTGACCTACATGCATATTTTTATGGTTTAGCTGAGTGCAGAATGAAAAAAATACATGAGTGACTGGTTTCTGTAGACCGATGGTGAAGGAAGATTGCTGTAAACATACAGTAGGCTGATGATTAAGGTAGTATATAAATAACCCTGCATGTAGAATTCTTTTTTATGCTTGTATGCAAATGATGTGGGAGAAATGTGCAAAGAGAAATCTTTCTGGTGGCTATAAGCTTAATGATGTCACTTAATGTCCACAAAAAAGACCATCTGAATAGTGTGGTGGGGATGAAATAATACATATTCAAGCCAGTATATGGCAACTTTATGAACAAGAAGATGCTAAAAACATCTAATGGAAGATGGAGAGAAGATTGGTTTCAAATGCTGTATCACCTGGTTTCAGATGTAAAGGTAAATGCTGAAGCTGAATGCAGGTCCCTGGGAAGAGAGGACAAGAACCCTTCAATGAGAAAGAGATGGTCCTCTCGGATGCACAAATGTGGTGAAAGTGTTAGAATAATGTTCGTAATCTACAGTGCTCAAGGGAAAAGCAGATTTTTATTCAGCAGGGAATCAGACAAGCACAACCATTTAAATATGAGCCAACAGTGTGCAGCAGCTGCCAAAAAAGCCAACACAGTTCTAGGCTGCATTAACAGAGGGATAGAATCAAGATCACGCGAAGTGTTAATACCACTTTATAATGCCTTGGTAAGGCCACACTTGGAATACTGCATTCAGTTTTGGTCGCCACGATGTAAAAAGGATGTTGAGACTCTAGAAAGAGCGGAGAGAAGAGCAGCAAAGATAATTAGGGGACTGGAGGCTAAAACATATGAAGAATGGTTGCAGGAACTGGGTATGTCTAGTTTAATGGAAAGAAGGATTAGGGGAGACATGATAGCAGTGTTCCAATATCTCAGGGGTTTCCACAAAGAAGAGGGAGTCAAACTATTCTCCAAAGCACCTGAGGGTAGAACAAGAAGCAATGGATGGAAACTAATCAAGGAGAGAAGCAACTAAGCACTAAGGAGAAATTTCCTGACAGTTAGAACAATTAAACAGTGGAACAACTTGCCTCCAGAAGTTGTGAATGCTCCAACACTGGAAGTTTTTAAGAAGATGTTGGATAACCATTTGTCTGAAGTAGTGTAGGGTTTGGGGGTTGGACTAGAGGACCTCCAAGGTCCCTTCCAACTCTGTTGTTGTTGTTGTTGTTGTTGTTGTTGTTGTTGTTGTTATTATTATTATTATTATTATTATTATTATTATTATTATTATTATTATTATTATTATTATTATTATTATTATTATTATTATTGGAAGGCTGGGCACATATCAAGTTAGATCTGGAATGGCTTTTGTGTCAGCACAGTGAACTGATTAATACAGCCATTTGGAAACATTCTAGATGTTTTTATTTTTTCTCAAATACCGTATTTTTCGGAGTATAAGACGCACCTTTTTCCTCCCTAAAAGTGGCTGAAAATTCAGGTGCGTCTTATACTTCGAATGTAGCTTTTTTTCCAGCCCTAACTAGGTGCTAACAGATCTTCCCAGCTCTTACCTTGCAGGCTTTTTCATTGTTACTCTCTCCAAAGAATGTTTTTCCAGCCCTAAGTCTTTGCAGGGGTTTTTTTCATTGCTCTACTTGCTCCAAAGAAGTTGTTTTCTAGCCCTAACCAGGTGCTAACGATCTTCCCAGCTCTTACTGGCTTGCAGGCTCTTTCATTGTTATTCTCTCAGAAGGTTTTTTTAAGTCCTAACCAGGAGATAAAATAATGTGCTGAAGCTGACCAGACTAAGGATGCTAGCCAGATGAATACCTGGTAGGCAGATTGTTTTCCCCTATTTTCCTCCCCAAAAACTAAGGTGCGTCTTATACTCCGGTGCGTCTTATACTCCAAAAAATACGGTACTTGTCATGCTTTGGAAATTATGTATGTCATGCTTCTTCATAAGAAAACTTGCCAAAGAAATCTTACAATTGCGAATACATTTGTACTCTATTAGCATTGAAAAACATGTCTATAAAGAATTCATGCTATAAGTCTTATTGAATATTTTATTTTATTTTATATTTTATTTTATTATTTTATTTTTTATTACACTTATTAGTATTTTACTACACTTGTACACATTTTGGAGATTCTAATTTAAAGCCTCCTTTAAAGATTGCAAATCCCAATTCAAATTGTTGATGATTTGTTGATGATGAGTTGATGATCAACAATGATTGTTGATGATTGATGATGGAGTCCTCCAGTTGCAACCTTCCCCCATTCCCAGTCTAGTCTTTATTTGTCCTTTGTTCTCCCTACAACCTTCATGTTCTTTATGACTCTCTGAATTGAGTGATATGAATGGGCTTTCAGAAGTTTACTGTGTATTGCAAAGGGTTATAAGCAGTGACCAGGCATGTGCACAGATGCAGGCACACTTTACAAGAAAAGAGAGTTTGCTTGCAATAAGTCCAGGTCAGTAAATCGGAAGCCTGGTGAAGGCTCAGGATTTTCACAGAGATGTTGGTCAATGGAAGTCAAAGTGACAGAATTTCTGACTACTTGGATTTCAAAACTCGAGTGCAAAGGGTCTGGTTACCGGTTATCAGGAGCCCTGATGTAGACAACCACTGGGGAGCGGGTTCACTTAAGATTGGTGCCTCTCTTGCCTGATAAGGAGGTGTGTGGAGCACTTCTGCTTTGCTTTTTGTGTCTGTGGTACATGCAGGCACTGAATGATTGAATTTGGACCCTCTTTGTTCCACCACCAGCACAGCTACTCTGGATGATTCCAGGTTGCCTTCTTAGGTGCTCAATTATTTGCTAATTCCTGTGGCTAACATTTGTCTGACATATCTAGAACAGGTTCTTCAGCATCAGAATCTTCCAACTCTATGTTGGGCATAGAGTTGAAAGATTCGTCTCTTTGAAAGTGTGATGGTTTTCAAAAGATGTAGAGATAAAAGAGAGTAATCATGTGGGAGATAGGCAAGATCCATGACGAGCTACTCATGGATTAAGTCCAAAGAATGCAGATATTTTGTGAAATTGTGTCAGTCAGACAAACTTCTAATTCATGTGATATGAAGGAGGGAAGACAAGATGCACAATCTGACTTGCAAGATTGTGTTAGTACAGCCAATCTAAATAAAAATAATTTTTAATCTTCTGTGAAGTCTGTTTCTTGGTCTGGTCTACCTCATAGGGTTGACAAAAATATATTTTATTTATTTTAGTTGCATTTGTTTTATTTGGCTATTTGTGAAGTTGTGAACTAATTTTATTGGATAGAATATTGTAATTATTGTGGATGAATAATGTGAATTTTCTTTCATTTGTACTGCACTGTGATGTTACTGTTACATATTTTAAATTTATTCTACTTACAACTTAATTTCATTCTAGAATTCTCCTGTAGGAGATTTGTTTCGTTGTGAAATGGTTGCCATAGTGGGCACAGCCACTCACAAAAACCCTTTATCAGAAGGTGAACTAACAGATCTACTCACATTCTTCCTGACATGCCATTGGATCTTTGTGGAAATCAATTTTACATAGATACAAATATGGTATAAGAAGTTGCTACTTAGCAGCATGCCAGCTTCTTATTTAATATTTTTAATTAAAATAATCTTTTTTAAAAGTCAAGTGAGACCGAGAATCTGGTGGGTACCAAAGGAGTATTTTTTATATCATATCATTGACTGTGGACCCTACATTACCTATGCCTGCCATTACATCTAAAAAAGACTGAAACTTAAAAAACTATGATGGAATATCTGTGTTAATAGATTACGCCTTATAATAAACAGCAACACCACACATGTAAAATAACATGTAATAAGAAATAATTTGTAAGATACTTGCATATTTGTGTTTTCAGTTCCACCTATAATTCAGCATGGACAACAGATCTTCAGTACTATAGAAGATGTTCCAGTTACATTGCCTTGCAAAGCCAGTGGAGTTCCTAGGCCATCCATAGTATGGTCCAAGGTAATTGCAATGTTTTGATCAACTGAACTGAAAACTTTAATAAGTTGGGTGTATTTATGTACTTAAAATATTGATAGCCTACACTCTGTCTAGACAGCGTATGCCACCATTTAATAGTCCCAACACATTGAGAAGGCATAATGGTCAAGAATGCTATCTTAAGGCATCTAATTAAGTTTGCTGCCTCCACTTAGGCTGCTAGTTAGGACAACGGTGCAAGCTTTCAGATTAAACTTGTCTAATTGTTAAATGTAGTTTAGCAGGTACTTTTCAGAGCTATAGATTTAAAACAGTGTAAAAGGAAGGACAATTCTCAAAGGAACAGTTGAGACTAACTCTGTAATAACAGCAAACTCTGTAAATTTTAAAAGAAAACAGCAATGACACTATGACTTTGAAGCAAGCTGTGAAGATGCTGAGTTACACAGACTATTATTAAGACATACTCTGGCAGTTTTTACTTCATGTTCCATAAAAAAAGTTCATTTTTATTTTACTGTCTTTTTACAGAAAGGAGAAGTGATTCCTCCCAGCAGTTTAATGTTTTCTGCTGGGTCTGATGGAAGTCTTTATGTGGTTTCTCCGGGAGGTGAGGAGTCTGGAGAATATATCTGCACTGCAACCAATGCAGCAGGTTATGCCACACGGAAAGTACAGCTGACAGTCTATGGTAAATAAAAATGAAAGTGTAAATCTCTCTAAGAACGAAGTAGTGGGCTCAGTCTAAAATCTCAAGTCTGCAAATAGCATTTGAAACCAGGAGAACAGAACCATCTAGAAGTTGTAAACAAACTGCAATTAACAAGAGGCAGTGGGGAATTTATTATAGTTTGTAATCAAATTATAATGTTAAATTTAAATGCAAGTTAAGCCCTTTCTAATTGTTGCTTTAGCCTATCCTTTTTTTTTGTCCTGGCCTGCCTACTTTTGTAACATCACTTTTAATATGCCAGTCAAAAGCTAAGTATGGCTCTCAGCCTTAAAAGATTGGGCACCCCTATTCTATACAGAACTGCCAATATCAGTAATAATTCGGAGCTAAAATGTGCCACAAGAACCATCTCATGACAACTCTGTCTCCTGTTCATTCAACCAGTTGATGTGATTTAGCTGCAATGGGTATAGGCCTCTTTCCCTACTATTCTGCTATAACTTTTGTTGAATATTACAGCTCTCCTTATAATGTTTATTATGATAAAAACTTTTTATAGGTTATCACTGCATAAACAGGATCCCTTTTAGAAGACCATTCTGTAGGATAACTGTGTGGTTTACCCCTCCTTCCTTCCTACATTTATTCCACTCTGAGAGTAAGTGTCCATACTAAGAGGAAGTTTTGACTGGAGTCTAGGTTTGGGGTTAGATTCATTGAAGTGACTTTGGAACAATAAATCGTATTTCATCTTATCTTCCCATGTGCTGTGTCTGACCACAACTGCTTTTTGTAATAATGTCCACATTTATCAGGAATGTTCTGTTGGCACAGGAACTGTGATTTCAGGCAAATATCCTCTCTCATCTTGTTCTGGAACTGTATATAACATATTCTCCTCTGTTAAAAGAGGCCTTGACCCCTTGGAAAGTTTATCTTGTGAAAGTAGAAGAGAGGACAGAAGGATAGAAAGAGTGAGCTGTTTTGCTTATAGAACAATTGGAGTTAAACCCACTAACCTGAAATGAGATATTATTGCAAGAGCAAGTTAATAATATAATGTGCATGTCTTGTTTTAGTAAAACCAAGAGTTTCCAGACCTGGAAATCAGCAAGGAAGTTCATCAGATAACCCAATTGAGATGTCAGTAACAGCTGGGGAAGAAGTGACACTTCCCTGTGAAGTGAAAAGTTTGCCACCCCCGATCATCACCTGGGCTAAAGAAATGCAGCTTATCTCTCCATTTTCTCCACGGTAACTTTTGTATCATTTCTTAGTTTACTTTGTTTGAATTTCTATACAAGTTGTCTCACTGATGTGATCAAAGGCTGCTAGAAAACTCTGGCCTTTGTATTGATTATTAATATACACCAAGAATTGAATGTTCATATTGCACTTTGATTCAGTCCCTACCTATTTAAAGGATAATGGAAATTTAATATGTGCATATATTGTCAGTATCCTATGCAATCATTTGGAGTCCTTTCACAACATGATGTCCTAGGTGTGCTAAATTGTAGTTTCCATATACTCTAGACTGTAATTTCCATCATCCTTTATAAAATGAATACTAAATAAAGATAACAGAAACATTTATCAAGGATGCTGTTTTCAGATCTATATCCTCGGTATGACTCCCTTTGAAAATACTTAGGTTTTTTTTCTGGTAAAGAATATCTTTGTGAGGAAGCATCAAAAGGCCTGGCGCTTTGGCTTATCTCAGAAATCCATAATGAAGCCATGTATCTTGCTGGCATCTTGCCTTGTTGTTGATTCTTTAAACAACACATCCATTGTAAGAACTGGGTCACTAAAGGGATGATTAGAAGTTACTTCTACTGTTGGTATTTCTTACTTCTCCCCCTTTCTTATCTTGAATCCTTTAAGAAAGAGTTCAGTCTGGAAATGAGGGAGGACTGAGTTTTGCAGCATGAATGTTGGTAATCACTGATAGGCAATTAATTTGATTAAGGCATTAATGGATTCTATCTGTTCTATCTTGCAGGATAGATGGGAGTTTTTGTCATGTACTGTTCCCTTTTGGCACTAGATAAGTGTTAACAAAATTCAAGAGGAATTGGATTTAGATCGTTTGTGAGAATCTAGCCTGATTCCTCTTTTGACTCCTCCCCCACAAAACTAGAAAGCTTTCTGGGTCTTTCTTCATCAGCTCAAAGTCTCCACAGTGACAGTGTAATCTGCATTTATTGACTTACAAAATGTATACACCACTTTTCATTATAAAAGTAGCATTGCAGTTGACAGAAACATGGTAGTCTTCATTTGTCTTTATGAGTCCACACCGGTTTTGCCCTAGTTCTTCCCTTTATTAAAGCTTTAGATTTAATAAAATATGCCTTGATTTGAGAATACACGAGGATCCATTAAATTTATTTGTTGTTAGATTTTTTTGGGTTGCTATTATTGGTTAACAGAAATATGCACAAAATTCAGTGGGCACTTGGAGTATTTATTTATTTATTTATTTATTTATTTATTTATTTATTTATTTATTTATTTATTTATTTATTTATTCATTCATTCATTCATTTATTTATTGTTCAAATTTATATGCCGCCCAAATCCTGAGGGACTCTGGGCGGCTTACAACAGTATTGCCACAGCATTCAATGATTAAAAGTAAGCTGATACAGTACACTATTTTAAAATAGTCAGAAATAAAATTCAGAACCATGGTAAAATAAAATAGAATAAATAATCTTTTGGAATGAATTCTGCAGGTCAGAGAGTATCAACCCAAGGACACCATTTCTGATTGGTTTTGGTTTTGATAGAGATCATCAGAGCAACTTTTGAATCCCTAGCACATACTGTATACTGTTTTGGTATCTTTGAGGGATGTGTTTTTAAAAAAAATGTAAAAGAGGATAAAAAATGCCTCCAACTTGGTTGTTAACTGGATTTGAAATGGAAGCCTGCAGACTGTTGACTCTTACTTCATTCTTCAGCTATGCAGAATGAAGAAGTCAGAGGGCAAGAGCAATTAAGAGAAAAAAATGGAAGATCAGTCTGTACAAAAGTAATACTGAACAGATGCTCTTTGATGTGCAACATTTATTATTAATGCTCCTGTAAGAGACTTTCATGTTCTTATAAATATTTATAGTCATCTGTATTTCCTGTGGGTTTTTTTCCCACCTCCCCCCCCCCCAGACATACTTTACTATCTTCAGGCTCAATGAAGATCACTGAGACATTGATATCAGACAGTGGCTTGTACATCTGTGTGGCCACAAATATTGCTGGAAATGCAACCCAAAAAATAAAACTAAATGTACACGGTAAGAATCCTCTGCTTTCAATAATAAATATTGAATTAAATTAATAATGGGTATTGAATGAATTAGTAACTCAAATAATTTATTTATTTATTTATTTATTTATTTGTGAGATTTATATACCGCTTCACAGTGCAAGCACTCTCTAAGCGGTTTACACCAGTAAGCAATGTATATTTATATTGCCCCCAACAATCTGGGTCCTCATTTTACCTACCTCGGAATGGTGGAAGGCTGAGTCAACCTTGAGCCGGTGAGATTAATTAAATATGACTAAGGTTACTGGCATCAGATTCAAATTGGATTGGGGCATGAGGGAGTCCCAAGGCTGTACTTTATTTATTATGTATGTGTTTAGGGGAGAAGATTAGTAATAGTATCCGAACTTTATTTTTAAATATTTTTTCAATCTGTCTTTTGGCCCAGTAAATCTATTTACAGTCTGTTTGCAACACAAAATTATGCAGTCAAGAGTTAATTTTTTAAACATTTCTCAGTGCAATACACTACTTTCCCACTGCCTGCACCATTGATACCCGCAACCCGTTCACAGGTAGCATTATCTTTCTTAATTTCCCCCTTCCACAAGGCTTCAGAAACTACCCATTGCTCCTATTTGCTGGCATCCTGAATCTTCTTGTGCAACATAATAGCTTCTATTATGTTGCACAAGAAGATTCAGGATGTCAGCAAATAGGAGCAATGGGTAGCAATGGGTAGCGTCTCATAGATCTCAACAGCCTAAATAAGACTTACTGCTTGGCCACAATTTACAGGAACGATCCATGCTCATTAAATGAAAAGGATCTGCACCTCTTTATAATGATATGTATTTTTCAAAAGATAATCATTTAAAATGGGGGTACCATGGCTCAATGATTAAAGATGCTGGAAATATGACAGCCCGGGCTCGAGATCTGAGCCCTGCACAATGGGGTGAGGTCTCATTCCTTGCCCCAGTTCCTGCCCACCTAGCAATTTGAAAGCATGCAAATGTGAATTGGTTAACAGGTATCACTTTGATGGGAAGGTAACATAATTTATCTTTTAGCATATAGCCATGCTGGCCACATGACCATGGAAAATGTATTTGGTCAATGCTGGCTCCATTGGCCAAGAAACGGAGATGAACACTGTGCCCTAGAGTCAGACATGGCTGGAGAGGCAAACCGTTAACTTTACCTAATCATTTTAAAGTCAATTATTTAACAATTTATTAGTATAAATTAACTCATCAGAATGTATTTTTTTCAATAGCAATAGCACTTAGCAATAGCACTTAGACTTATATACCGCTTCATAGTGCTTTACAGCCCTCTCTAAGCGGTTTACAGTGTTCAGGATATTGCCCCCAACAATCTGGGTCCTCATTTTACCGACCTCAGAAGGATGGAAGGCTGAGTCAACCTTGAGCCGGTGAGATTTGAACAGCTGAACTACTGAACTAGCAGTCAGCTGAAGTAGCCTGCAGTGCTGTACTTTAACCATTGCGCTACCTCGGCTCTTATGATTTAACACAAATACATGGGTAATTTCTTTAATGATTTTTAACCTTTCCTCAAGTCTTATAAGTTTATGTCTTGTAAATATTTCTGGAAGTGTTTAGAAATGGTAATTATTTATTAATTAAATTTATATGCTGCCCACCTCACTATCAAATGGCTTTGAGTGGCTTGTATTGTATTGTATTGATAAAAAGAGTTATGTAGATTATTTTTGAATGAGTGCATGAGTGTAAGTATCTTTCAAATATGTAGGGGTCAAATGCTATGTTGTGTTCTTCATATTTTACTGAATGATCTTCTAAAATCTTTCTGTATTTAATTTATTATTATTGTTATTTTTTACTTAGTTCCTCCAAAGATACAACATGGGCCTCGAGTGATTAAGGCAAAGGCTGGTAATAGAGTTGATATACATTGCAATGCTCAAGGAATCCCATCTCCAAGAATTACTTGGCTTAAAGATCAACAACCCCTTTTGATAGACAACAAACAATATGCTTCTTCTCTGGATGGAACACTGAGTATCATCAAAGTTGTGCTTTCAGATGCTGGAATCTATAAATGCGTGGCAAGTAATATTGCTGGTCATGATGAAGCTGAGATAATGATCCAAGTTCAAGGTGATGTTAACATTATAGTGAAAAGTGTATAAGAAGAATTATCATTTTTTAAAAGAGGTTATGTTTACACTTACAGCAAATAATTGGATTATAAGAGTTTTTTTGTTTTTACTAAGAGTATTCAAACACATACATTAAAGGAGAATATCCTACTGCACATATATATATACAATCAGATAAAGCAGAGATTCCTTTTCAACCAGTCAAATGTCTATATATCTATATCTCTGTCTCTATACATACATACATACATACATACATACATACATACATACATACATACATACATACATATACATACATACATACGTGTGTGTGTGTGTGTGTGTATTTTCCCAATATTTTTTTTCATTATGGTGAATCTCATGGGAAACTTTAAATGACACGGAATTCACTTTTTCCATTGGTTCAAAAATGCAAAATTAGATATGTTAACTCTTGAATTTTTTTAGTTATGGCAATTGAATTATAATTTTTAAACCATCAACTAATCCGGAAGTAACTTTATTTAATTTTTTATGTTGATTTCTCCTCCATTCTGTATTCCGAGAAACATTCATAAAACAGAAATAAAGTAAAAGGAAATTGACAACATAAACTTAAAACTAATAGGAGTTCATGTTTCCTAGAATTCACTACAATTGTTTGTAGAATATAAGAAAATTTACAGTTCTGCATTAAAGCAGGTGAACTGAACTAGTAAATTAGAGGTATCTTTCTTGGACAATGAACTATTGATATTAGGAATTATATCTGACACAGGTAATTCCATACAGTCAGACTACCGCTTTACCTAATGCTATCTACCCTTAGTTGCTTTCTCCAAATTCCCAAGTTTCAGAGGAAGTTTGAAGCAAATTGTGTGAGTAGTTATGAGAGAAGACAAGGAGGGACATCATCATATATAAAGTTAGATATGTTTTATTAAAAAATACTTTATTTTTGATGTCAGCAAGGGTAAAATCATGGCAAGTATTAAAAATGTGTAACATTTCACTTTAGCAGGAAAGGAAGTTCAGGTATCTAAATTTGACTAGTTGATAGGAATAACAGAGGGGTATCATTGCTTCTCTGATTTGCTAATCAGTAGATTGCAACAGAAAGGTACAAATCCAGTTTGTGGGGAAATTCTTAATTTATCTCCAAACATATTGAGGAATATAACTGAATTATTACGGTACTTACCTGATGTTGCTTCTGTTTCTTCTTGATATTTGTACACAGAAAAGTTTTTTTCTTAGAGTTTCCTTAGCATACCATGAAGCCTCTGAACCAAGTAAACAAAAATGTAATGCATTATATACAATATATAATGAAATTTTAATAGTTAAAATGTGTGTGTGTGTGTGTGTGTGTGTGTGTGTGTGTATAAATGTATACCATTTTGAGAATTTCAAAGGTTTATAAACTGGAATTTGGGAAACCTACCCAATAGTATAAATAAAGTTCATATTCTGTTCATTTTGTATTAGAACCTCCAACTGTTGGAGCACTTGATCCGCCATACAACTCTCCATTTCAAGAAAGAATAGCAAAAGAACAAATTGCCTTCCCATGTCCAATCAAAGGTACAGAGCATCATAAATTGCTGAGTGAAGACTTTCCATTTTGGAGAACGTTGACTTTTGTAACCTGATGATTCTATTATTTCTTGCTTAATTAAATTTATTAGCTACCCAACTTTAATGAACTATAGATGGCGTACAAAGAAGGGAAACATAAAAACAACTGAAAACAAGTGACCCATACAGACAGCCCAGACTAAATCACCCAGAATAAAGTAATCTAATAGACAGCATAAACAACAACAACAACAAAAACAGGGCCTATTGAACAAATATAAAGAACAACTCCAGGACAACTTCAAAATCTTGAAATCAGGTTTTCAAAGCTTTCTGGAACCCCAGCAGAGAGGGCATCCTTATCTCTGGGTGCATGCTGTTCTAGATGGTGGGGCATAATAGAGAAGGCATGCTTCCTAGATCCTACAAGATGACATTGGGACCTGGAGCACACACCCATGCTGTTGGAACATACTAAGCAGGCAGAAATAGTTGGAGATAAATGGTTTCTCTGATATCCAGGTCCTATGCCATACAGGGTTTGGGATGGGAGGATTAGGCCTTCCATCTTTTACAATAATCACTTGGCTGCGATGGTTGTGTTATTATTATTATTTAAATAGTAAATTAATACTACCCTGCCGGTGGAAGCCAAACTTTGGATCACACCACCAAAGTTTGGTATTTTTCCAATATTTTAAAGCTGATTTGCTGTGTTAATAGCCAGTTTCCTATAGTGGAAAAATGTACACTTGAGTATATGTAGCATCTGCGCTATTGTCTTCTTGAAAATGTTTCCCATATGGTGCTACTTGAAATAAGTAGCTTATGTATTAATGGTATCAGTCCTTCCTATAATGTTGGAATTGTTTGTTTTATTTGGCTAGCAGGCTGCAAGTGGGTTTTTTTTCTTTTGCTTTCCTTTGCTTAGGAAAAATGACATCTTAGACTTCCCTTTTTGCCTCCAGGTAGATGGGTTAAACGAAGTCAGTTTCCTCTTCTGAAAAGGATTTTCAGAACTTTTTTTTTAACACATTTCTTGGGAGGTGATAGGAAGTTATAAAGCTTGCCAGCCAATCTGCTTATTGACCGGAAAGGCAGGTCTAAATCAAATAAGGATAAATAAAGTCAAAAGCCAGTTCTTTGGAGCCTCTTGAACACATCTCATCTATGTATCTGCATGTATGTATCAGTATATAAGATATGGCTAAATAGAGATTTCTTTGTGACTAAGGGGAAGGTTGTATATATGAGTGTGGGAAGGTATACATAGAGAAGAAAATTTGTTTAGATGCATGCTCATGTTTAAGCGTACATAAGTAGTAATTGAACCTATCAGGTTTGCCTGATCTTGATATGACTGCCCTATTGCAGAGTATTCAAACATTCACCAGGATACTATGGACCATTTGTGGTAGTAGCAGGACAAAGACAGACATCTTGGGGTACAAAAGGAGATATTCTGCTGCCTCTGATAATAATGAGTGCCACTTGTTTAAATAAAAAAAAAAGATTTTAATTTTTTTTTAAAAAAAAGAGGGCCGTGAAAATATTTACTGACCCCTTGCATCCTGGACATAAATTGCTTCAACTCCTACCCTCAAAACGTCGCTATAGAGCACTGCACACCAAGACAACTAGACACAAGAACAGTTTTTTTTCCCGAATGCCATCACTCTGCTAAACAAATAATTCCCTCACAACTGTCAAACTATTCACTAGGCTGCATTACTATTACTATTAGTTTTTCTCATCATTCCTATCACCCATCTCCTCCCATGGGAGAGGAGTAACTTGTTGCTTGTATCCTTACGATTTATATTAATATTGATTGTTTCCTGATTGCTTACTTGAACCATATGACAACCATTCTTGACAAATGTATCTTTTCCTTTATGTACACTGAGAGCATATGCACCAAAGACAAATTCCTTGTGTGTCCAATCACACTTGGCCAATAAAGAATTCTATTCTATTCTATTCTAACAAATACAATGGAGAATGTAGAGAGACAATTTGTAGACAATTCTATCTGCTGTTTCAATCATGGAAACAATGGCAAGGTGTAGGGTTTTTGAGGAGTTTTTGGGGAGGAGGGTCTGTGCCGGTTCAGAGGCTCTTGAATAGAGTGCATATGTTGTTAAAAATTACCAAATACTTTATTCTGAAATGCAATCTATTTTTTTGAATTTCAAATTAAGTGGACTATTTAGAACCCTTTGTTTTATAATATAGGTACCCCAAAGCCTGTGATAAAATGGCTACATAACAATAGGGAACTTACGGGCAGTGAACCTGGGCTTTCAATTTTGGAAGATGGAACTTTGCTGGTCATTGCCTCTGCCACACCATACAACAGTGGAGACTATATCTGCACAGCAATCAATGAAGCTGGAAACACAGAAATAAACTACAGTCTGAAAGTTTATGGTAAACTAACCCTTTTGCTAGGAGTTAATGTTACTTCATTCTGAATTTTAGAAAGTGGTAATTGAAGTATAATTAAAACATTGACATTAGCTGTGTTAAAATAAAAATTAGAAATGAACTAATTTGAATTTGCACGTGTAAAAGCCAAATAACTGAAAGGACTGGGAATATTGAAATAAAATCAATGATACAAATAAGTGACTTTGTTTAAATATTTACTTATTTGATTGCAGTTCCACCTGAAATCAAAGATCAGGACAAAGTGACCAATGCATCTGTGGCCATTAACAAGCCTTTAGGTCTATTCTGTGAGGTGTCTGGTGACCCTTTTCCAGTCATCACTTGGTATAAAGATGATGTGCAGGTACACTAAGATGTTATCCATTCTTTTCTTAGATTAAAAATGAAATTAAGCTGAAAGCTTGAGATAGAAATTATGAATATTTTGTTAGTTTTTGATATGTTATGAGGCTGGCAGCATTTCGAACATGTATGAACAAAACCAGACTGAGTTTCACATGAGTGGATTATTGTTTTGATGCAATCTCATATAGGAATAATACTGAAAATAATGTTCAACCTCTGTTCTTCCTATAACCCTATCTGACTAAAGCAGTATAAAAATACCTTCCCATCAGAGTTGCAGGCTTTCCATCCAAAAAAGGATTGGTTTTTTTCCCCAAAAAATAGCTGGAGGCAAAACAAAATTCAAGTACCTAAAGAGTGGATCTTGGTTCCAACTTTTGCTTAACCATGAAGTTCTCTGCATTAATGGACATTTTCCTAAACTCATTTTGAGATCTCAAGAATAGGTTGAAGGGATTAGAGGGGTTGCTGTAACTCCAAACAGTAATAGTCTCTTCAAGGCTGCTGCCTTCATATTTATCCCATTAAAAGAGCAATAGAAGAGGCACTAAATTAGACAACTCTCTTCCTCATTCACTGTGGCTTCCCCAGAAGAATCTATCCTGTCAAACCCCAGAAGTTTATGGCAATTTCCAAAGTAGGAATTGTTATTTAGCTTCTGTTATCACTCCTGGTTCCAAGGTATGCTATAAAACTTGTCTAATTAAGCACAAACAATTATCTGGTATATTTAGCAGATATAACCTCAATTATTCCTGAATCTTTTCAGGTTCTGGAGGGCAGCAGTTTGCAAATTTTGGAAAATGGAAAGTTGTTGAAACTTCTTAAAGTCGCAACTGATGATGCTGGCCAGTATTCATGTAAAGCCACCAGTATAGCTGGGAGTTCAGAGAAATTTTTCGCTATAGATGTGCAAGGTTGGTACACTTAACTATGATTATGATATGAAATTAAATATGAAGTGCCCTTGGCATTTCAGAAGTATATGCTTAGGTATGCAATACAAACATGAAGTACCGTATTTTTCGGAGTATAAGACGCACCTTTTTACCCCACAAAAGAGGGTGAACACTTGGGTGCATCTTATACACCGAATGTAGCCCCACCCACCCACCCACCACCCACCCTTTGGCCCCTGTCTTCCAGCAATTTACCTGCTTGCAGGAAAGAGGGAAGAGCCTGTAAAGCCAAGCAAGTCAGTAGCAGTTTCCCGACGAACAGCTGATTAGGTTTGCCACCTGGAAAAATGAAAGTGAAACTAACTGCAAAGAGGCAAATAGCTGGGAGAGATTAGACACACAGGTTTTTATTTTTGCTGAACTGGCTGCAAAGGGGTAAGTGAATAACTATAAATGTCTGTAGAATGTTCAAATTATTAGACTTATTTTTTAAAGACTGCTTTATTATTGTTCTAGAGCCAGGGGTCTCCAACCTTGGCAACTTTAAGACTTGTGGACTTCAACTCCCAGAATTCAACAGCCAGCTTTGTCTAGATCCCTGTAAATCTAGACAACTTAACAAAATAAAGAAGCTTTTTAAAATAAATGCTTGCTCTGAAGAGGCCCAATGCTATTGTATCTTCTTTTAAATAATAGAGAATAATGTATACTTCCAGAAATTTTAATTAATTTTAACAGCTCTGTACAAGTATAGTATGAAATGTAACAGTGTCCTGTTTAGTATTAGAGTTTAGTTACCTTGGAGTAGATCTAGGAGTTAGTGTGACTACATTTAAGAAAACTTTCTGGCATAATGTACATTTCTCCAATTCTTTGCTATTTCTATGGGTCAGGCACACATGCACAGAAATACACAGCAAACAGTGTATATGTTTGCTGTTTGCTGTTTGGCAAATTGCTTGGAGGCAGAGGCCTTTTTTCCTTGTTTTCCTCCCCCAAAACTAAGGTGCGTCTTATACTTCGGTGCGTCTTATACTCCGAAAAATACGGTACTCCGTAGTAAATTAACTCTCATACAGTCTTTAAAATATATTATAAAAAACCACTAATCTTATTATCTTGCATTATTATTTTGATGTGATATGGACCCATTAAAATAAAGTGACCAGATTAATTTTTTGTTAAGCGGGACGGGGGGGGGCGCCTGGGCGCTGCCATTTGTTTTGCCCTCTGAGCATGCGCAGAACGCTGCGCATGCGCAGAGGGCAAAACAGCAAATGTCGGCATCCAGGTGGGGGGGGAGGCGGGAGGGCGCTTGGATGCCTGGAGCTCGCGACAGGTAAGCTGCCGGCTGCCTCCTTTCCCCGTCTCTGCCTCTCATTCGTTGCTTGCCAGCCCGGCCGAAGGGGAGGCGGGAGGCGAGGAAAGGCCTCCCGCCTCCCCTTCGGGAGCCGGCAGCCCTTCGGGAGCCCGCCTCCCCTTCGGGAGGCCTTTCCTCGCCTCCCGCCTCCCCTTCGGCCGGGCTGGCAAGCAACGAACGGGAGGCGGGAGACGGGGAAAGGAGGCAGCCGGCAGCTTACCTGCTCCAGGCATCCAAGTGCCGTGGTCTCCCGGTCGCCCGCCCGGCCCCAGGGCAACGGCGGCAGCGAGGCGACGGGGGGAAGAAAGGGGAGGGGGACGAGGAAGGGCTGTTTGCGCCGCCGGAGGGGCCGCTTGTCCCTCACCCCTCCCAACAGCAGCGGCTCCTCTGAGGGCGGGGCTAGGAATGGGACGGGGGAAGGAGAGGAGGAGCAGCCTCCCTTCCCCCTCCCCCCAGCAGGCAGCCGCCTCGCTGGAATTCCGCCCGACTTGCTTCCGCTACCTCTCTTTTGCTTCCCCTCGAAAGGTGACCAGACGTCCCGCTGTTCCCGCATTCTTTTCAAAAAAAGCGGGACTTTTTGAAAAGAATGCGGGACGCGGGACACACGCTTGAAAAGCGTGTCTGTCCCGCCAAAAGCGGGACGTCTGGTCACCTTACATTAAAAGGACAAGAGAGCAACAAAACAATACACTTATGCCTAAGAGAATTAATCAGGACTCCAGATTATTTGTACTTGCTTTGTCTAGTTTTTAACCCTGGATATTTGAAATGATATGAACCTTGAAGTAGTGTTATTTAGGCTTTTAGATTATTTAATGCTCTATTAATCATTTCTAAAACTCTGAAAATAGCCAACTCTGTGAACCACTTTTCCTGGTTCACTGCTCCAATTCATTCCTTTAATTAATGATGCTGTGTGTCTCACTTTTAAACAACCAGTACAAACTGCTCATTGCAATTAATCCCAAAATTATCATTATTCAAATGTCAACCTAGAATGAAAATAGCTGTACTGTATGTTGCAGATTTCCACAGCGAAATGCTAATATGGATACTATAAGCTGGTATTTAATATGTATTTCGGGTGTGAAAAGAAAGGAAAAGAAAGGAGCTTATTTCCAGGATTAGCTTCCACTTTTCAATTCCTAAAAGCACTTTGCAGTATTTTAACAGGGCTTCCCATGTAATTATTGTTGTTGTCTCTTGTCTCTTTCCTCTAGTCCCACCCATTATAAGAAATGCTGGACCCAATGAATTTTCAGTCATCCTCAGCCAACAGGCAACTTTAGAATGCAGAGTCAGTGGGTCTCCTTTTCCTATCATCCAGTGGTTCAAAGATGGCAAGTAAGGGCTAATTCTTAAACCTTTCTAACATGACTTATAGATGAAAAAGCAGACGCTTGCTTCCTCTCAATATAGTAAAGTCAGTGTCCTTTTCTTCGACTTTGTATCATGTCTAAGTAAAAAGAAATTCATATGAAGATCACAAGTCTTGGAACCATGTTAGCTTCTATGCATAGGGTACAAAGAGCCGAGGTGGCGCAGTGGTTAAAAGCAGCACTGCAGTTCAGCAGTTCAGCTGTTCAAATCTCACCGGCTCAAGGTTGACTCAGCCTTCCATCCTTCTGAGGTGGGTAAAATGAGGACCCAGATTGTTGGGGGCAATATGCTGAACTCTGTAAACCGCTTAGAGAGGGCTGTAAAGCACTATGAAGCGGTATATAAGTCTAAGTGCTATTGCTATTGCTACTTTCCTCACATTATCATTTTCTAGATGAATTGTTAATGAAACTGAAAGAATCTTATATATCCTGTTCTATATTTCCCCAAAAAATGGATTACTCAGGATTCCCCACAGTGTAAATTTTGATATTATTTTACTTTGTAGTGTACCTGTCAGTATGTAAGCTTTATTTACAAACATTTTATTAAATTGATGCCATTTTAAGGTGTTTTTCCCCCTCCCAGGCCCTTCTTTTTAGGTGATACTAATATTGAGGTTTTGGACAAAGGGCAGATTCTTCAAATAAAGAGTGCTCGAAGAGTTGACAAAGGACGCTACCAATGCAGTGCAACCAATTCTGCAGGCAAGCAGTTTAAGGAACTCAAACTCATAATCCACAGTAAGTTATTACAAAAATACATTGCACATCTGTTTAAGGTGTGGTGATAAATATGTCAGAAGCTCCTGTACCCCAATTTCTTGTGTTCCCACAAAAACGAAATCAAAAAGTTCCTTCAGCTTACAACATTTATTTATTCATTCATTTGTGCCTTTACATTCTTTTTATTGTAGAAATTGTAAAATTTATCACTATAAGAAATAATGCTTAAAAGAAAAATACAGTTATTGGTAAACATGCTAATTGTTATACCAGAGGTTCTATTGCTATAATGGATCTTTAGCCTGAAAACCCATTGTATTTTTTTCATTGGGAAAATTTGGAGTTGGAACTTCAGAAATAGACTTCTCAGAGTTGATTTTATCCCTTTTTCGGTAGTTTGTTTCACTCCCAGTTACTGGAACGGGCCTTTTTTCCCCTTTGGATTTAAGAAGTAGAAATTTGAAATTAACCCATTTGTCCTCGGACTGTCCTCTTCATGACCAAGTTGCAGAAATAAAAGTTTCCCTGATTTACTGAAGAACAGAGTGACTGGAAGGGGTGGGTCTTCCATCACAATTGCAACTGTGTGTAGCGTAAATTTATGGACATTAGTACTATTCTTTCTAATTTCTAATACATTTTTTGAATTACAATTTCTTCTTCAGTTAAACAGAGATTTTCTTCAGGTATAGTTACTGTAAGTGTTTCTTTTTGGTGATTTAAGTTATTTCTGGAATTATAATGTTTAGAAACATTTGAGCATTTTACTGATTTTTGTTTACCTTGCAAAAAGCTGAGGAACTAAAGAGATTAAAATCTTTAAATGGAAAGAAATAGCTTTTCTTTTTGAAAGAGTGAATAGAGAGATCATTGTGTGGGAAAGCTGTCTTGTTTACATAACAATTGTAAAACAAAATCTTGAGGGTGGATTACCAGAGCACAAGAGGAAATGAGACAAAATATTTGATTTATAGACCTGTGAAATGCTTGAATTTTTTAACTCTTTACTAGAACCAGAAGTTATTTTTGAAGATGAATAAATCCCTGTGGAGACAATTGAGATGGATTCACTGGATTTATAAATGCAATTTGATAATCAATCAAAAATTGAAAAAAAAGTGTTGTAGATTACTTGTTCAAATTGAAATAGAAGAGATTTATTGGAATTACTTCATGGAAACTACAAGTGAACTTAAAAGATGATAAGAAGAGGGAGAGACACTAGAAGAAAATAGGATTATTTGTGGGACTTAAGGATGGTTGGGAGGAAGAAGGAAAAATATAAAATTGATTTACCTAATTATAGTTAAATAATGGTGATGTTGAATGGTTATCTGGGTTGGATAGTGTTTCTTTTGGAAATGTCTAATGAGGTAATTGATTAATTTTTGGATATCTAAATAAGGTGTGATTATTTTTGGTAATTTCTAATAGTTTTTAATTTCTTTTTTGCAATGTTTAAAGAGCGGGATTAATATATTGTAGACCTAATGGAAAAGGGGGCTACATATCTATGTTAGTAGGTATTTTTGTAATTTACTGTATCTTTGTTGATTAATAAAGAGAATTGAGCATTTAGAGATGGGTTTATAGAACATGGGTTCTATAGAAATGAAAACATCCTATTTTAAGAGAGAGTAATGAATTTTTAATGAAGCTACTTTTGGACTTTATGTCAGAAAGTGGGATTTAATAATTAGAATTATATGGAATTACAGAAGTAGCATAGACCATTTTTATTTTAAAATAAGAATTTGGTGCAGTTTTTATCTGTACATTTATCAAAGAATTCTTTTTCTTTTTTCACATTTTTATTGTCTCCTTTTTTATTTCCATTATTCTTGCTGGTTTACTTTTTATTCACATTTTTGAAATTTAATAAAATTAAATTAAACATTTAGATATATATATATTTCTTTATTTGAATCCAGGAAACAATGCCCTCACTGTGTCAAACACTAATTATTAATTTCTTATTTGACTGGAGCTATTTCCTTTACAAATCTTTTTGAAAAATTAAAAAAAATATATGGTGGAGCTCAGTGGTGGGTTGCTCCTGGTTCGGCCTGGTTCAGCGAACTGGTAGCAGCGGCTGCAGGAGGCTCCGCCCACCCACCGAGGATGCTTCTGCACATGTGCGGAAGCATCGCACTCGCAAACAGGTACCGATGGGATTTAGAACCCACTACTGGTAGAGCTGGAGAGGAACTAAGTTGAAATTTGACATGTCACTAGCAACATTTCACCTTCCCATTTTGTCATTCAGACTCACTTTTCGTGGACTTCAGTAAATATTACATAAGTATAGAGTGATTAGATATGCAATCTAATATCATTTGGGCAAAATCACACTTGATTTATTGATCATGCAATGCAGCCATAAGAATGGTGAATATGAATTAAACAAATGTTATTGAGGCACAAGAAGAATGTTTAATACTTCATCACGATCTGAAATGTTTTCATACATTTTTTTTAAAAAAAAAACTTGGCTCCCAGTGATGCCAATCACACTGATGAAGATAATTTTTGATAGGGGTAGACAAAGCTTAGAAACAACTGATTAAAATACATAATGACTGCTAAATCATTATGGTGATTCTTTAAAGTGAATCTATTTCTCTTAGTCTGAATCCCCACTTCCTGTGTCCTTTTCCAGGTTGAATTTTACTGAAAGCAAAGCTTTATCTTCCTTGTGATTAATGAAAGATTAAAGTGGATTGGTAGATCCCCAGAATTAGTGGTAGATTTGTAGATCCCCAGGATTAGTCAGCATAACCCGAAAAGAAAGGCTGGCAGAAGAGAATAGCAGAAATGCACTGTACCTGTTGTTTGGCTATGACAGAACATTTTGAATCTTGTATAGTCATTGAAACAAGAGACCAGTGATGGTCTGCCAGAATAGTGAAGGACAGGCCAAAACTGACATTATGCATGAAGGCTTTATGGAAGTATGGAGAAATAAATGAAAGACAGAGAACGAAAAGGGAAACAATTTGTAGGGGAGAAAGTCTATATAATGCAAGTTGACCATATGTTATAGCACTTAAAAATAGAACTAAACTTGGACGAGGTTGTATTTCCAATTACTTTCCCCAGTGTCTTCAACTCCAAATACAGTCATTCAGAAATTGCATCTGAGACCCAGATAAATGTTATCTTCGTTTTGTTGACTGCCTTCAAAATTCATATTCAAATTTATTTACTACATCCCTGAGGCCAAATACAAACAGGGAAAATAAAAGAGGAAGAATTTTCAATACTAAATAGCAAGTAACTCTGCTGTTACAATTATACGTGATATAATGGATGGGGCTACTTCAAACTGTTTAATTCCCCTTCAGATAATATCTACAAAATGCAGCAGTCTGAATACATGTGAATTAATAAAAGATATTTGGAAGTGCTCAACTTCAAGTTCTTTCTCATATTTCTCGTAAAAATCTGTTCCTTTCTGCATCAGAGTAAATGACTCTGAAGATCTGTTCAAATCAGGTATGGAAGTTGGAAAATTAGATTAGTAGGCTAAAGTATCCCCTTACCTAGATACGTCGTACATTTGAGTTCATTCATGGTTTCTTTGCCATTCAATATGCCTAAAATTACATTTTAAGTGTATGTTATCTTTGAAACCCATCTCAGGTTGGGTTTTATTCATTCTGGCAGCACAGGTTGTATGTTGGCATGAATACATTTCCACCATCACATTTAGCACTTGTTTATTACACCATATGAGTGTGCGGTGAGTGTCATTTATAAGCATTTGCAAATGATTAGTTTACAACCATTATTATAGACTTGAAGAGTATACTGTATATTTGCCTGAAGAGCAAGGATTTCTAGTTCTGGATTTCTAAACATATTGAAATCATCAGGGTGCTGAAGTGATACTTCTGCTTTTTAAAGTCACAGGAGGTTTCTTGGGTGAAATTTAAAGTCATTAGTAAAGCTGTTTTCTTTTTAAGGTACTGAGTTGGCTAGCAATGCAATGACTATCAAGACAACTTCTTTCTTTTAATTTAAACTGCTTTTAGATGTGTATATGTTCTTACAGTCCTTGGCCCTTATAATTGGAAAGATATCACGTTTGGCTAACAGGAGCTCATCAAAAGATCTCAAATCTGTACCCTAAATTTTATAAAGAACTTTGGATATACAGTATGACTTCTCTGGGGATCTGTGTGCCATGTTTCTGTCTCATTGCTCTCACTCAATTATACATACATGCAGTTTAAGGAGGGCATGGATTTGCAACGCTTCCTGAATTGGGCATTTCATGTGGATGGGGCAAAGATAAAAGTAAGCATGGCCAAACCAGAAACCCCCCCAAATGGGTGTGCTGAAAGTGAAAATCTTTAAAGATGCATGGGGTCTTTTTTCCATAACTTGGTTTGTCATCCTTAATCTTAAAACAACTGTGCAATTGATTTACTGAGAATTGGAGGTAATTGAATGAAACTTTGGGATCCCCACGAAGATCTAGCTGGCCAGAGGAATGAGCTGCTATTGCTTATATGCTGTGTAAGCAGCTCCAGTTCTTGTTTTGCAGCTGCAGCTTACAATTCCTCCACCAGTAAACAGATTGTTATAGTTTAGGATTGCAGATATCAAGATGACCACTGTATGGCAATCTAGATGACCACTGTATGGCAATAATCCAAATTCTAATTCTTAGCTGTGACCTAATCTATGGCAAATCAATAGCCATAGATTAGCCATAGATTAGCTATGGCTAATCTATGGCTATAGATTTTTGCAACTAAGTTGGTTGTGCTTTGTTAGATGGACTCTAAAATATTTTGAACATAAAACCCATCATGAATAGGGCTACCAGATCTGAGATGCAAGAATCTGAATAATCATTATAAGGAATTAAGGAATTAGAATTTCTATTATTACCTTGTTACCTAATAGTTGTCCAGATTTTTGCAATCTACACAGACAGCTCTAAATATAAATAAATATGAATATTCTGGAATTCCTGTCCTTGCATGTGTTATAGGAGGGCTATGCAGTATGAAACTGATTTGGAAGAAGCATTTTGGGCCTTATGTAAGGGTAGCATCTGCAGCATCTCTGTTCCAATTGTTAAAGTATCTGTATCTTTTCTAAGTTTTTCATGGGCCTGATACAACCGGTTTAAAGATCATTTAATAGAATCAGCTCCTTAAGCAATGGTGTCGTTTTACAGGCTCACATGGAATCCTCAAAAAAGTTGTGGCTCTTTTAATTAGCAGGAAAAGTGTGCTTGCACAATGACTGAAGCGCTTCTTCCAGTTCACTTTTGAAATGTGCACAGACCTAACACCTAAATTGTATTTTAAGGATAAAGTTGATTTTCAGTCCTTAGCTTTCAATATTTTATTATTTTTAAATAAATGTATGTCCCACTTTCCTTTGAAGAAAGGAGTCTCAGACTAGCTCACAAAATGTTAAAACTGCATAAAACACAGTAACCACGTATTTTAAGAGAAAATCAATATCTAAAGTTAAAATGCAAAGGATCGGCATTAACTGTCAAAAACAATTAATCAAAAGCAGAATCAAAGGTTTAGAAATGAACTGAAAAATACATTTATTGCATATATATATATGTGTGTGTGTGTGTGTGTGTGTGTGTGTGTGTGTGTGTGTGTGTGTAGGATTTTTTTTTTGCTGATAAATGAAAATAAAGGGAGACTATTAACATTATAGAGAGTTTCTTTCTTTCTTAGATCTCCTATTAACATGCTAACTAACTTTCCAAGCATTGGAGTCTTCTCCAGGGAGTTAGGTCTTCTCATAATGTGTCTGAAGTAGGATAATTTGAGTCTGGTCAATTGTGTTTCAAGTGTTTCAAGAGCTGAGGTGGCGCAACGGTTAGAGGCAGGTACTGCAGGCCACATTAGCTGACACTGATCCGCAGGTCAGCGGTTCAAATCTCACCGGCTCAAGGTTGACTCAGCCTTCCATCCTTCCGAGGTAGGTAAAATGAGGACCCAGATTGTTGGGGGCAATATAAATATACATTGCTGACTGGTGTAAACCGCTTAGAGAGTGCTTGCACTGTGAGGCGGTATATAAATCTCACAAATAAATAAATAAATAAATAAATAAATAAATAAATAAATAAATAAATAAATAAATAAATAAATAAATAAATAAATAAATAAAGTGAGAACTCTTGAGTTGATTTGTTTAATGTTCCATTTGTTTGTTTTCTTTGCTAATAGGGTATTTTGTATATTTGTTTTTGCATCTTACTGTTTGTTTTTCTATTCCTTTTCTACAAAGTCCCACCTACAATTAAAGGAGAAAATATTACCACCGAGGTGTCAGCATTGCTGCATACCATCTTAAAGCTGGAGTGTGAAGCAAGAGGAATCCCAGTTCCTACAATAACATGGTATAAAGATGGAAGCCCAATTATTTCTGGACCCCAAGCCCTTTATTTGGAACATGGACAAGTTCTCCAGATTCCTCATGCTCAAGTCTCTGACTCGGCTCAGTATACCTGCCAGGCAACCAATGAAGCTGGAATGGCTGAAAAAATATTTCAAGTGGATGTCTACGGTAGGAAGTGATATCACCATATGCTATTTGTCTGTAAGCCACTTTTTTCCAGTACTGTTGCAGTGCTGGAGATTGATTTGTGAAACCTGGCAATTTCTGGTCTTTAAATGTTCCGCTCTCCTCTTGACTGGTGACTTTTTTGCACCTTGTTTTTGCCTTAAGCCAGGGGTCCCCAAACTTGGCAACTTTAAGACTTGTGGACTTCAACTCCCAGAATTCTCCAGCCAGCTATGCTGGCTGGAGAATTCTGGGAGTTGAAGTCCACAAGTCTTAAAGTTGCCAAGTTTGAAGACCTCTGCCTTAAGCTATCAGCAGTGTTGATCCACATTGAAGTGGGAGCGGTAATCATAGCATAACATGGGTAAGAAAGAGGAGGAAGAAACTAGATGTCCTCTATCGTTTTTCTCACCTGGAGAATGAATTCCATCCTTGGTGAGCATTCCTGTAAAAAAGTGCCGTTGAGCTCTCTTCTCTCCATGCTATGCTTTCAATTCTCCTTTCTCAAGAGTTGATCATAGGCATCCACATGAGAGGAGAAGAGGGGAAAAACTGATCTAATGTACATCATGATGTATAATTTGTGACTTTCATACTTCATATTAAGGACATCATTGCTCTTGTGTCATCACTTTTGAAGGAATCAAAAGATTTATTGAAGTTGCTGATGATTTGGAGAGCCTGGTTCTTCTTCTATGGCTATTATCTATATATCTAAATTAGCCTTAAACAATGTAAACCAGTTTAACTAAAAGAAGATATCTACACTGAAGTGTATGGATCCATGGAGAACATATATCACTTTTAGCATAAAAGAAAATTCCTTAGGATGAGAAAAGAAGATAATCAATTGTAACAATGCTTGCTTGTTGGGGGGGACCCCTCTTTTTTTCCTTTTTTTCCAGTACCACCAGTTATTGAGGGTGTCAGTGAAACCATCCAAAACAAGCAAGTCGTTGTTGGAAGTTCACTTATATTGGAATGTAATGCAGCTGGCAATCCCCCTCCCCTGTTAACCTGGCTGAAGGATGGAGTTCCTGTTACAGCAAGTGACAACCTCCATGTTGTGTCTGGTGGGAAGAAGCTGGAGATCCTGAATGCTGCTGTGACTGACCATGGCCAATACGTGTGTGTAGCTACCAGCATAGCTGGGGGACAGGAGATCAAATATGACGTGGAAATTCTCGGTGGGTAGAAACCTTGGAATTAAGCATTATATTTTATTTTAGGACCACTGGTGGTGCAGTGGTTAGAATGCAATATTGCAGGCTTACTCTGCCCATTAACAGGAATTCAATCCTAACTTGAAGTTGATTCAGCCTTCCATCTTCTGGGGTCAGTAAAATGAGAACCCAGATTGTTGGGAGCAATAAGCTGACATTGTAAACCACTCAGAGAGTGTTGTAAAGCACTATGGGGTGAAGTCTAAGCACTATTGCTATTTGGTTTTCTTTGTGTTTTCAAAGAATGTGAAAGTTACATACAGTATTTATATTAGCAATAGCACTTAGACTTATATACCGCTTCATAATGCTTTATAACCCTCTATGAGCAGTTTACAGAGTCAGCATATTGCCCTCAACAATTTGGGTCCTCATTTTACTGATCTTGGAAGGATGGGTCAATCTTGAGCCGGTGAAAATCAAACTGCTGGCAGTCAGCAGAATCACCCTGCAATACTGCATTCTAACCACTGCACCACCACGGCTCTTTGTACACAATTTCTCCATTTCCAATCCATACGACATTTGAGATGACAATTTCTTAGTGACTGATACTTCTTTTCCTTCTCTACATACTGTATATCTAAAGCACCACTGGAATGCTTTTGCAAACTTTGTAAAAATAATGCAGTTGGTATTTTCAATTAAAGTTAGTGCAAAATTTGTACATAACAAAAGTTAAAGGGTAACTTGTTTGGAATTTAGAAAAGGAATAAAATAAATATTATTAGATGGTGATCTGATATTGTCTTGAAATTGGTTTCAATTTTACCTATACATATGTTGATTATTATATAAAAAGAATAGTATTAGACTATTAGACCGACACAGTTGCAACATGAGTTTTGGATTTTTCCCTCCAGCTGCAGAGTTACAATCTTGTAATATTTTTAATTAATCAGGGACATTTTTATTAGGGAAGGTATAATGGGATGTAGGGATGACCTTGATTGGCAGGGAGAAGAGTCACAGGCTAGACAGTGGTCTGATAAACAAAATCTGAGTTTGAAGGTGAGGGTGGATAAAGCATATCAGAAAGGACATTTCCTAATTTTTAGGAGACTAAAAATACTTTCAGACTTTCAAACTTTTGTGATTGTAACCTTATAATAAAGGTAGTGTTTTTATCCATGGTTGTTATTTCTTGCCTGGTCTACTGTACCTCGAAGTGGGGGGGAGGGGGAAAATCAACATTGATGTGAGCCACAACAAGGGAAATCCGAGTCCTGTACTTTCAGCATTTGGCATGTTAACAAGTCTCCATGCCATTCTGATAAACATGCTCACAAGAAAATGACCCCTGCAGATAATGAGGATTGAGTTTAGGTGCTCTAAGCCTGAATGCACAAATGATTTGTTCAAGGAAACACCATAACACATCAGAAAGAGCGAGGATAATAGAAAAGCTATTTGAAGATTATTTTAAAACCTGTAAATATATTTTGAAAATATTTCTACCTAGGATTCAGTTTCCCTCCCTCCTGCCTTCCCCCACCACTCTCTCTTCCTCCTAGTTCCACCAAGTTTGGAAGGAGGAAATGAATCTTCAGACCACACTGTGATTCTCCACAGCCACCTGGAGTTGGAATGTCCAGCAATAGGAACACCCCTGCCAACCGTCACGTAAGAGATTATAACTCAATTTTAAAAAAAGTTCACACAGGAAATTTGGACAAAAGTAAAGTTACCAAGAAAGTGAAGTGATAAAACCATATGATATTTCATAAAATATATTTTTTTAATAAAAAAAATTGCTACAGGAGATTTAATTGCCACATGGAGAGTTACTTCCTGATGGGTATTTCTCATGGCTGGTGACATTTGATGGGAGGGCAAAGCAACCCTGGGGAATCTATCATTTGTTTACTTTAACCTGGAAAAGGTTAAAGAAACAGGAGAACAATTTATTCCACAATGCTATTCTCCTGATTCAAGAACTGGGTGGAGAAAAATCAGACAACCAGGCACATATTAGCCAAGAAGGATAGACTGTGATTATCTCTTGTTTCTCTACAAATACTATAGATTCTCAGTGCACAATTGTCTGCAGTGCCCTGGTAGTCTTAGTAGTGCAGTTATATTTTGCTCTGTTTCAAAAGTAAAAAGAAGAAAAATTGGCCAACTGAAAGAGTTATCATCTAGAAGTGCCTTTAACCCTTCCAGTTAATCTTGAATATTCAATTTTTGGTAGTTGCTCAGTTTTTGTTTCCCTTGCTGAAATTATACAGTGTTACTATAGATGGTGAAAATACTTTAGATGTTATGTCTTTACTTTCTAATGAGTTCTTTCTATTCCTTCCTGCTCTTCTTTTACTGTCTGGAAAAGGTGAAAGAGCTTATTTTTGGAAAAGTAATGACATGAGTCCCTGGGTAAAATGGATTGAATATATAGCGTGCAGAATGAACTGCTCAACTCACTAGCAAAGACAGATGTAAATTAATTTCCATAGACCTAGCCAGTTCAGGGGTTCGTACAGCTGCCACCCCATTTCCTTCTATACTACAAAGAAGTTCTAAAGTCAAAAGATGAGCTAGTACTTTTCAAATAAGATTTTATTGTAATATCTTTGCCTGGTGCACACGTCTGTCTTTTCCCACTATCGCTGCCAGCGTGTTCCTTTCCAGAAAAAAATAGGTTAAAGTAGAATTATAGTATGATGCCTTTTTAATGATAGTCCTAGGGCAGGGCTGTCAAACTCCTGGCCCGCAGGCCGGATGCATCATGCGCTGGCCATGCCCATGCCCGGTTTAGCAAAGGGGAAAAAAGTCCCGATACGGCATGTGATGCCACCGTGACGATGTGAGTCTGACACCCCTGTCCTAGGGGATATATGGCAGCACCCATAAATCAGCGTCATTTACTAGATGGCAATCCAATCTCTCAGTCCTGTAACTGTAATCTTGACACCTGGAACTGTAAACATTCTCATTTATGCCTCACAAATCTCTTCTGCATACAAAATAAACATTTTAAAGATCTGCTTTTCTCCCACCAGGTGGTTAAAAAATGGCCAACCTATTGAAGGAGGAGTTGGATATAAAGTTTTGCTCAACGGACGCAGGCTTCTCATCTCTCGGGCTGAAGTATCTGACGCAGGGCATTATCAATGTATAGTGACCAACAAGGCGGGAGAAAGCAAGAAAGAATTTGATGTGATTGTGCATGGTGTGTTATTTCTGTAGGAAAGGAAAAAAAGGGGGAATGTTCGGGTTATACCATTCTGTGAAACATTTTAAATATGTCATGGTTTGCTGAGGACATAACAAAAGAATTTCAGGATTTCAAATGGATTTCGAAGCTTTGTGATATTTATGAAAAAAATAGAAGACAAGTTATTCAAGTATATGCTAATTGTTCTAGGCTACTTTAGCACACAAATATTAAACCCATTCCTGCATTGCTCTATTAATCTTTTCAGGCAAACTTTTATTAGGTATTTGGATATTGAAAAAAACTCGGATATCTTTCTAGTCTTTCCTTCTTGCTATTCTTTCTTTCTCCATGGATTTATCCAATGTGCCAGTGTTTCTTAACTGTGGCAACTTTAAGGTGTGAGGATTTCAGCACCCAGAATTCTCCAGCCATCAACGTTGACTGGGGAATTCTGGGAGCTGAAATCCACAGGGCTGAAAGTAGTCAAGGTTGAGAAACTCTGCACTATGCTCTATTGTCAAAACTGTCATTTTCCCATCAATATCACACTGTTATGGGGCAGGGAAAGAATATGTTCTGGGACGTGACAAAGGAAAATAAATACCCAGTTGCTATTTTTCAGTAATTACTGCATATTTTGTGAATATTTTGTCTTGGACCATTGTTTGCTAATTAGAAAAAGATTGCTTTCACTGGTTCCTGTATAGATAGCTGGTTAATTCATAATAATTCATTCAGAGAAGTAAAGTATATTGTATAAGCTTCTTGACTTTCAAACTTATGAACATATGAAGAAGCTTCATGGCTAGCTTCTGCATAAAATTCTGTCTTGATTTTTTTGCACAGTCTCTCCAACAATCAAAATGAGTGGTCCTTCTGAAAGATTTGTGGTGATACACAAACCAGTAACCCTGCAGTGTATTGTTAATGGCATACCAATCCCTTCTATCACATGGCTAAAAGATAATCAGCCTGTAAATACTGCTAGAGAAAACATTGGAGTAAGTAAAAAGACTGAAATCATTTCACAGTGTTAAATAACATTGTAAAGGAAAACGTTTGCCAGTGTTTATCTTTTGAGCAGATATTTGATTTGACATGATCAAAACTCTTCTGAAGTAGGTTTTTTCCCTTTTTTTCTGAAAACAAAAAAAGAAAAATAACCGTTGTAAGAAATAAACCCCAAAACTCAGCAGGAGACCAATGAACAATAAAAAAGTGAGCATTTATTGGAAGAAAAATATATCAAGAGTAATAACTTTTGCAAAAGGTCTTGGAAGGGGCCTTAACCCCAGACCAAGTGACATTCTGGTCTGAATACATCGTATAAATACATTTCGTCTTTACAGGCAAACAACGATCTCTCTCCTCCCACTCCATTGTCTACCTATGTTATGTAACATTTTGGCATCTTTGTCGGGTGACTTCCCAGCGTGTAAAATCCCTAACATTCTCACATAACATTCTGACATCTCCACATTTCCTTTCTCATGTCAGCATGTCCTAATCTCACACTACTTCTTCCTGTATATGTCAGCATTAAATGTTTTGTTATTTCCTTTTTCTGTGAGAACAAAGAAGCAGAGAGAGCTGACATGCAAAATTATGTCTTGATTATATTATATAATCTGTCATACAATATGGCTGCGCTCTTGCTCATTTATTACAAGAATAATAGTCCACTTCTCTCAGTCCTCCATCTTTTTATCTTAGGATTTATTCTTGTAAACATTCTTGGATCTCTTGTAACATAATGTGTACTTCCTGTTTATTTAGTGTCCCTTTTTTCATCTCTGATATCTTAGGTTTAGTTACCTTACAGCAGTACTTACAACACTTAATGCATACAGGTATACATCTAATACAAATACAGATAGGTCCTGTAACCATGCAAAACTTGGGAGCCAGGAAGTTAGCAAACTCCATAACCCTTTAAAACTTTCCAGGACCTGGTACTCCAACAAAACATGTAAACATTATATCCGAGGCTGTTGTCTCTCCTTTCACACAAAAGGATGAACTGTTTAAAGTCACTTTCATTAGGTTTAGAAAAATATATAAAAATAGTCCAGCAAGCCTTTGGCCCCACTGGATGGATGGAAAGATGCAGGGATGGGTCAATTGACTGAGGGCATTTTTGCAGGAAGAGACGCCAAGAGCAAGTATTTTATGCATGCATGCTTGTGAAGGAAATGACTTCGGATTGGCAGTCAGATTAATAGACAAAGAGGGCGTACAAAGTAAATCCTTAATCTTGATTTACACCCTTGTGTAATAGGTCATGAGATGCTGAAGAGTCAGTGCTAATGGATTGTATATCCAACAACTGCACACGTAACTGCTATGAATTCCCTTATAGTTTGAAAGAAGATACCAGTGTTTATTGTTTTTGCTTATATTATGATAGAAATCTCATCGCTTTGTTCATCATAATAGAGAAATCTTGCTGTTTCTTTTTGTTTTGCTTTTGTTCTGGAACAGCTGGAATCTTTGGGGCGCATTTTGCAGATTGCCAAGACCTTAAAAGAAGATGCTGGCAAATACACCTGTATAGCAACAAATGCAGCTGGTGAAGCCCAGCAATCCATTTATCTGCATGTATATGGTAATGACTTCTCATTGGCAGTTCAGTATTGCCTGTTGATTGCTAGTTATACCCATCATGCTATGTTCCCAATTGCATGCACAATTTTAGTATTCTGTAAGTATCCAGAGAAGGTAACCTATTTGGGCATCAGATGCCATAGAATAGTCTTATCTGATGGTTGGAGTCTTCCCTCAACCAATTATTTAAAAATGCCTTGAAATGTCTCCAGACCATCAAAGTTCAAAGGGTTTTCAATGATTCAAGCCAATAAAATTTTGAGATGTATTACCTTTATTATTAATGTATATCATTTAAACCCTATCTTATTGCCCATAGGGTATTCAAAACTATATAAACATGTACTGTATATTATACATGTATGTACCCTTTTTGTAAAACCTGATAATAGGAGCCGAGGTGGCTCAGTGGTTAAAAGCAGCACTGCAACTACTTCAGTGACTGTTAGTTCAGCAGTTCAGCTGTTCAAATCTCACCAGGCTCAAGTTTGACTCAGCCTTCCATCCTTCTGAGGTCGGTAAAATGAGGACCCAGATTGTTGGGGGCAATATGCTGAACTCTGTAAACTGCTTAGAGAGGACTGTAAAGCACTATGAAGCGGTATATAAGTCTAAGTGCTATTGCTATTGCTATAATCAAAAAGTTAAAATCCCTGTGAAGACCAAGTCCAGTTAAGAAATGTGGCTGAAGAAATCTTGAGGTTTTGATCTCAGAACTTAGGAGACCTGATATAAGAAAGTAAAAAGTTTGTATCATGGGTATTCAGGAACCTTGCAGGGAAAGTCAGCTACCAGAAAAAAATTTTCAATCCCAAGGAGGGAAAGAAACAGTATATTAATTGTTCAAGGAGTTATGATTAAAAGTATAAGATGTAAGCAAATTGGTTAGCATATCGCCTTTGATGCTTTAGTATTGCTAATATTCCAGTAGGTCAGCTGTTATTGGGTAATCCTCTGAAGTAGAGTGTGCTAACCTTAAGTAGAAGATAATTTTATTTATTTATATTTTATTTTCCTAGATCACACATATCCTTCAATTTTACTTTTAAACATTTGCCACCAAACTTTAGTAAATTCTGTCAGTTACTTAGCAATATCTACTTTAGTTTAGACTTCAACAAATCATGTGAGGAATCTTGTCTCTCAGTTAATTAATTCTTAAATCTAATAAATAAAGTCCAAGTTGACTTTTTTCCATCAATCAGAGTGTTCTGATTCTGAAGTACAAAACCAGGCATTGGGAGATGTAAGGTATCCCAATTTTAGAAAGATCCCAGAGAAGGAAGGAGAAATCACTGCATTATTATGGCTACTCTGTAATTAGAAACACAATGCTTTATCTGTAGGTCATATCTAGGCTATTCTTTGAGTCATAGTAATCATTTACTGTAGATTGTATGAATGAACATACATCTATGTTGTAAACTTGTAAACTAAATACAGAGAAAGCCTGAGTACGATGCATCTAAATAAAAGAAACGATAATTTTCTCCTCTTTTTTCAGAGCCACCTAGTCTGAAGGATGCAGGAATGGTAAGAAATGAGACTGTAATTGTGAACAATCCAATACAACTAGAATGCAGAGTGTCTGGAAATCCTTTGCCAGGTATATATAAACATAGCAATTCTGCCTCTTCTCATAATGAAAATCGGTCATGCAGAAATTTTCCACCTATTGCTTTTTCACTGAACTCTATATAGAAAGCACACCTCTTTCTTGCAAAGGATCTTAAGTTTGATGCTTAACTGAACTGTTGTAAATAGGCATGTTTTTCTCGTTAAGTACAGGTGCTGAATTTGTTTGGAATATAGCTTGTTATAGGTTTAACAATAGTTTTAAAAATCTGTATGTTTTATAGACAAAAGACACTTTGCAAAGAAAGCTGAAGCATGTGAAAGAACATGTTAGCTGAAAGAAGGCTGATTAGGAGAAAAACATGGGTTCTCTGAGATATACTTTCGACTGGCATGTTGCCCTCATGCATTCATGCAGAAGCTACATTAATTAATTGCTTAAGACTGGGACTTAGTTTAATTCCATGTCAAGGAAACTTTCAAAAATAGAATTATTACTCAGTATGTGGAGTGGCCTGGACTTTTTTTTTTTTAACTTTATGCAATCTAATGAAAAAGTTCAGGATTGAGCTTGAAAGAAAGATATTGGTTGCTCTGATTGCTTTGGCGAAAGCAGTAAAAAAAAAGATTAATATCTAATATTTCAATTTGTGAACTAAATCCATTAATATAGCAGTGACTTGTATTGTCTGTTGGATTTGATCTGTAATGACTCATCTTCATATGCAAGTTATTATTTAATGCTATAAAGCTCTTGTGCTCCCTTTAAGTATGTCTTCAACTCCACGTCTTTCCTGAGAGAGAGGAGGGAAAGCTGTATTTCACCTGAAATGTAATAGTATCTTGAAACAACCTTGAGTGATATGGTAGCAGCTTTTGTGGGCTGTCCTATAAATATTACTCCACAACATCCAAATGAAATAAGAAGGTATTGAAGAAGAGAGCAAGACTAGGTGGACCATGAAGAATGCTTTAATGGGCCATATTGTAGTCAATTAGTGTCTACCCTGAAACTGTTTGCAACTTGAAAGTGAAAAAGAATTCCTCTTTAATTTTATCTTCCTTACATTTGGAGTGAAGGAAGCAAGAAATACCTTTTAATCCCTCACTTTTCCTAATATTCCTCCTGCTCTAAACTATGAAGTTTCTGTACTTTATCTGGTCCTCTGTCAACAATGTAAGTGGTATTGGAATAAAAAGTACTGTAACTTGAATGTTTCCTTCCAACAAATTCTTTTATAGCTTAGTACCAAATATATCTTATTTTATTTTGCAGTTGTCACGTGGTACAAAGATAACCTTCCTCTCATCAATATTGCTGGCATCACTTTCTTGAACAGAGGGCAAATTGCCCAAATAGATGCAGCCCAGATCTCTGACACTGGGATTTATAAATGTGCGGTGACAAATGCAGCAGGAGTAGCTGAATTATTCTACAATCTTCAGGTCCATGGTAAATCCTGCTTCTCATAACAAAGTCAGTTTGGGCAGAAAAGACGTATCTGCCTTTCAACTGCACATTTCAGGTTTATTGCATGTATTTAGGTACTTTTTAGGGTCCTTTTTCCATGCTGATTTGAATAGAATAGAATAGAATAGAATAGAATAGAATAGAATAGAATAGAATAGAATAGAATAGAATAGAATAGAATTCTTTATTGGCCAAGTGTGATTGGACACACAAGGAATTTGTCTTTGGTGCATATGCTCTCAGTGTACATAAAAGAAAAGATACATTTGTCAAGA
Source organism: Diadophis punctatus similis (assembly GCA_023053685.1). Taxonomy (NCBI): domain Eukaryota; kingdom Metazoa; phylum Chordata; class Lepidosauria; order Squamata; family Dipsadidae; genus Diadophis; species Diadophis punctatus. Next base: position 89,714,507 of record JALIGW010000003.1, on the reverse strand, counting down.
ATCATGAGGTACAACACTTAATGATTGTCATAGGGTACAAATAAGCAATCGGGAAACAATTAATATTAATATAAATCATAAGGATACAAGCAACAAGTTACAGTCATACAGTCATAAGTGGGAGGAGATGGGTGATAGGAACGATGAGAAGACTAATAGTAATAGCAATGCAGCCTTAGTGAATAGTTTGACAGTGGTGAGGGGATTATTTGTTTAGCAGAGTGATGGCGTTCTGGAAAAAAACTGTTCTTGTGTCTAGTTGTCTTGGTGGTTCTTTGTGGTATTTGAATAATTCAACAATGGGAAGGCTTTTAATTTTGTTTGCTTGACAGGGCTGCCATGCAATTGGATTTGGAAGACAGGTCTCACTGTCTCTGTTTCATCAAACTGACAGAAGTATTTAAGTGTTGCTATTGTAGAAATCACAAAGCCCACAATAATTTCAGACCAACTCACAGAGCCAGGTTTTAAGAAAAGGATGTAAATCTAAACCACAACATTTTTGGATTCCCATCATTTTTTTAAAAAACCCAGCCCTGTGACTGGATATGGCTTGTCAATTTCAGACTTGACGAGATCAAATCTTTTGTCAGGCACAAAGAAGGTTTTTAAATTTATGTTCTACCTCTCAGTTTTGTTGACCAAAGCTGATTCCTCTGTATACGATTGAGATGGGGGACAATAACATTATTGTCAATGTGGACTCGCAAGGTGCTTCTTTCTGCTCGCAACTTGACAAACAAGCTAGGGGAGGGGAGCATGGGTATGATTGGAATGTGTGGGAAGCTCGGAGGAAGAAAAGAAATTTACGTGAACCATTGGCAGCTTGAGAAGATCTCGCATCTCCAAAGTCAAACGTTGAAAACTTTTGAAAGGTGCAGACCGTTTTCCCAAAATAAAATGTTTGACCTGGATTAGTGGACAGTGCGCACTGGGCGGCTCAAAAGAAGGAAAGGGGAATTTTACTATGCTGCACTTCACACCAAAACCTTAGAACTAGTTTTGCTCCTTCTTCTTCTAGTGCCTGCATGGATCTGTCAGTAAAGTTTTACTCTTAGTAACAAAAATGTCCCAGGAGTTTCTTTTGTATGTCAATGAGATGGTTGACAGTTATAAATTAACTTCTGTTTTTTCTCTTACTGTCAAAACTCAATTTCTCTCATATTTATTGCTTTATGATACAAAAATATTTATCACTACTAGCATTATAATGTTATTGATGTAGGCAAAGATCTGCAAAGATCCAAAGATACATCTACTGTATGTTTGCAGGCAATATTATTTGCAAAATTATAGATCAGAACTAGCGATCAGCACATCTGTTTGAACAATATTTCTCTCTCTTTTTTCTTTTTTTCTAGTTCCTCCCTCCATTTCAGGAAATAATGAAATGGTAGCTGTTGTAGTTAATGATCAGGTGAGGTTGGAGTGTGAAGCTCGTGGAATTCCTGCTCCTATTCTAACCTGGTTGAAGGATGGCAGTCCTGTTTCTAGTGTTTCAAGTGGACTCCAGGTACTTTCTTAGTAGCATGAAAGACATTTACTCACACTTTAGAGATGGGATTTCTCCATGGAACTTGTGTCTCTAAATTTTGGATCATAAATTATATTAATTAATACTTCAAATTACCTATGTGGAAGCAATTTTTTAAAAAATATTTTTATTATTTTATTTATTTTCAAACATCACTATATTTTGACATAAGTCCATACCCGTTCTTTATACATTATTAATACCAAATAATATACAATATTTCTTGTATTTATATATCTTCATTCTTTGTCTCTCGTAATCTCACAGTCTTTTTCTTCTTTTTCTTTTATTTTCCCCATCTTAGTCCAATTGTACCATTTAGTCCAGATCTTGTAATACTCTGAATTATTCTGTCCCTTAAGTTCAATAGTCAATTTATCCATTTTGGCATATCTGTATATTTTATCCAGTAGTAAATTATCCGATGGTATTTGGTTCTTCTTCCAACATTGTGCATAGGATATTCTCGCAGCCGTTATGATATGCAAAGCTAAATACTGTAAATGTCTAGGATATTGTTTATTCATTATTCCCAACAGAAAGAATTCCAGTGTAAATTTGACAGTTCTTTCCATAACTTCCTCTAACCATTTGTGGACTTTTTTCCAAAAACACTTCACTTTTGGGCATGTCCACCACATATGAAAGAAGGTGCCTAACTTTTTGTTGCATTTCCAATAGGTCGAATTAGCATTTGGATATATTTTAGCCACTCTTGATGGAGCTAGATACCATCTAGCCGAGGTGGCGCAGTGGTTAAATGCAGCACTGCAGGCTACTGCTAGTTCAGCAGTTCAGCTGTTCAAATTGCACCGGCTCAAAGTTGATTCTGCCTTCCATCCTTCTGAGGTCGGTAAAATGAGGACCCAGATTGTTGGGGGCAATATGCTGAACTCTGTAAACCGCTTAGAGAGGGCTGTAAAGCACTATGAAGCGGTATATAAGTCTAAGTGCTATTGCTATTGCTATCTATAAAACATTTTGTAGTAGTTCTCTTTATATGTTATGGATTTTGTTATCTTACAATTTACTTTCCAAGTCCTCTCCCAGTCAGCCAAATTAATACTGTGCCCGACGTTTTTGGCCCAGGCTATCATTGAATCTTTCAATGTGGAAGCAATTTTATCTGTGTTAATTCATAAATAAAAATCCAAAATCCAAGCCCAGAGTTACCTTCAGGTAAGAGGGGCAGCCTATACATTTTATAAATAAAGTAAAAAAATCCATAGTTGGATAATATTTTGATTAGGACCAATAACAAAGTCAGCATTAAAAATATTGTTAGAATTAAAATCCGAATTCTCTAGAATTATTCATTAGGCAAGACATTATTACAAAAAAAATGGAACAGAGCAGAAACAAGAAAAGTGTAAGCAATGAAAATAATGTTAGAGGTTTCTTGGCTGATGCAAAAACATTTCACATCAGGAAAATTGTATTATGTGAATAATGAAAATTAACATTCTAAAGCTGTCTGATTCAACCTATGTGCCATTTTTTAAAAAAAGCAATTCCACTCTCTTTTTAGATTCGTTCTGGAGGTCGTATCCTGGCACTGACGAGTGCTCAGATTGGTGATACTGGAAGGTACACATGTGTTGCAGTAAATGCAGCAGGAGAAAAACAAAGGGATATTGATCTCAGAGTTTATGGTAAGAATATAAGTAAAGTTTATACCAAGAACTGCAGAAGCATTCTTGAGGGGTATCTTGAGGGATTACTTCCCCAACAAGCTGTCTTGGAATTTTGTAGAACTGTTGTCCTAACATATCTTGATGGCCCCTGGTTGTGATACTTGCTTAGATTTCTAAAATGACCCATGGCATTTTTATTGTACCACAGATTACAGATTGATCTTCTCATTTCCTTTCAATCTGGAAGTGATCTCCTACATTTATTTTAATAGAATGGACTTCATAGGTTTCATAGGAATCTAACATGCCCTGTCATGGGAAGTCATATTCAAATGAAAACTATGTTTCTTTGGGACAAGTAGATAATAATTGTATTTTTCTTTGTTGTACGCCGCCCTGAGTCCTTCGGGAGTTGGGCGGCATATAAGAATAACAAAATAAAATAAATAAATAAATAAATAATTTAGATGGTAATAATTTTCTTCAATTACTGAAAATTTGTGCTTAAAAACTAAGAACAACAATCTTTAGATGTTTGCTTAAAATGACGATGAGGCTTCGCATATTGTCTTGAGACATTTTAGCAGAACTGTTCTTCAGAGCTGCTTTTATAGTACATTCCTGATTTATTTTTTAAAAAACTATGAAACTACAACTACAATGCATGAAAAATAAAGATTTACAAACAATGGTATAGCTAGATTAATCAGAGAATTCTAACTGGCTGCAGTAGTCTATTAATGCATACTTGGTTGTAAAAATAGTGGTATGCAAAGCACTTGAAATTTGAAACTCTCTGTTTTGAATTTGAGACAGTGTTCCAACTTTACAAGTGTTCTAATGCTACTCCAACTATTCTGGAACTGTTCCAAATTCCAAACAACCAGGGACATTCCGAGTTTGGAATACTTCCAAAATGATTGGAACAATGCTAAAATCCTTTCAGTAAGTTTAGAACAAGCCATTGCATCTTAAAACAACTCATAAGAGTTCAGAATGGGGCTCAAAACTCCAAATGTTTTGCATTTGAAATATTTTGCACTCAATATAATTGTAAGCGCATTCTAAGATATCTAAAATGCCTCCTTCATAACTCTAAACTAATTTTTAATGGAAGAATTTAGGGCTGACATTATCAGGTTACAGCACAACTAAAAAGCCCAACAGTCCTAAGTATTTTAAAAAGTCAATAACTAAAGAGCAAGAATGGTAACTGACCTTTGAAAACGCCATTAAGATGAAATTAATGCATTGAGTAATACATGATGAAGAATTTAGTACAAATGGAAATTGATATGGGATCAGCTTCTGAATGTGTTGAATTTATACTATTTCACAGATATTTTTAGGGAAGACTCATATTGGTTTGCTGAATTATGCTCCTCTTTACAAATGAAATCCCTTTCTGTTGGGGCAGTGATTCTACCATGGATGGAAAACATGTGAAGCAGATCATTTAGTTCTTCTACATTTACTCTGGAGCACAGGTGTCAAACTCACGGCATCACATTGCCATGACATGAGGTTTCACAACGTATTTCCCATTTGCAGAGCTGGGGTGGGTGTGGCCTGGGTGTGACGCATCTGGCCCATGGGCCACCAGTTTGACAACCCTGCTCTGGAGCATTCCATGTATAGTTTGGGTAGTTTCATATACTCTCCTAGTAAAGCTGCCAATATTTCTGAGAAAGGTTAACTGATGTAAATTAATACATTTAACGCTGACATCAGACAGTGACAGCTTCACAGAAAGTGGGTGGCTTCATTCACCTTAGTGAAAAGAGATAAAACTAATTACTGAAGTGATTTTTATTCAGTTCCACCTAATATTATGGGAGAGGAACAGAATGTCTCTGTGGCCATGGGAGAACATTTGGAACTCCGCTGCCAAAGCGATGCTATCCCTCCGCCCACACTTCAGTGGCTGAAGGATGGTCAGCTCCTGCAGAAGAAGCTTGGTCTCACTATTACTGAAGGTGGAAGTGTACTGAAGGTAAATATTAGAATGACTCAGATTTCTTCCATGAATCTCGCTCATGTTTAGGGCTTTTGACATTAATAGCTTAAAGACTATCCCTTTGCATTTCTGATTGGCATGGAAACAACTTTTTTCTTCTGCTGGAGGAAGGAAAAGCTGTGCTGCTTTTGATGTGTTCTCTCAAAAGCTGTTGAGTTACTTATCCAAAAGCATATCCAGCATTGGTGAATAAGTTCTGCTTGAACATTGCGGGATAGTTAGGGCTTATATTGTGGGCAATCAGCACTAATGATTAGGGATTAAAAAGAACTGTGGCATTGTCACGTAGTGAATATTGTCAGTTGTATGTCTATGCAGGGTGATGCACCCCTATCTAATATTATGGTACATTCCAATATAAGCAGAACACGTGATATGATGTTCTTTGCGCATGTGTGCATTCCTAAACCACCATTAATTCTCTTCTGACTTAGCTGTTGACCTGAACAGTCGTGTTTTCTTAGCAAAGATGTAATTATTCAGGATTTATTGTTTTTGTACTGAAATAAATATTTCTATTAGACTTTAATCTCGGCTTTATTTCTAACTGTCTGAATTCCAAGTAAAGATCCAAATCGCCTCTGTGAGATATTATTCTCACCCCAACAGGCATGGATCTTGCGGGAAACAAATTTGGATGAGGGACAAATATGAGTAGGAACAAAAACTGGCTAGTGTTGGTTTTTCCCCAAGGGTGGGGTGTGTGTGAAGAAATATTGGGGTGGAGAAGATGGTTTTGTACTTGATTTTCTAAAAGATATAACAGGGCTGGTGTAACTTTCCAAGATTGAATTGCTGTGCTCTTGTAGGAGGGCTGCAACTGGGAATACAGTTTTGGCCCAAGTGAATAGAAATGTAATGGGCCAGAATATGCAATACCCAAAAATGTTCCATCCCTTGTACTAAGGCATTCAGTATTAAAGAAAATATCTTAGAGCCTGTAAAGTAGAAAAATAATACTTGGAATAAATCTTCCTCACACAGAGAATGACTTCCTTTACAGAAATCAAAATAATGTATTGGGTGGGCAAGTAATAATGCACAGGGATGAGTACCAAAGGTATTGCCAAAAATAAGTTTGTCGATTTGTTTCTTGCTAGATTGAACAAGCACAGGTGCAAGACACTGGACGCTATACTTGTGAAGCAACAAACATTGCTGGGAAAATGAAAAAAAACTACAATGTCAATGTATGGGGTAAGAACAAGATTAAAGCATCAGCATGAACGGTAATCCCTACGCATACCTCCCTACGACCGCTTAGGTCCCACAGAGTCGGTCCCCTCCAGGTCCCATCGACCAAGCAATGCCGGTTAGCGGGGCCGAGGGGGAGAGCCTTCTCTGTAGGAACTCCCTCCCTTTGGAACCAACTCCCTCCAGAGATCAGGACTATCCCCACCCTACTGGCCTTCCGTAAAGCAATAAAAACATGGCTCTTCCGGCAGGCGGGGTGAAAGTGAGACCAATTAGACTATCTTTGATCTCCCCCCTGGTTATGAATGACGGATGATTTTTTTAAACTTTTTAAACTTTTTAATTGTTATGTTGATTGTTTTATTTTAATGATGGATTTGACATGCTGTTAGCCGCCCAGAGTCCCTCGGGAGTTGGGCGGCATACAAATCTATTTAAATAAATAAATAAATAAATAAATAAATAAATAAATAAATAAATAAATAAATAAATAAATAAATAAATAAATAAATAAATAAAATAATAAAATAAAATAAATGAATGAATGAATGAATGAATGAATAAATAAATAAATAAATAAATAAATAAATAAAATAATAAAATAAAATAAAATAATAAAATAATAAAATAAAATAAAATAAAATAAATGAATGAATGAATGAATAAATAAATAAATAAATAAATAAATAAATAAATAAATAAATAAATAAATAAATAAATAAATAAATAAATAAATAAATAATCCTAGAAATGTATGTCACTATTGATTTGCCTGTGAAAATCATATGGAAGTGACTGTTAAGAAATATATTCTTTGTTTGGCCCTGGGATCAGAAGCAGTATTGGACAGTTTTTGGTATCTAAATTTAAGAAAGCTGTCTACCTATTTTAATATCAGTCTGTTCCTCAGAGTACTTAGAATTCCAAAAGCTGGAAATATTCAGCAATCGGGGGGGGGCTTTATTTTTTTGGAAGTTCTAGTGAGCTTACTAATTCCATGGGAAAAAAATGAATTAAGAGTTGGAAATAATATCATGCACTATAAAATCCAACTGTTAAAACATAGGGATCTCTTTGGTGTTTAAAACTCCTAATTTGCAGGCTGTCACAATATTTTAAATAAACTAAGAAATTAGTTTATAAATTTGTTGTTTAACCTGTGAGAATATTAATGCTTGAAACAAAGATTTGGATTGAGAATTTTACTTACATTTTCTTCTTTTCTCTGCTGACCTTAATACGTTTAATTTCTTTATAGGTTGTATTAACCTATAGGAGGTGATTATTTGTTTCTGATATTTGCCTTCTCTAGTGCCATCAAGTATTTACAGCTCAGATACAGTGACTCAACTGACTGTGATTGAAGGGAACCTCATCAGCATGATGTGCGAATCGAGTGGGATTCCACCACCCATTCTTGCGTGGAGGAAGAATGGTAAGCAGTTGTACTTTGTGAGGACTAATCACAAACCCTGTTAGTCTTTTAGTTTTGTTGAGCCCTGTTTATCTCAGTGGGTTACAGAACAGAATCTACATTAACCATTCTGCTAGATCTCTAGAAATCAATACCATTGGGTTGATCAGCAGTACCTACTGCAGATTTCAACTTTTGATTCTGAAATTGTCCTTTGTTTCAGTAGAAAGGGTTTCAAATACACTGGATTCTTTTTGATGTAAGCTTACTGTGGCAGTGACTTGAAATGCTTAGATCAGGGATCCCCCAACCCTTGGTCCGTGGACTGGCATCAGGCCGCAGCATGCCAGCAACTGGGCTGCACAAACAAGAAAAGCCCCATCTGTGGGATGCAGACAGCATGAAAAGCCGTGCCCGCTTCAGTCCACAGAAAAATCTTTCTCCACAGAACAGGTCCCTGGTGCTCAAATGTTTGGGAGCCATTAGTTTAGATGAAGAAACTTGATGAGTTAAGTGTCTTTAAACCGTATTTACACAAAGCTGCTTTGTGCTTCCATCTAATTTCCTCCCTCCTCCTTATGTCTTATTTGTCTTAACCAGAATGCAAACAAGTGTTTCCTTGCCTGTGTGAATTCCCAATTTGTAATGTGGTTAGTCATTCTGGGATTAGCCATCCCAACACATCTGGAAAATTCCAGGTTACAGAAATTAGGGGTTACATACTGTCTTTTAAGAATATTAAATGCATTGAGAAAAGATGCTTTGTTGTAAATTAATGATTTTTCTGAACATTAAAGCAGCTGCATTTTTTACAAGGGCTACATCGCTGCTCTCTTCACATACATATGCACACGGGTTTCCCTTTGCTGGCAGAGATGCTGTTTGTGCGAGCACATGCACCTGGAGACAACCAGAGAAACCAGATGATCCTTGCAAAAAAAAAAGATGCCATAATTCAGGCAGAATGTATAGAATGTATCACCTTGAATTTGTGCCAATCTCTCATTGTCCAAAGCGTAATGGAAGTAACACTTAATGCTTATGGGACTTTGCTGCACTTTAATTGACCTAGCCAACAGGAAATATGTCTGGAACAGAATGAATATATAAAAAACTGTAGTGTGAATGGGTCCCTTGCATTTGCCTGCAGCCAAATAATTATTCCTTTTCCCCGTATAGTAAATATGCAACAAAGCTGTGATTAATCATATGGTGCATATGCATAATCCACTTGTTTATCTATTAGGTTTAGCCATGGGTAAGAGGTAATCAAAGAAACTACTATTTGCTGAGCTCCATTCTCCTTGACCATTGTACTAGTAGGTCTTGGCAGCTACTAGTTTCCCCTACATAAAATCTTAACAGAAACACATGACAGCCCAGAACAAGTTGAATATTTGTATGGAAGAAAGGAGATTAACTATTATCTTAGTTATTTTTTACCTTAAGGAAACCTCTGGATGTCTTATGAGGGGAGCCAAGGCAAGATGAAGAGATGCTATTGTGGGAATAATTGCTTGCCAAAATACCACCTATCTCTGTTTATAAAACAGAGGGGGAATTTAATGTATTTAATTCTGTATTCAGAGGGCACAATAGCCTTTACAGACATAAATAATATTACTGGAGCAACCTGTTGAGATTGTGGAATAGACACAACACCTTAAGTATAGCGTTGGACTGGTTCAGATGAGATGCTAAACTTAACCTAGTTTTAACATAGCTTAGTGTGTCATTATATCTAACTAGGAAACTATGGTTTGCTTTAGTTTAAATTGTTTTCAGATGTTTTAATGGGAAATGCTACATAAATGTTATAAAAACAGTGAAGCTATCGCTGATTTTCATAGATAGACTAACAATTGTGATTAATCCAATTACCCATTTCAGACATAATAGGAAGCTGTGATTAAGTGCGCCTTTTATTGCCTTTCAACTGTGCAAGGAGAGGAACACAATAACTTTTTGTGCATGAAGTTGAAGTTAATTCATGCCTTGTGTTATTCAGCTAAATTGATTGTCCAAATAATGTATATCTGGTTTCAAAGACTCTGAAGAATGTGTACACATATTTTAAATTTTAAATTTTTTATCTGAGAGTATTTCTTTTGTAGGTTCTCCATTGCTAGTTGACCATTCAGGGAGAATCAGAATCTTATCTGGAGGAAGACAACTGCAAATTTCTGTTGCTGAAAATTCAGATTCAGCCTCCTATACATGCATAGCTTCAAATGTAGCTGGAATAACAAAGAAAGAATATAAGTTGTTAGTGTATGGTAAGTTGCTGGCAATGTTTCTCAGTTTGGAAACAAATACTATATAAGATCTTCACAAATTAGCATTGGAACAAACAAAACATGTCACAGGAAAGCAATAACTAGATTTCTCATTTTCTTCTAATAGCAATTGGAAGGATTTTTAAAAGCATTTTGTGGATACTGTGATGCTCCTGAACCCAGTATTAGTTTTGAGATGGAGACTATGCAGGCACAGTGCAAGTACACACATATTTTTCGTGTTGCTTTTAACAGAAGTGTAGAAACTAGATTTGCACTTTGTAATGCTTATGTCCCTAATATAGATGTCCCTCTTGGTGATGGCATCTTGCTACCCTGCTGGCCTTCTAAAGCTAAGCTGGCTAGGAACTGATTAATGCTCAGAAGAACAGCCACCATTAACTTTCAGGGGAGTAAACCAGACTGGTAATTTGAAAAAAGAAAGTCTCAGAAGTAGAAGAGTAACAACAGGAAGATGACTGTGGCAACAACTATATCATTGCTGAGAAACTATAGATGTGCCCATATAGTCACCAGGACATGAGTTTGATTTGAGTTAACCTTACTGTTAAAATATAAATCCACCCTCCACCCCACTTCTAAAGAGCTGGATTTTTTCAAAAGCATTTTGCCGGTTTCAGGTGTGGCTCAGTAGAAATAAAGACAGAGTCCAGGTATTTGCCTCGATAAGCTTTATGTGTTTATTCAGCTGAATAAAGACGGGCCCCTCAAAGGAAGAGAGAATCCTGAACACACTTTGACACTCAAATTTATATGTTTGCTACATTGTCTACTTCATCACCCAAAAGGACTGGCACACTCTAGGTAACATAACAAAGTATAGAAATAGTAAAGAAGTACAGAAATAGTTATTCACATCTCTTGGAGGTCTTCCAAGGACATTGGGTGGCAGCTCAGGGACATTGGGTGTTTCCTAAGGAACTTTCCATGACTTTGAAGGCCTGCTGAGGCAATGGTGCCATCTGCACATATGCTCCATTAAGACTGTCAATAGAATTATTAGATTCTTGATCAACAAAAAGAAACGCAGCCAGGAATTCTGTTCACTTATTGCTGTTTCTCATGGACTTTGGGGCTAAAGTGTTGAACCTGAAATGTTTCTTTGAACAGTTCGTCCAACTATTCTGGACAATGGGAATATACAATCGGATGTCATTGTAACTCAAGGGAATGATATTTCACTTGAATGCCAAGCGGATGGTATTCCACAACCAACTGTCACGTGGATGAAAGATGGTCAACTGTTAGCCAATGAAAAACGAGTTGAAATACTACAGGAGAGCCATGGTCTTCGACTTAAAAGTGCACAGGTGTCAGACACTGGTCGCTATGTATGTGTTGCTGTGAATGTGGCAGGACTGACTGACAAGAAATATGACCTAAGTGTTCTTGGTAAGTAAAGGAAATCTGCGTAAGAGAAAATACACAAAAGTGCATGCCCAGAGTAAGAAAGCAATGGACTAGTCTGCTACCCGTGGAATAGCTGTATAATTTGATTTAGTCTAAGTAGGACAAAAGCAGCAGCTATGGATTAATATGTAGTTATATATGTACTATGGAGACAACAGAAGGGAAAAAAGTATAACTTTATTTATTTATTTATTATGCCACCCATCTCAATGTTCAAGACACCCAATTCTGGGTGGCTTACAATACATAGTAACTAAAGCAAAATGTAAGAAAACATTTTACTATTTTCCCAAAGTGTATTTTACTTTTTCCTTTTGTTGTGTTTGTCCTTTTGTCACACCATTTTCTTGATACATTTCAAGAGAAATGTTTTTAATCTAATTCAGAAAGCATCTGATCTTGTCTAAAACCTAGCAAAGATACAGGGTTTTGTATAATATCGAATGTAAACTTTCATAAGCTCTTTCAGCTCCCGAGAAAGTATTGGATCATTTTGTTGCTTAAAAACAAAAGCAAAAGCAATGAATTAACCCAATAAGTAATCCCATAACATTGGAGAAGCTTATATGATGTATAGGTAACACAATATTCTGTTACCTATGTTAGGCATTTTGAAGTATTGCAGAACAATTTATTTTGCCTCTTGCTTTATAAGAATGATTGAAGGAGCAGATAAAATTAATACTAATACAGAAAAGAGCTGCAATTCTGCACATAAGTTTCAATTCTCATCAGATAAGCAACTGTATGCAGAATTATAAGAGTCTTTAATTAAATAATTCAACTTATTGTGGCACAAGAGATAGAAAGTATATTTTTTCCAAATTAAAAAAAAATGGTTTTCTCAATCCTAACTAGTAATTTATTCAGAGTTTGACTTAGCACTGCTTAATTATTTCAACAGCAAAAACACACTTGATGTTTATATTGCAACATTGCGGAGATCAATTAAGAGATCTCTACAGCAAGAGTTTAGAAGGAGTTTAGTCCACTAAATTCCAATTTCTTTGTCTCAAGGAGTCCGTATTACCACAAAAAAGAAATCACAGTTATTTTTTTAAGTCATAAAGAGGAAGGGAGAATATTTTAATAGAAGTAAAGAACCTCAGTATTGCATATGATTGTTTCTAAATTCTTTTAAATAAATGTATCTGACCTTCCTTCATCACTGAATAATGTTTAATCTGCCCTGCTACTCTTTTTTGGTAGTCCCCCCAAGAATTATGGGTAATCTGGTGCAGCCAGAAAATGTCAGTGCTGTGGAGAAAAGCCCTGTCACCCTGATTTGTGAATCTTCAGGAATTCCCCATCCATCAATTACGTGGTTAAAGAATGGACAGCCAGTCTCTTTAAGTAACTCTGTGAGAATCTTATCAGGTAAGAGGGAGCATATTAAAGTGAAAAGATGTTATTTTTACGATTAAACAGAGAAAATATTCTATACTATGCTTGATAAAACAAGCACGTGGAAAAGCTCTGTTAAACCTAACATATGGCTTATCCACCCATCTCAAGCTGAAATATTTAGGATCTCATATGTGATATCAGTTAGAGATACAGTTAAAGGAAGTAATTACTCTGCATGTAAAATATTACTCTCTTAAGCTATTCAGGCATGATTGCCTTATTTTCTCTCTGCAAAGAATTATTTTGTTGTTGTTGTGGAGAGCATTAGAATTTGATGCTGAGAACTATTTAAATCTTAGATCATGGTTTAACTTGGTTACCATTGTGTAAATGATTATTTCTTAGTCAAACCTCCATTCCAGGGGTGGGTTCCTCCTGGTTCGGACCAGATCACCCAAACCAGTAGTGAACCGCTGGTGACGTCACTGTCGGTGCCGTTCCATGCGCGCCGCCATCTTTATTTGGGATTTTTTTAAAAAAAATTTCCTCTTCCGCGGCTTGAAAAAGGGCCCTTCCACCCGCCTGCGGGTGAATTCTGACCTTTATTTGTTTGCCTGAAGAACAGCTGAGGAGCTCCTCAGCTGTGTTTTGGGCTAATTCCTGCTTCTGAGCATGCACGGAAGCCAAATCGCGTGAGGAGACGCCTGCGCGAAACGTCACGATGCGCACCGGTGGCGAAGGTAAGTGGAACCCACCCCTGCTCCATTCCATATTTCTCCAAGTTATTGAGAAGCTAAAAGAAATACATTTTTGGATAATGGGCCCGTCTTGCTGCTTTACTGCAAATTTCATTTAATTTTCAGTGACATAATACCAATACATGTGGCATCACCTAAATGACCTTGGCTGGTTTTGGAAAAATACCAGTAGGTAGGATCAGGCTTGGTTAATACTACACAGATTTGATTTGGGGAGATTGAAAAACAAAACAAAACAAAATAATAAACTAACAACCAATAACCCAGAATTTATTTATTTATTTATTTATTTATTACTTGTATTTATATGCTGCTCAACTCCGCAGGGACTCAGAATAAGGCAATAGCTAATCACTATGGCCCAGAAATCCTCATTGACTTATACTGTACTTGTGGACTGAAGGCAGTCTTTAGCTTTTTACCAAAATGCATAACCTGATTATCATAGGATTTGGAGTTTTGTCTTAAAAGGCAAAATATTTCATGTCTGGCGCATTTATACATTGTTAATATATTCTCTTTCTCCCTAAATAGAAGTGACTAAGAAAATCAAAGGCAAGCAGTCTAAAATCATATGAATGAACAGAATTATTCCAGGGCAAATCTCTGATGGAACTAGGCCTAAAATGCAGAAATGATCCCAAATGAGAAAATAGTTCTTATTCAAAGGAACCGTATTAGTCTGGTACAACACATTTCGGCAGCATGCTCAGGAAGGAAATATTAGTTTATTGGCTTTTGATTGTTATGATTTTGGAAATTTCTTGAGGGCTGGAAGCATTACTTTTTCTTCAAGGAGGCTGGTCCCATGCCTTCTCTTAAGAAGGGGTGATGATAGTTTAAATGCAACCGCCTTGCTCACAAAGCAGAACTTCATTTAATAATGTAGACTCAGTTCTGAATATTTTCATGGATTGATTTACAAGCACAGAGTCAAAAATCTCAAAAAATAAAAGCCTACACTAATATAAAAGGAATTTTCCTTTAAAACATATGTAATTATCATAAATCCTCTTTCGGGTAAGCAATGTTATATAAAGCAAAAATATGCAAAAATACTCCCTTCCCAAAAACTCCCCAAAGTATTGAGATGAGCAAAGAAATTAAAAACAGAAGAGGGAGGGTGAACCCTGACTAGATCTAAATTGTAACATTCTCAACCATGTTTCCATATATTTCAGTCCCTGCAAGCAAGCTTTGTTTCTACCATGTCCATAAATTATTTACATAGCTCAGTTACTTTTCAGAAGATGGAAGGATGTCACAATGAACCACTGTAGCACTGAACCACCTCTAGTTTGTTTGTTTTGTTTAAAGGGAGTTTTTTTTGGGGGGGGGGAGTTATTTGGCATATTGCCCATAATGGTAATGAAGAAACATGCTTCCTCAGTAGCATGATCATCATAATAAGTTCCAACAGTAAACTCTTAGTAATATCTTAGTATTCACTTTTAGCTGTCATACACTTGTATTGAAGATGTTGCTGAATAGCCTTGAGCTGAGGCATATACGAAGAGTGAAGTGGGTTTTCCAAAGCAAAATGATCACTGTCACTCAGACAACTGTATACAGTGAACCCTCATTTTTCGCGGGGGTTACGTTCCAAAAAGAACCCGTGATAGGCGAAATCCGTGAAGTAGTAACCTTTATTTTTTTTACAATTATTATACAATGAAATACTCCATAATACATTGAAACCAAAGAACAAAACCTTTTTACAGGCCCAAGCATTTGTTTAACAAATAAAAGTACTGTATAAACGTTTTTTTTACAAATAACTACTGTACTGTAAAATAATAATTTTAATCATCAATACGAACTGAAGGCTTCAAATTGCGGAGATCAGCACCGCCCCACCGCGACCCGAGTCATTGGATTAGAACGGGAGAAAATGAAAAACGATTATGAAAAAAAATACAAAGTACAGTAGGAGAAATAGTGACTCACGTGTATTTCACTGCTCTTGGCAAGCTGTTTTACGTACGTGTATAAACCACAACGTTATTGACACACAGTTAGAGAAGAAGTGGAGAGACTGTTTAGCCAATCAGAATGCAGAACACAATGCACGATGCAAATCCGTGACGCAGCAAGACCGTGAAAGGTGAACCGCGATATAGCGAGGGTTCACTGTATTCCACAGAAGACTGAGATTTCAGTACGCTGCCAGTTATTTTGAACTTTCATTTTGTTCTGGTTCTATACTAACAACTCAAAATTGAGAATTGGGTTTTATTATAATATGCAAGCTTTATGGCTCTTCTCTTTAGGTGGCAGGATGTTACGTCTGATGCAGGTGAAAATGGAAGACGCGGGTCATTATATCTGTGTAGTAACTAACATTGCAGGAGAAGTCAGGAAAAACTTTGAACTTTCAGTTTTAGGTGAGTATGTGAAACCTATTTTTAAAAAGCCAAAGTATCAGATTTTTCTTCCTAGTGTACTTTATAGTCCCTGTGTTTAGAAATTGAAGAAATGACTGAAAAAATAATGTAGCCAATGCTTTCTGAATTGAATAATATAATCTGGCAGTTGTTCCAATGGAGCGAAACTGACCCCCTCGGATCAGGTCCGCAACTTGGGGGTCCTCCTAGATCCACAGCTAAAATTGGATCATCATCTTTCTGCTGTGGCTAGGGGGGCCTTCGCACAGGTTCGCCTGATGCACCAGTTGCGGCCATACTTGGAGAAGGAGGCTCTACTCACGGTCACTCATGCCCTTGTCACCTCCCGCTTGGACTACTGCAACGCGCTCTACATGGGGCTACCCTTGAAGAGTATCCGGAGACTTCAGTTGGTGCAAAATGCGGCTGCGCGTGCTGTGGTGGGTGTGCCAAGGTACACCCATGTGACACCTATACTCCGTCAGCTGCACTGGTTGCCCATCGGTCTCCGGGTCCAATTCAAGGTGTTGATCACCATCTTTAAAGCCCTTCATGGCTTAGGACCAGGCTATCTCCGGGACCGCATTCTGCCTCACACTTCCCTTCGACCGGTTAGGGCCCACAGAGTTGGCCTCCTCCAGGTCCCGTCGGCCAAGCAATGCCGGCTGGTGGGCCCTAGGGGGAGAGCCTTCTCTGTGGCCGGCCCCGCGCTCTGGAACCAACTTCCCCCAGAGACCCGAACTATCCCCACCCTGCTGGCCTTCCGAAAAGCCGTTAAGACATGGCTTTTCCTGCAGGCTGGGGGTAGAGCTTAATCCACTCGAGCTCACTCCCAAGTATGTATGCTTGCTGAACGGTTGTTGGATGATTTTAATACTGTGTTTTTAATTTTTATATTTGTTTTTAAGTATATTTATAAATTGGTTATTCTTGTATTTTCTCTGTTGTACGCCACCCTGAGTCCTTCGGGAGTTAGGCGGCATATAAGAAAACCAAAATAAATAAATAAATAAATAAATGTAAAATAGAAGGATGCTTTATGTGCCTTGGAAAATGGTAATATCAAAAACAGGAGAATGTGGTTATGTTTTTTCCTTCCTCCCTCCCTGCAAATTCTTCAAATTTTAATAATCATTCTTTAAAAAAAAAAAACCTAGTGCTCCACACAATCTTATTTGATAATATAATGGACATAATATTGTAATTCCACTGCATCTTATACCATCCAAGTATGTCAGGACAAATCTGGAAAATAGTGAAATTTAGTTTCCACAGAAGCATCCATGTTATTCTTGCAGGAAAAAAAAAGAAAAAGAAATAGTCTTGCAGCATCTTAGATCAACTAAGAACATATAAGTGCCTTGGTTTAATTAAATAGTTACTTTTGTGACTTTTTCAAACAAAGCAACATTATTCATTCTAGGAACCAAGACAATAAGGGAAAGGATATGTAAATTATGCCCCTTTGTTTCATCTGAAACTATCTGAAAAAGTCTTATCTGACTTCAGCCTCATTATTTTAAATGAATGTGCTTCGGGTTTCACATATTTTTATCAAAGTCATGACATTTCTCACATGCCTACCGCAACACAACATCCATACAAATATAGATATTGAAGACATGGCTCCTGAAAATGGAAAAAACATATTTTGGGATGACGAGTGCAAATAAATATAGAACCCTTTTGTATTCCTGTATTCTTACATAATTCTTTTCTTTGTTTGTTTGTTTTGACAATGTAAAAGTACCTCCAAGCATTGTAGGAGAAAATAAACTGGAAGATGTAAAAGTAAAAGAAGGGCATGGCATTATGCTGACATGTGAAGTCACAGGTAAGCTTCTGGTGCTTCTTGATTAGAGCTGGTTTGGCTGCAACATAAAGGCCGATCGATGGCTATGATGTTAAGCAAGTAAACATTAATACCCCCCCATCTCTTTTTCTCTCTTTTCCTGGATGGCGCTACTACAGGTAATCCTCAACTTATGTCCATTTGTTTAACTAAAAAGTTATGATAGCACTGAAAAAGTGACTTACAACCAATTCTCACACTTACAACTGTCTCCTTGTTCCTGTGGTTACATGATCAAAATTCATATGCTTGGCAACAAGCATGCATTTATGATTTACCGTGTTTCCCCGAAAATAAGACAGGATCTTATTTTCTTTTGACCTCCAAAATATGGCCATGGCCTTATTATCATGGGATGGGGCGGGGCAGACTGTGAGATGCGCATCTTACCGGAGCCTGGCAGCTCCGTTGCGTCTCTCGGCCAGTCTGTGTAGGGAAACATCTTGCACAATAAAAAAAAACTTCTCGCAAGTGCGAGCAATTAACAACTTCTCGCACTCCCGAAAAGTTTTTCTTTACTGTGCGAGGTGTTTCCCTGCACAGACCTGCCAAGGGACATGATGGAGCTGCCAGATTCCGGTAAGATGCGCATCTCATGGTGGGGTGCAATTTGGGGGTGGCAGATCGGGCGAGGGGTGGGTTGAGCGCTAGAAGGGCAGTGTCCCGAAGCTTCCCCACTGCTTGGTTTGGGGCAGACAGTGCCTGGCAGGCCCAGGTGCAGTGGGCGGGCAGGTGGGTGGACCAGCTGCATGGCTCACTCTAGTTGCAGGGATTGGGCAGCATTTATGTGACTGGGATGCCTGCAGGATCCCTGGCTTCTGAGGCAGGCAAGGCCCAGAGAGGAGGCACTGCGAGGGAGCCCATTTCTCACATTGGCCATGTGTGGGTCGGGCCTCGAGGTGCCACCCTGAGCAGGCACCGAGCTGGAGGTGGGGGAGGGTCAGTCTCCTTACCCAGTTGCTTGCCCTCCACAGTTTTCATCAAGTGTGTGTGTGTGTGTGTGTGTGTGTGTGTGTGTGTGTGACAGAGAGAGAGAAAGAAACGGTGGAGAGGAAACTATTTCAAACAGCGCTGCCTGCAATTCTTTGACGGTTACTCCCCGCCGTCATCTCTCTCTCTCTCTCTCTCTCTCTCTCTCTCTCTCTCTCTCTCTCTCTCTCTCTCTCTCTCTCTCTCTCTCTCTCTCTCTCTCTCTCTCTCTCTCTCTTTATATATATATATATATATATATATATATATATATATATATATATATATATATATATATATATATATATATATATATATATATATATATTTCTCTCTCACACACAGACATTTGATCGCTTGAAAGGGACAGGCTGTGCTTTGCTTCTATCGTAAGCATGTGCTTCCCACAACCACCTGTCCTTTTCTCAAGCAGCAGCAGCCGGGTAGAGGGGGAAGGCAATTCCGATGGGCCACATAGCTTTCTGCCTCATTGTAGCAGAAGCCTAAGCAACACCCGCGGAGCGCAAACCATGATTGATGCTTGCTCCATAGCCACAAAGTGAGCTGCGGATCAGAGGGGCCCTCAGCTGCAAGGTTGCCTAGTGCTGTGGGCAGAGCTGGGGCTAGCAAGAGTGCGTTGGAAATATCTCCAGGCACCCGGCCCTCGCTCGATCAGCTGATCACCATGCCATGGTTAAGGGGCCCAGCAACCTTGAGGTGACCATAGAAGGGAAGGGCTGCCTCCTGTGCTGGCCACGCCCACCCCTTCACTAGGGCTTATTTTGGGGGGAGGGTGTATATTTATGCCCACCCCACCAAATCAGGGTTGGCCTTATTTTCAGGACAGGTCGTATTTTGGGGGAAACACGGTATATATAGTGCGTTTACCTACACACACATATACATCACCAAAAAGTATCATATATTGCCTTCTTGTTTCCCCTGAGATAGAATATCATGTTGCATTTTACTTTTAAAGACTTAACAAAGAAGAAAATTTAAAAGGGCAATTTTCACAATTCAATTATTAATATTTGCATTTGTTCTCAAAAAGGGAACCCTATTCCGGAGATCACTTGGCTAAAAGATGGGCAAACTTTTCTGCAAGATGATGGCTATCAGTTCATGTCTAGCGGACGTTTTCTTCAAATTACAAACGCTCAAATTGCTGACACAGGGAGATATACCTGTGTTGCCTCCAATACAGCCGGAGACAAAAGAAAAAGCTTCAGTGTTAATGTACTTGGTAAGATTTATTGAGTAATAAATAGAAGTGTTTGGGTTCCTTTGAAGAAGATAGATCTGCCTGGATTGGGGGGAAAAATCAGTAAATATACTGTATATACGTATATAAATGAAGTTGCCAAGTTGTTGATAAAACTTTGGAGGCTTGGTGTTAAGACATTGGAAGAGGGAAGTTGTGTGAATGATATCACTGTGGCAAGTACCAAAAGTGTTGTCTCCAAATCACTGAAGGCTTAGAGGTTATATGCAACTTCCAAGAACCTTCCCAAAATTTCATACACGTAGATATACAGCATTTCCTGTGATGTTGTCTCTCTCCCTCTACAAAAAAGGAAGAAACAAATGGGTTACTTAAAAACCTCTTCCAAGCACCTAAAATGCCTCTCACCAAAAGATACTCAGCTGCTTGTCTCTCCTGTGTAAAATAGTTGTGAAAGAAGCAGGCTTAAGAAGTCCTCTTCCAGCTTTCAATTCCCTCCTTTACTTTAGTGATAGATAACTAGATAATATTCTATCTGGATTGTGTTTCTTATATTCCTTGATTGGTGGAATCCCCATCTTTTTTAAACCCCCAGGCTTCTGAAAAAAAGAAAACAAATAAATTAAACTCCAGAGAATCCCCATTTTTCCTCTCATTTGGCATGGACAGTTCACTATGCTATCAGGGGGCTTGTTTTAAAAAGTCATTGTTAGATTGTTCCATTAATGAACTTGTTAAAAAAAAAAGGCCCACATTCACCATTTTAAATGAACATATAAAGAAAAAAATAAGAATTATAAACATAGGAAATAATTTTAAAAAAATAAAATAAGGAAAATTTTGTTTTCTGATGGTCAAATTGAATCTGAGGCTTCAAGATAGATTGGCTTTTAGCTCGGGTGCAATATCAGTGCTTCAGCGGTTTGAATCAAAGCAGTGATTCTACATGAAGCTCAGTCTGGGAGACAAGTGTCATATGTATTTTGGCTCTTAATTTGCTCAATCTGTGCCCTTGGATTAAGTTGCGGGTATATCAGATGCCAAATATTTTCCCCATAAGTAATTCCTTTAAAAGTACAAATGATACTCACAATTATCAGGATTATTTTAAAACAATGCTCTCTTTTTTTCCTGAACTTGCTCAGTGTCTCCATCAATTGTGGGTGCAGATAATGACGGGGGTGCAGAAGAAGCCACGGTTATTTTAAATAACCCAACCTCCTTAGTTTGTGAGGCTTATTCATATCCACCAGCCACAATCACCTGGTTGAAAGATGGAGCTCCCATAGAGTCAAATAAGAACATCAGGGTTTTGCCAGGTAATTATTTGAATGCCTCTATTATTAAAATAAATTTGGAATCAGTTGGCTTGAGATGGGTGGTTATAGAGTTGTGATGGCGCAGTGGTTAGAATGCAGTATTGCAGGCTAACTCACTGCTCTCTATCAGGAGTTTGACTCTGACCGGCTCAAGGTTGACTCAGCCTTCCTTCCAGGCTCGGTAAAATGAGGATCCAGATTGTTGGGGGCAATATGCTGACTCTGTAAACTGCTTAGAGAGGACTGTAGAACATTATGAAGCGATATATAAGTCTAAATCCTATTGCTATTGCTATAGAAATTAAATGAATGAATGAATGAATGAATGAATGAATGAATGAATGAATGAATGAATGAATGAATGAATGAATGAAATTCTATCCTATTTTTTACATTTATAAATATGCTTTGGTATACTTTCTGAAGATGACTGAGTAGAGATTGACTATTACAATTATTATAATTGTTGGGAATCAATTTGCATATTTTGGCTTCCCACTTGTGGAACTTAACAATGTACCAAATTTTAGGTTTTGTCTCCTATTACTAACCAGAGTAACAATGGCTTGAAAAACTTACTTTTCTGTGTGAAGTGATAGAGTTCACTTGCAAATCACAGGCAGGGAACTAGGAATACGTAACTTGGAAGGGCCTTTCAACTTCTTTCAGTCTTTGGCATAATTAGAATGCTGATGATCCGGTACTAGTGTTTGAAAAGGCTTTTTATTTCTGCTTCTTTCTAGAGTTCTTTCCTAAACTCCAGTTTTAACATGTTCTGAAATCAGAATAATTGTAGTTCCTTCTTTCAATGGGACAATGCCTAAATTCATACAGTTCCTGCTCAGTTCAGAAGAAAACATACAAAGGGAACTGGGGAAAATGTAACTTGACTTTGGTCCTTTTTTATAGGTGGTCGAACTTTACAGATTCTGAATGCCCAGGAGGACAATACTGGTAGATATACTTGTATAGCTACAAATGAAGCAGGGGAAACATTAAAACATTATGAGGTGAAAGTTTATAGTAAGTTTTAAAGCATCGTTTCTTGCTGAAATTCATGATGTATTTTTTGATTCTCTACCATCTCTTTATGTTTTATACAACTCCTATTTTAGTTGCATATTTTTAAGTATGTATAGACATTCCACTGTTCGCTTTGCTGCATTCACATCAGGGTAGTGAGGCATTGAACATAACGTTCAGTTAGATAACATTTAAATTAAACATAATATTAGAAAAATCAAGTATTGTTGAGTGCATTATTATTAGTTGTTAAAAGGTTACAGCTCTTTTGAGTCAACTCTAGGCAACATTTTAGCAAGGTGAAAGAGCATTATTCATACAATTAGGTAAGTATTCTAATTGGTATAGATTTTAAAGTCTCCTGCTTGGGCAGAGGGGGTTGGACTAGATGACCTCCAAGGCCCCTTCCAACTCTGTTAATCGGTTCTCCTTGCTGTAAAGGTAAATACCCCTAGAGACTGTATCATGATTCATTTCAATTTTTTGCCTTTTCGGAAAGCAGTAATATGGTTTAATCCAGAGGTTCCTGAGCTCCCACTTCTACCAGACCCACTCATCTTGGGGATGATGGGAGTCTTTCAACATTGAGTAATAATAAGTATAGATTCCCATCTTTCTCATAATTAATGAAGGCAGCATAGAAAGCCTCACATTAGTATTGGCTTGGTTTGTTTATTCATTTTGGTAGTTTTATAATATTATTTAGAAATAAAGAATTCCCAAATGTCGCCAGATAATGTGACTCTAGTTTATTATATGTGATTATAATCTTCTATCAATTTTCATCCTCTTGTGTAAGTTGCAGGTTTGCTTAGAAATAAATACCAGGGTGCTAAATGCTTCGGTATCATCATCCGTCCTTCAGTTTATGCCACCCAGTGAAGAGTTTGCTTGTTTGAATTGACTTTACAGGTCTACTTATATTTCTGTCTATTTTATGAATTATTGTGTGTAACTAACCAGCAAATGCTACTTAGCTGTGTGACTTAACATGCGATTGCTGATGTGATTTGGCTTAAAAAGCAGGTCAATCATTTCTGATGTACTGTAACTTAACATATGCCTTTTTTCCGACAACATTGTGAGTGTCAACATGAGAAATCCCATTTCAGTTTGGTGGCTTTATTTTTATATTTATCTTTCTTTTGGCAGTTCCTCCTACGATAAATAGGGGCGATTTATCAGGATTGGGCTTGTCCCCTAAAGAGGTGAAGATCAGAGTGAACAACAGTCTTACCCTGGAATGTGAGGTCCATGCAATTCCTGTTGCTGGCATCAGATGGTACAAGGATAGACAGGCCAGTCATAAAGTTAATTTCTTACAGCAAATATTTGTTTTAGAGCAGGGGTCCCCAAACTTGGCAACTTTAAGACTTGTGGACTTCAACTCCCAGAATTCTCCAGCCAGCTACGCTGGCTGGAGAATTCTGGGAGTTGAAGTCCACAAGTCTTAAAGTTGCCAAGTTTGAAGACCTCTGTTTTAGAGAAACCAGGAATCTTCTTTATAGCAATGTCTCTTCTTCCTTTCATCAATTTTTTCAAAACACAGTGTTCCAAAGCTATAGGAAGACCTGTTCTTTTTCAGCAAGTATTATTATTATTTGTTACATTTATTTGCCATCTATCTTGTTGTGGGTTTACACAATAATCTGCAACACAATTCTAGAATTGCAGGAGGTTGAAGGATGTGTCAATTGCACTCTGCTTTGTCACTTGCAATTTTAGACTGCTTTTCTAGATTTCAGTTCGGAAATTCTTTCCAGTTTCTTCTCTTTGCACTTCCCTATCAGCATTTTAATATTTGCAAAGTATTTTTCATATTATTTATTACCTAGTACTTATACTTCAAATTTTTGCTCTCCTTGAATCTTTTGGTATATGGAATATTATTTTTGGCTGACAATATTTTATTGAAACTAACAAGCGAGCATGCCTCATTCATTCATTCATTCATTCATTCATTCATTCATTCATTCATTCATTCATCTCAGACCAAGTGACTTTGAGCAGTTATAGACATTGAATAAATAACCAAAAGTAATCATTTTTTAAGAAATTCTAAGTAAGGTTATTTTTGTTCAAAACTTGCCCTTTGGTAATGGTTAGAATTCCTATGAATAATATGTACATTAATAGAGATATTGGTCTAAATTCTTTTGACAAAGTAAAGGAAAGTATAATACAATTTTCTTTAAATTTTACGTTTTTAAATATTTTTAACTTGCCAATCAGCAAAAAATGTATAACTTAGCAATGTTCTCAACTGTGGAATGGAAGCAATAGAGAAAAAAAACCTTAAATCTGTATAGATTGCACAACTTGTAGTCCATGTGTAGCTTACCAGTCAGATGTATCCTTCTCTCTGTAATACTGCAATAAAATAAGGGAAATGGATCTGTTTCAAACATCTCTCAGAAGAAGGTTCCAAGTGTTCAGAAATAGATATTTCATATCTGATCTTGCTTTATAATTACATAAAATACAATTTGATTTTTTTGGGGGGGCTTAAAATATCTTGTCAAAGCAGACAGGCCACAATGCATTGCTGAGTTGGCTTAATTGGCCATGAACTACCGGTATGCATTCCTATGTACATTGTACATTGTATAAAATGCTCATGTATCCTTTTGGATAATTCCATCACAGCCTATTACATCAGATGATCATCTAACAATCCAAGGTGGTGGACGCATCCTTCAAATTAAGGCAACTCAGATATCTGACACTGGCCGATACAGTTGTGTTGCTTCAAACATAGCTGGCGAGGATGAGCTGGAGTTTGATGTCAGTATACAAGGTATTGCTTTGACTATTTATAAAGATCAGTCTTCTCCAACCTGGTGACCTCTAGCTAATCACAACTTCTGTGTAGTCACTATAAATTTACAAATAGTTACTTATACCATTAGTTAGTAAAATGGAGCGCTAACATGATACATTTGGAGAAAAAGAGGACACTATGAAAATTGTGCAAATGAACATATTGTCATTTTGTTGGGCCTGTTATCTCCCCAAATTTACCCCTAGTAAAATTAGTGACAATATCAAGTAAAAAGTATTGTTATTCTGCCTTGGGATATTGGTAGCATGAACTGCATGCAGGTATGATTTCTTAGGAAGTTGAGTTTGAGAAGTGTGTTCAAGAATAACTTTCCAACTGTTTTAATGGGCCAGTTATCACAGTGACTAAATGTGGATCCAAGTTATTTTGGACTTTCGGGTGAGGTATGGCGAATTGAAGATGTCTCTGCTAAAGCGGAGCTGATGACTTCAACAAAGACCAAGGAACTTGTGAATAGATTGGTTCCTTGGAAACTTTTTGGATAAGGAGAGGATGGGAGATCCACATGTGCTCTGGAGAGTGGCTCTCTGGAAACTATAGGGCAGTAGTTTTTCATGGATTTGAGCACTGAGTAACAACAGGATTAGCCATCTTGCTTGCAATTGCAGCAGAGATCTTTAAAGTTTGCAAACCTCAATTTCCAGTCATTTTTGGAAATTGCTCATTAACTATTACGCTATTGAAGACATTCATAATGAAGTCTGAAAATGCCAGGTGGGTCTGCCTTTAATTCTGAATAAAGGAAAATAGTAATCATAAGATTAAGAATTTAAAAAATCTGACATAAAAAAGAAAAGAGTAAATAAGATTTTGATCCTAGAAGGATTCTAACTGATAGGCCAAGAGAATAATTTAGAAAATATTGTTTCACTAAATCTACCAAAAAAAAATGGTGGAGATTTTAAAATTTAAAAGAGAAATGTAACAGACAAACCAAAAGAGTCACTGGATAATTTTTTTCTTACTGGATTTATAAAAAAGGTCTGTTAAAGCCTTGAAGATCTCTGTGCAATGAAGCAAAGGAAAAATAAAGAGAAATAAAATCCTACAACAATATTTGAATAAATTAAAGAGTAAGCATGTTAGAAGTAGACACAAGGAAAGCAAAGTTGGTTTATTTGATCAAGGTTAAAATACTTTTGGCTATGGACTTTCTACTGATAACAGGACTGAAAGAATGATAACTTTATGGATTTGTTATAGATAAGAGATGGTGCATGGGATGAAAAGATAAATGTTTGTAACTTGAGAGGGTGAAGAATCACTAAATTTGTTAATACTTCTTGTGATGAAGGTTGGAAAAGCCTTATACTTATTCTTCATTTTTAATCTGAGGCCTATATATTACAGTTCCTCCTAGTTTTCGAAAACCATTTGGATTCTGGGAAGATGGAAATGTGCTAAGTAGAAGTCAAAGAGGAGGAGCCAAAGATGTGATTATAAACAATCCTCTGTCTTTATACTGTGAAACTAATGCTGTGCCCCCTCCAATACTTACATGGTATAAAGAGGATTTTCCATTGAGTTCCAATGATAAAGTACTGATACTTCCAGGTCTGTATTAAGCAGATTAATATTTATGAATATAATAAAATACTTTCTTTTTTATCATTTGGGATTTTTTTTTTCATATACACTTGAGTGTTTTAAATAGCCTCCCCAAAATGCACACTGCAAACAAGGTAGCTCTGACCCACAGAACCCTTGCAATAAATATTTTATTTTAAAGTAAGAATGAAATATTCTCCATTCTCTGGAATATAGTTAAAAATGGATGCTCCTAATTGGCATTATTAAAAAAAAATTCCTGGTCCAAGCAATGTAATATGAGTTCCTCTAAAAGCTATTGTATTCATAAATAGGTACTAATAAATTTCTTGGATATATCCATTCCTGTTTTGTGGGGAGCAAATTTTACTAATTCATATACTGTATGTTGCCTATGCTTATAATGGCATTGAGAACTCTATAAAGAACTGTCAGAATCAGGCAGTCATAACAATTGAATATAATTATATCCTTATATTTTTACTTATTTAGAAAATTTATATAGTTCTCTGCTCATTCTCAGTGACTGTAGGTAGCTTACAAACATAAGGTGACCAGATTTTATTTTTTGTAAAGCGGGACACCATTGATGGAGGGGGGGTTTCTAGGGGAGCAAGACGGGAGGGGTCCATCTCTCTTATCCTGCAGCTTTGTGCACCCCCCCAAACGCCCCCCTTCATTGCAGCCAGGGGTGGGTTCCTACTGGCGCAGGCTTACCTGTTCGTCGCCGCAGAGGGGTGACATCCTGCCGGTTCGGCCGGGCCAGTCATTCGGCATAGAGCCGGGTGGGGGAAGCGGGCGGGAGAAGCCCCGCGCCACGACTGCTGCCAGTTCTGCTCATGCGCAGAGGACAAAATAACCCGAATGGCGGCATCTAGCCAGGCGAGAGAAACGGGCGGGAGAAGCCCCGCACCGCGACCGCCGCCAGTTCCATCGGCTCTACGCCGAACAACTGACCTGGCCGAACCGGCAGGATTTCACCATGCAGGGCAAATTCAAATTAAAAAAGCGGGACTTTTTGGAAATGCCGCGGGACGCGGGACAAATTACTGAAAAGCGGGACTGTCCCGCCAAAAGCGGGACGTCTGGTCACCTTATACAAACAATGATATGAATATAAAATATTTCCTTCATGTGACTAATGGTAAACATGGAGTGAGGAACAGCCATAGAGTAGAGAAAGTTCATCTGTACAAGTTAACTGCAACTTATGGCCAAATATTTCCTAAATTAACTATTAATTGTGATTACATTATATAAATCTTCTACTGCAGCAGTCCCCAATCTTTCCTGCTCTGCAGACCAGTGGCACCGATGGTGGCAGTGGCAGCGACGGGCAGATGGGATGGTTTTGTGCATACATGCGTGCCACCTGCATGGCGCAGTACTGGACCATGGACCAGGGGTTTGGGGGGCCTTGATCTAAGACTTCATGCTTTAATTCTAGGTAAAATTCAAAGCAATTATTTAAGCATAGAAAAATTAATTAGATTAGAATAGAATAGAATAATAGAATAGAATAGAATAGAATAGAATAGAATAGAATAGAATAGAATAGAATAGAATAGAATAGAATAGAATAGAATAGAATAGAAACAGAAACAGAAACAGAAACGAATAGAATTTTCTTTAAAATTCTTTAAAAACCAATCCTTCAATATTTGAGCCCTTCAGTGTCTTAGAAATAATTTCCTCCATTATATTTGCAGCTTGATCTCTCCATGATTAGCATATCCTCTGAGCTGAAAATTTCATACCCCCCTTTCTCACTCTTTAATAGCTAGTTTAATTTTTTACCCTCTACTTCTTACTCTAAGTATACCGATTATAGAGAAAGTATAACGATAAGAAGAGGGAAAAATATATGAAAGTGTGGAATAACTTTTTCAGCAGAGTGATCATGTCAACAACAACTACTGTAACCAAACCAATTAAGAAACCAATCCCAGTAACACCTTCAGCGACAGGGCAAAAACTGATCACAGAAATGGCAACTACTGAAAAACAAGGACAAACACCATCACTACATACCATGCAGGCCACACTAGACAGAATACAAGAATTCATGATGACACAGCAAGAAACAATGGTAAAAATGCAACAAACAATATTTAATAATCAGGAGCAGACTAATGAAAATTTTGAAGAAGTTAAGGGAAACATCAAAAAATTAGATAATAGAATGGAGGTAATTCAGGGAGTAGTAGCAAAACATGAACAACAAATAAAATATTTAGAGGAAAAAACCGACATAACTGATAAAAAAATAGAGGAAACGGAAGAATCACTAAAAACCAAAAACAAAGAATTGGAAGGGGCCATTGCCCTTCTCGAAATGGAGAAATCAGCATTCTACCTTAGGTTCCAAAATATACCAGAGGTGAAAGAGGAGGAGTTGCGTGATCAGGTAGCAGAAATACTAGCAGAAGCTCTACAGGTAGAAAAAGAAGAAATAAATAGACATATAGATGAAATTTATAGAGTACAAACAAACTTTGCCAAAAGACACAAGTTACCCAGGGAGGTACATGTATGATTCACAAAAAAAGCAATAACAGATGAAATCTATAAAACTACGAGAACAGAACAAATACTACATAAGGAAAGAGAAATTAATGTATTAAAACAAATTCCCAAACGAATAAGAGAAAAGAGAAGGGACCTACAATACTGCACTGCAAAACTAATAAGACAAGAAATTCCTTTTAGATGGTTGATTCCGGAAGGAATCCTGGTGACTTGGAAAGGGAAAAAAATAAAGATAGAAACAATGGAAGAGGCAGACCAATTTATTGAAACATATTTAGAAAAAGAAGGAGAGAGCAGTGTAGAGGGTGAGGGACAAAGTCAGGAAGAAAAAGAAATGTTGGAAGAAATGGAGAGAATGAAAAGACAAAAGAGAGAGGGAGATAAGAGAATGAAAACAAAAGAAATAAGAACTGTGAGACAAACAAGAGCAACAAGTAAAAAATAAAATGCAAAATCAAATCAAAATATTTTCAGTTAACATAAATGGAATCAATTCACCAATAAAAAGAAGACAAATACTCAATAGACTACAGAAACAAGGTTCAGATATCACATGTTTACAAGAAGTTCACATTAAAAAAGAAGAGTATAAGTTATTACAGCAGCCCAAGATAGGTAATCTTTTCACATCCTTAGCTGACTCAAGGAAAAAAGGAATAGCACTATATATCAAAAATTGGTTAAGCCCCAAACAAATATATAGAGACACAGAAGGAAGAATACTTATGGTAGAAATCACAATTGATAAAACTAAAATATTATTAATAGCCATATACGCTCCTAATAATGGACAAAAAGAATTCTATACTAAATTATATCAACAAATTATAAAATTAGAGAGAGAAAACATTTGTATAATTGGTGACTTCAATGCAGTAGTAGATGCCAAAGAAGATTATAAATCGGGATCAAAAAAAAATTCTGAAAGAAAAATTTTACCCAAAAATTTCTTTGAAATCGTGAATGAATTTAAAATAAAAGATATATGGAGAGAAAGACACCAGAAACAAAACCAATATACATACTTTTCAAACCCACATCAATCCTGGTCCAGACTTGATATGGCCTGGTCAAATATAGAACCAATTATTAAAATAGAGAGTGTAGAAATAGAACCAAATACGTGGGCGGACCACAATCCCATAGTAATTACAATGAGAGGAATAAATAAGACAAGAAGGAGATGGATGATGAACCAGAAAATAATAAAAGAAAAAGAATTTAAACAATATATGGAGAAAGAACTAACTTTCTTTCTACAGGAGAATTGGAACGAAGATACATCTATACAAAACATTTGGGACACTATGAAAGCATATGTAAGAGGACTATCTATTGCTTACTCTATTAAAAAAAATAAAAATAAAAATAAACAGATTAAGGATTTACAAAACAGGATAGGGGAATTAGAACACAAATTACAAGAGACACCACAAGATAAGGAAATAAAAGAAGAAAAGGAATTAATTAAACACAAAATAAACCTGATAACACAAGAAGAAATCGCATTAAAAATTAAATCAGCCAAACAGAACCATTTTGAACATGCTAACAAACCAGGTAGATGGCTGGCTTATAAATTAAGAAAAGAAAAGGAAAAAAAAACAATACAACAACTAGAGGATTCGCTAGGTAAAATGCAGTTGGCAATAGAAGAAAAAAAAGAAATAGCACGAGAATATTATAGAGAACTATACAGCAAAGATACTATACAAATCCAAAATATACAAGACTATTTAAAAAATTCTAGTATAGCGCAATTACCAGAGGATATTAAAAATAAGATGGACGAAGAAATAACACTGATTGAATTAGAAAAAGCAATAAAGAACCAAAAAAATAACAAAACCCCAGGACCGGATGGTATTCCAGCAGAGTATTATAAAGAATTACAAACGATTTTAAAAAGTATACAATTAATTACATACAATGAAGTACTAAAAAAAGGAGCAATTCCAGACTCATGGACAGAGGCACTAATAACAATCATCCCCAAAGACACCAATACGAAACATAAGATCCAGAGTTACAGGCCAATCTCGCTGTTGAACTCAGATTATAAAATCTTTGCCTCCATAATGGCGGAAAGACTTAAAAAAACGCTTACTAAAATTATACACTCAGATCAAAATGGTTTTTTACCAAATAGACATATCAAAAACAATATCAGAACAATTATAAACATTTTAGAATATTATGAGACTCATCCAGGGGAATCCATGGCACTCATATTCCTAGATGCCCAAAAGGCATTTGATAATTTAAACTGGGACTTCATAACAAATCAATTAGATAAAATGAATTTTGGAGAAAACTACATAAGAACAATTAAAGCAATATATTCAAAACAAACTGCAAAAATCCTCATCAATGGAGAAACTACAAAAAATTTTAATATAGAAAAGGGAGTTCGACAAGGCTGTCCTCTCTCCCCTTTATTATTTATATTATCATTGGAATCATTATTACAAAAGGTAAGGGAAAACAAAGAAATAAAAGGACTCAAGATAAAAGAACAGGAATATAAATTGCAGGCATTCGCAGACGACATGGTTTTCAATATAGAAGAACCTCTAGAGGTAGGATCAATTTTACTAAAAGAAATTAATGAATTTGGGAAAGTAGCAGGTCTAAAAATTAACAAACAAAAAACTAAAATAATAACTAAAAATCTGACAGATACACAAAATAAGGAATTAGAAAGGAAATTAGAAATACAAATTGTAAAGAAAATAAAATATTTAGGAATCAACCTGTCAGCGAAATGCACAACAATAAAAGAAGAAAACTATATGGGAATTTTAAAACAAATTGAAAAGAAACTAGATAACTGGAACAAATTACAAATATCTCTAATAGGCAGAATTGCAGCGATTAAAATGTCAATACTACCTCAAATTTTATACTTATTTCAGACTATACCAATCAAATTAGAGAAAAAATATTTTGAAAAATTAAATAAAATACTAACCAAATTTATATGGGCCGGGAAAAAACCAAGAATCAAATTAAAATATTTACAACAAAATAGAAATCAGGGAGGGTTCGGACTGCCAGACTTTGAACTATATTATCAAGCATCTGCTTTAACATGGATAAAGGACTGGATACAAATCAAAAATAGACGCTTACTGGTATTAGAAGGTTATGACTTACATGTAGGGTGGCATGGATTCCTCTGGGATGATAAACATAAAACACACTCATATTTTAAAAGACATAAAATCAGAGACTCCCTATTAGGAATCTGGCTTAGAATCAAAAAACAATATTATACTAAGATACCACCCTGGTTCTCTGGCATGGAAGCCATTACTTACCCAAACACAACAAACCTGGAAAAAATGGTTACATACGAAGAAATACTGGAAGAAGGAGGAGCCTTAAAATCTATATCAAAATTAGAACAGGGAGGAATTAAGATTGACTGGTGGCCATACTTTCAAATTAAGAACAGATTAGAAAACGATAAGAGAAAATATGGAATACAAAAAACTAAATCAGAATTAGATAAAATCTTAGTAGACCAGGAACAAAAAGCAATAACTAAAATATATAAATTTCTTCTAAAAAACAAAACACAGAAAGATATAATAAAGGGAAATATGATAAGCTGGACGAAAAATTTTGGACATGAAATACCAATTAATCAATGGGAAAAAATATGGAATCAGAACTACAAAATCACAAAATCAGTCTCATACAAAGAAAATTATTATAAACTATTCTATAGATGGCACCTCCCTCCAGCGAGATTGGCAAGAATGTATAAAAATCTACCACCAAATTGTTGGAGATGTCAGTGTAAAACTGGATCTTATTATCATATGTGGTGGACCTGTCCAAAAATCAAACTCTTCTGGAATAAAATCAAAAACTGGTTAACAGAAATCACACAACAAGACTTAGATATTAAACCGGAAATCTTCTTATTGGGAATCATCAACCAAAAAATGGAAAAAAAACACTACTATATCATTTTACATATACTAACAGCGGCAAGAATAACGATAGCACAAAATTGGAAATTAAATGATATTCCCGAGGAAAGCAGTGTAATCAGAAAAATTTTGGATTGTGCCGAAGCGGATAAGTTAACTATGGAATTGAAAGGAAAGGAAGACTCCGACTATTATGAAATTTGGAATTTATTTTACAATTGGTACGAAAAACGAAAACAAATATCATCAATGTAATAAATGTAAATATAAGTTAAATAAGACACATAGAAATTAGAATAAGGAATTAATAGAGAAAATAGTTATATTATAATAATATACATGTATACTATGATTTTACAAATTTGAAAGTGCCTTATTTCTTATGAACTATTATTATTATTATCAATACTATCATCAATATCACTATCGTTGTACTATTATTAATACTATTGTTAATATTACTATTAACACGATTGATTTATAAAATTTATCACATAAAAGACAAGATAAAAGTTGGAAAATACATAAAAATATATCGCTAACATATACTCGCCGTAGAACAAATTATAGAAATTAACAGCTCTATAGCTGTATGCGTTTTTTATGTTTTGTAAATGTTTATATTGTACTTCTTAATGTCATAATGTTCTTTTTTTTGTTTTGTATGTTTGTTTGTTTTTAAATGTAAATAATTTAATAAAAACTATTTTTTTTAAAAAAGAATAGAATAGAATAGAATAGAATAGAATAGAATAGAATAGAATAGAATAGAATAATAGAATAGAATAGAATAGAATAGAATAGAATAGAATAGAATAGAAACGGAAACAGAAACAGAAAGGAATAGAATTTTCTTTAAAATTCTTTAAAAACCAATCCTTCAATATTTGAGCCCTTCAGTGTCTTAGAAATAATTTCCTCCATTATATTTGCAGCTTGATCTCTCCATGATTAGCATATCCTCTGAGCTGAAAATTTGTCTCCTGAATCCATACAATCTGTATTATAGACATGTTTTCAGTGTTCAGTGTACAGCCATGAAGCTTTCTGATTCTGGAACATAATGGCAATAAGATACCTTCTTCCCGATATTTAAGCTTGAAACTTTTCAACCACCCTAAAACTTCAGAAGTAGGTTGAAAATATGAGGTCTATCAAGGTCCTTCTTTCTAATCATGAATCAAGTGTATCTATTTATCTTAGAGCAACCCATGATCTGTGTTTAGAAGGATGGCAAGTTCATTCTTATTTTACTCTAGGAGGTCGTGTGTTGCAGATTCCTAGAGCTCAGAGTGAAGATGCAGGACGATATACCTGCGTGGCCATTAATGAAGCCGGAGAAGATTCTATCCAATATGATGTCCGCGTGCTTTGTGAGCTTACTTGATGTTTTTTGAGTTTGCAAATTATTGCAAAAAAATATTGCAAATAATACATATTCTTATTTTAAATGGCGGGCCTCACTTGGTTTCATTCTATATAATTTACTGTGTGCTAGTAGTATTAATATCTAATAAATATAATAAATATTAAGATACTAAGGCTACAACAAGAGACATGGCAGGTAGAAAATTCTACTAATGTGATATATTAGATTCCCTTCTGAGTAAGAAAATATCTAATATTTCCCCCTTCAAATAAAAATGCATCATGCATGCTATGTCTTGAAGGGTCATTTGTGATAATGGCAAATGCATCTCTGAGAATACCTGAAAAAAATGTTACGAATGAAAATTGTTCTGTAGCTGTCTAACTTACGTTTTTCGTCTTCTCGGCAATGTTATGAAGAAGTCAAAGGGTACAAAACTGTTCTCCTTAATCTTTCTGCCTAGTGCCGCCATACTTTAATGGTGCCAGCGGTGATGTGACTGAGGAGCTGACTGTACTTCTGTCTAAGATGGCAATGATGGAATGTATAGCAGAGGGCAGTCCTCCTCCAAGCATAGTCTGGGAGAAAGATGGACAGCTAATAGTTGAAGATTCCCATCACAAATTCCTACTGGATGGAAAAAATCTTCAGGTAAGTCTGTGAAGTGCACTAGCTTCTGCAGATTAGATGCTGCAGATTAGATGCTGTATGTCTCAGTTTCACTACCACATCCTATCACAAGAGGCTGAGACAATTGTGAAGCCATCAAAATCCCGCAATTCCAATTATGGAAGAATATGCAAGCTTGTAGAGTACATCTCTTCTTTTTTCTTTCTTTTTACTAGGGAAGAGGGGACGGAAAATATTGAGTGAGTCTAAAATAAAACAGTGTTTAATTTTTAAACATTTTATTGTCTAGCTCAGTGATGACGAACCTTTTTTTCCTCGGGTGCTGAAAGCGTGTGCGTGTGCGCTATCGTGCACATGTGTGTGCCCACACTCATAATTCAATGCTCCCCATGCGCCACAACCCCTTGCATGCGTGCATGACCCCCCCATGCTGCCCCACCCCCACGCATGCACGCATGACCCATCCCCGCTCCCTCGCTCCCCCATTTCCTGACTTCCAGTGGGCCCAGTAGGCCCATTTTTCGCCCTCCCCAGGCTCCAGAGGCTTTCTTGGAGCCTGGGGAGGCCGAAAATGCCCTCCCGCACACACACCCGAGGCCCTCCGGAGGCCCAAAACGCCCTCCCAGAGCCTCCACGTGAGCTGAAAATCAGCTGGCCGGTGCGCACATGTGTGCTGGAGTTCAGCTAAAGCAACAGTTCGCGTGCCGGCAGATATGGCTCCACGTGCCACCTGTGGCACATGTGCCATAGGTTCGCCATCACAGATCTAGCCAGTTTATTTCACCATTTACTGTTGTTTGTCTAGTATCTTTTGTTAGTATTTTTCCCTCAAAAGACAGTATCTGCATATTTATTACTCCTGTTTCATTATTCCTGTTACTCTTTGTGCTGCAACTATGTCATCTGTTTAAAAACCTTGAGAGCACCAAAAATATATGGTAGATTTATGCCCTGAAAACATTGAACCAACACAGAATAGAGGTTATAGTCAAATAATCAATTGCAAAGAGTAAAGCATTATATATTATAAATTAATATATTTACTTATTTGCCAAGTGAAAATTTAACAAAGTGTATATGAAGTCAATTAAAAAACCCAGATATTTTGATATTTACAGTGTATCTTTTTTTTATAGATTCACAATACTCAAATAGCAAATACAGGCAGGTATGTCTGTCTTGTGGAGAACATAGCAGGACGTGCCAAAAGATATTTTAATCTTAACGTCCATGGTAAGATTGTTATTTTCTAAAGTAATGATTCATATAATGGCCAGCTCAAAAAATATTCTGCACTTGACTCTTTGCAAAAGGACAAATCAGCATCACGTTTGTTTTATATGTTCAAATAATAAATATTTTTATACGTTCTATATGTATGCTGAATATATAAATATTCACTGCTACTAGAAAGTATAAAAATTCCTATTCTGACATGCCAAATCTTAGGATATTTTTAAAATCTTATTTCACCATTTGGAAAATTCTCCAGAGGACTTGGGTCTCAATTATTTATTAATCAATATTTGTTTATTACTTTCAATTGCATCTGTATTTTTACCAGTATTTTTAGTTGAATCCCACCTCACTCTTAAATATTATTTTTTTTTAATAGAAAATTAATATTTGGTTAGAATTTCTCTGGAAAAAAAATGATTGAGGAACTCATGGGAGCCACCAAGTTGTGGCTGTGAAGAAAAAACAACAACATTCACATATATGAATATATGCCCTACAATGCCAAAAAAACCCTGAAGCATTCTTGCCACTTTTTCTGCTCGATTTTTTTTAAATTTAAAAATATCCAATTGTCCTTAAAAAAATAACACCAATAACGAGAAAATTGGAACCCACGTTCTGAATCCTTTGGATTCTGTTCCTTTATCTCTACTGCTCTATCACCTTCCTCTCATCTTAGATGACTTTGTGAAAGCACATGTACCTCTAATCAAATAATAAATTTAGCTATCCCTTTTCCACTTCCCCTTCTTGTATTTCTGCTTTACTTCTGATAGATCTGATTGTC
Source organism: Diadophis punctatus similis (assembly GCA_023053685.1). NCBI lineage: Eukaryota > Metazoa > Chordata > Lepidosauria > Squamata > Dipsadidae > Diadophis > Diadophis punctatus. The sequence continues at coordinate 89,677,245 of JALIGW010000003.1, read as the reverse complement.
TACTCACCATCTCAAACTCAGTGTCTTCGATACTGAATTCATCATTCCCCCACAAGTTCTTCATCTTGTTTATCTTTTTATGCTTTCCTTGCAGAGTTAGCATTCATTTTGACTTTTCTTGTTCTCCATATATAAGAAATTATGCAATTATGGATCATCATTCTTACCATGAAGGGTGCTTTTTGTGGTGTTAGACCATTTGGATGAGCTTCATCATCCTCGCCAGAGTCAAGAGACGAGAAGTGATTTGACAAACTATACCAATTTGTTATCTGATTTAAGCTTGAGAGAGAGAGAAAACCTAAGAGAAATAGTGCATAAACCTAACAACTGTCGGAAAATATTAAATTGCAAGCAGAAGAATGGCGCACAGAGACTTATTTATGGTTTTTATGATTTGTGAAGTTTAAGAAAACATTTCTAAAAAGATAGATTTGTGAGTTGATTCTGCATGCTCTATTCATAACAACAAAAAGTAATTTCATGGTGAACCAATTCTACCTTATTGCTGCTATTGAATAAAAAAATGTACAGGACAGGACATATGAAAAAAATGTTGCAGCTGATATGGGTATTTTGACTACTCAGTCAAAATACCCATATCAACTGCTCAGATGTTTTATGTTTTATTCCACCAAATGTTTACATCTTAAGATATAAGATATATAATCTTATATCTTATACGAGATATAAGACTACTTTTAGTTTTAATGAATTTGTTGACTGAACACGAAGTAGTTCCCCAAAGTTGTGGTACTGGTTCATTTAGAGAGATGGCCAATGGAATAAGTGACCAATAAAGCTCCTGGTCAACGCTTGATAAGAGCCGTGCTGGCGCAGGCACACTGATTGATTAATGATGTAATGTTTGTTAAGAGAAAAAAATATTTTAAAAAAAGAATTAGTACTGCAGGCTACTTCTGCTGATCACCAGCTGCCAGCAGTTTGGCAGTTCGGGTTTCACCGACTCAAGGTTGACTCAGCCTTCCAACCTTCCGAAGTCAGTAAAATGAGGACCCAGATTGTTGGGGGCAATATGCTGACTCTGTAAACCGCTTAGAGACGGCTGTAAAGCACTGTGAATCAGTATATAAGTCTAAGTGCTATTGCTACTGATATGGCTGTTCCAAGTGTTCCATATTGAAAACAAAATGCTTCTGTTCCAATTGTTTTAAGCCTGCTTATTCCACACTTAGATCAACAAATCTTGGTTGTTTCAAACAATGTTCTTTCAAGTGTTGCCCTAAAGACTGTGATTTCATTTTCTAGGTTGTGATGAAGTTTATTTTATTTTTAAACTTTTTAGCCTAGCCAATACAATAGCAGTAACATGTTATCTTCATTTCCATTGGCTATGTTTCGATTTATGCTGATTTGCATAAATGAATCATATTTTATATGTATGTGTGCGCGCATGTATGTTTGAATTGAACATATATGTTTAAGAAAAAATCTAATAGCATAAACCACAGAGCTCTGAAAGAGAGCAGTTTGTTTATTACAAAAGAACTAGCACACTAATTCAAAACAGACATCAGAGGAATTCGAATCACACATAAACTGAGAATGTTACTAAATTAGGAGAATTAAAATCATACAGTAAACATAAAAGCGATGGAAAATAATCCAGTATGATCTGAAACAGTTGTTATAAAGTCTGAGTAGAAAAAAATGAGGAGAGAAATGAAAACTAAGAATGCAGAATTATTCTGGATTATTATTTGGAAATGATTGCTAAAGGATGGCACTGAAAAATAATGTCAGATGCAACATTTGAGAGGGCTTTTAGAATTTGGTTCTGTGATGAGAACAAGAAAAGCCTTCTCTGATCTACATTGACCAATAAAGGAGAATATTCGTAACTCAGGTTTCAAATGAAGGGTCCTTGGTGCACTCTGAGCTTGATTGTTTTCTGGCAGACATTTCATTACACAAACTAGGCAAGATTATCAGTGCTAGTAAAGAATGGGTTGTTCTCAATTTATATACTAGTGGTTTGACTTGTTAGTGTTGATGGAAGTGATCGTGGAGGTTCTTTGGTTGGGCTATTTGCTCTTAGCTTATTTGGCAGTTCCTTGATTGGGTATTGTTGATTGTTGGTCTGATCTTCATTGAATTTAGAATCATAAACATGAACAGCATTTTTATTCTTCTATTCAGTACATTTTCCATTCTAACGGTTTAGTCACTGAAAGAGATGCTTAAATGCAGTTGAGTGATGTCCAATTTTATCACTTGGCAAGAAACACTGGACTAGTTTGCACTAAACAATAAGAAGCCTGTTAGCTTCTTTTTTGGAACAGAGAAATACATCTGTAGTGTTGTATTACTATGTTTAAATTGATGGTTGCTGCATTCCTTGTAAGCCAGAACTGCAACATGGCTTTATTTTTGTCTTATGTTTCCTGACTTATTTGAAAGCATCAGGCCAGGACCTGTGATTTATTTAGAAGTTAAAATACCAGCAAGTTTGAAAGCTGGAGGAAAAAAACCCCTCAGATTTGTTTTCTTTGTTTGTATGTTTTGAGTTGCTAAGATGACAGAAGGAAAATAGCTAAGGATAAAGACAAGAAAGATACAGGTTACTCAGCATAAATTAGAGCAAAATTTTAGTTAATATCTTCTTTGAATATAAGTAGCAGTGATCTTTAAATCTAAAATGAATTTGATTGACAGAAAATTATCCAAATAATTTATTGTCCAAATAAATTTTTCAGAAAACCACCAGTACCAAATTAAAAATGTACTAGGCAGAGATACAAACCTTAGGTAATTTAATTACCTGTAAAGAAATAAATGACTAGCAGATTTTGCTCTGCCAGTCATTACTACTCATCTCTGTTTTAAGGCCATTGAGCTAGTGCTGTCCGAAGACATTTCCATTGTCACCAGCCAACATTATGTCACGGAGCGCTTTTACCTTCCCACTGAAAGGGTACCTATTTATCTACTTGCATGTTTTTGAAATGCTAGGTTGCCAAGAGCCGGGGCAAGAACAGGAGTTCACCCCGTCACATGCATTCAGGTCTTGAACCTGGGTTGCCAGCTTTCCAGCTGACAAACCCAGTGTCTTAACCACTGAGCTACTGTGCCATTCAGAAGTTCTCTTTAACAAGGATTAATTCTGTTCTTGTCGACTAGAACACTATTGCAGAAGTGAATCATGCTCTTGATCACCTCCTTGAATGACTATTATAACATTTTGATTCTAATCTTACTTTTGTGTTGGTTGGTCTTCTCCCTTGTATGAAACATCAGGACTAACAAATATCTTCTTCAGTGCTTCCCATACCTGCTGTCACCATCCCAAACTCTTTGCTTTTTCCTTAAATGAACTCTTGTTTTTGCTTTATTTATTTATTAATCAAATTTATATAGCCACTCATCTCGATATATGACTATGGATGACTTTAATATTAAAAAAAATACTAAAACTAGTTATTTGACAATAAATGATTTTTAAATACTACAAAATAAAATAGTCCATTGCTGATTTTGCTCAATGTTATGTCATAAATCCATTAATAAGAAGAGTATTGAAACTTTATAATGTCACTGTGATCATTATTATTATTCACTTTCCCCTTAGTGCACTTTCCACAATCAGTGTACTTGCATATTACCCTATATATCCCTATTATACAGAGAAAGTATAAGATCTACAACCCAATGGTGTTTGTGTGTGTGAACATGTTGACGACTATTTAAATATGTTGGCACCCTATTCTGTTCCACCTAGATTGAAAAGAAAGACAGTGTCATTTTATTTTGGTCATTGATTAAAAAAATAAAACCAAATCTTTGAAAAAAGAAAGAGGGAGGGAGGGAAAAGAAACCGTGGCAGTGATAGAAATCTTGCTCCATATTCTCCTTAATTCTTTTCATTTCCCAGTAGAAGAATCAGCTGAAGCTTGGGAAGTTGATACTGTAATGTTTTATTTTGCAACTGGATCTGAAGGAATCTCTTAATAAATGAGACTGCAAAATGTGGACATGGTTATCTTTTAACAGTTCCTCCCAATATTATTGGAATTAATCCTGAGAACCTGACTGTTGTGGTGAATAACTTCATCTCAATGACGTGTGAAGTCACTGGCTTCCCACCTCCTGATCTCAGTTGGCTCAAGGATGGAAAACCTCTCAGCTTGAACACAAATATTCTCATTGTTCCTGGTAAGCGATCTCTGGGTGTGTTGTTTTTATAGAGTAGTTCTTTTCTTTTCTTTCAACAAGGGTGATAGAAGAACTAGAGCAACATGCGTGTGTGTATATACAAAAAATAATAATTTCATGGAGTTGTTTTTTCATAGAATGTTGCAATCATTTGGAACGATCAATTATATACTTCTCATCCACTTCTCATTCCAAAGTGGAATAGTTAATTGTGATTAGTTTAGCATAGATTTATTATTAAATTTTAGGCTGTTCTCCTAAGATAATTCCAAATTTAGTCTTAAAGGTACAAATAACTGGTGGCATGTGTGCTGGGGGCTGTTTCCAGTGTTCTTTGGAGGTTTTTGTAGAGTAGTTGGACATTTTTGTACCTCCAGACAGAAAGATCTCCACTGATGTTCTTAATTAATTCTAAGCAGTGAACATCCATGTCCCTATTTTTATTTCTGTAGTTTCTGTTAGAATCCCATACAAATTCAGTGAATAATGTGATGATGGGCCAGTAACTGACCTGAACCATTTTGCTGTCTTTGAATAATTTCAGGTGGTCGCAAACTGCAGATTCCTAGGGCACGTTTATCTGATGGTGGTGAATATGTCTGCTTAGCCAGAAATAGTGCTGGAGAAAGCATCAAGAGGACTTTCCTTACTGTTCATGGTGTGTTTCTGCATCCTTTAAAAGAGAACATGTTTCCATTGTCGATATTAACATCTAACAGTTCCTCTTAACATAGCACTTATTTGGGAAACGTCAAAGAAAAATATTTTTTCTTATGTTCCCCTACTCCAAAGTTCCTCCGAGTATTAAAGGCCAGAGCAGCACACCTCCTGCAATAGTCAATGTGAGAGTGGGAATGCCAGTGACATTAGAGTGTGAGTCCAATGCTGTTCCACCTCCCAGCATCACCTGGTACAAGAATGGCCGTATGATCTCAGTCTCATCCAATGTGGGAATTGTAGCAGATGGACAGACACTCCATATCAAGATGACTGAGGTATACAAATATGTCTTGTTTCTGTACTTTTAAAAGTCTAGCCGAAACTTCACATAATTGTGGTCTTCAAAATGACACACATCATATATAAAAACCTCCATGATTAATGATAGATGAAACTGGAAAACATGTAAACAGGCTTATTACTGCTTTGTATTCCAACAAACTAATTGTTATACAGGTAGGCCTCACTTGTCAACCACAATTGGACTGGCAACTGTTAAGTGAAAAATTGCAAGGCCCTGCCATCACTTTTGTTTCCATTGTTAAGCAAATCACCACAGTTCTTAAGCAAGACATCACATGACCGCAACTTGTGATTTCACATTCATATTCTTTATTAATTCTGCTTGCTGGAAACTGGTTGCAAAGCTCACAAATTGCAATCACGTGACCTCAGGATACTGCAATAGTTATAGATATGTCAGTTGTGAAAAATGGAGATCATGTGATTATAGGACTCTGCAATGGCCATAAATGTGAAGTTTGGTCACACAGCTGTTTTTTATAACCATTGTAACTTCAAATGGTGGTTAAACAAGATAGCTGGTAAGCGAAGATTGCCTGTAAAGGGTTTGCTTATTTATTTACAGTATTTCAACAATTGAACTACAAAGAAACCTATTCCAATATTTACTGACTTTTTAATTTTATTGTATTCTGCCTTGAATTTTATATTATATTATAATAACTCTGCTAGCATTGATACTTTTTAAAATTAATAAAAAGATAATTGCATATCACCTTTTGCTTACATTCTCAGGTATCTGATACAGGCCAGTATGTATGCAAAGCCATAAATATTGCAGGACGTGATGACAAAACTTTCCATCTTAATGTTCATGGTAAGCTTTTAATAGACGGAATAAAGTGATTCTTGTTAGAGTTAGTGAATCAAATTGAACATAAGACAAGATAGACAGTTACTTATATTCAAATCTTGGTCTCTTAATACTTCCTGTTGCACAACAGGAAGCTGTGGTGGCAGATAGGAGGAAGGGATGAGGTACAGACTCTATCAAGACCATTTGTTTTCCCCCAGAATCCATTATTGGTAATTTGATGCATGTATCAACCTGCTGTCTTCATTCACAGTACCGCCTACCATTGAAGGCCCTCAGCAAGAGTGGATCAATGAAACCATCAGCAACCCTATAACTCTTACCTGTGATGCTACTGGAATTCCTCCACCAGCGATAACTTGGCTTAAAAATGGAAAACCCCTTGGTAATGTTTGCTCACGTAACATTGGTTACTATCAGCTGCTTGTTGGATTTTCTAAGATCCAAAATGGAGAATAGGTTCAGATAAAATTGTTGTAAGCTCAAAACAGAAAGGCATTTCTGTCCCTCCTACCCCTAAAGTATCTAGATAGCTAATACCCAAGAAGGCAAGTATTAAGCTAATGTTGGTACTACTGATGATTCCTATTGTACGCCGCCCTGAGTCCTACGGGATTGGGCGGTCTATAAGAACTTTTAATTAAATTAAATTAAATTAAATGATGGAAAAATCAAGCTTAAAATATAAGGCTCAGTGAAGTGAAAGAATAGCTTGTTATGTGTGATCAGAGATTAGGCTGTACTGAATAGGAAGGGAAAATGTATGAACCTCTCCTGCTTGCTGGAAGGAAAAACAGAAGCACAGTTTCTTGTAAAATAAATTTAAGTTATATGAAATGAATTCTCTCTCAGCCAAAGCTGGACAAATCACTACTGCATGCAACCCCCAGCACTTCCTTTACAGCCTTCAAAACACCCACTGAGTACCTTGGGGAAGGAATGGAGTACAATGCAGAATTGGTATATAAAGTCTCTGTAAGATAAGCCTACCTTTCTTGAACTGCTGAACATGTTTTTTTAAGGAATTTTTCTTTTGATTCGCCACGTGCTAATTTTTTTTCAAGGTTGGTGAACGTTGTTGAGTGCTTTGGGGTGGGGTGGAGGTTAATGGTGATCAATTATATCTGCAAAAATGTTTGCTTTTATCACAAGGATGAAAGGAACATTGCACTATAAATACTATATATTCATTACAATGCCACAATATCATACAAAAGGGAGTGCTTATGGGCAATGCAGCTTTCATCATTTTTCCCTCTGATGGATGCTTTGAATAGTGGCAATGCAGTCCTTTCTCAAAGGAACAGCCTGTACCGTCTCTTACACATTCCCATTCTTATGGAATTGTGAAATCTAACCAAACAAGTGATCTGTGCCTTATATCCATTTCTTCTGATATTCTTAAACTGATAGAGTAGACTATTTGTAGCTCAGGGTTGAAGTGAGGGAGTCCTTGGTGCTCTCTGAGCTTGGTGGTTTTCTTGCAGATGTTTCATTACCCAACTAGGTAGCAATAGGAATAGCACTTAGACTTATATACTGCTTCACGGTGCTTTACAGCCCTCTCTAAGTGGTTTACAGAGTCAGCATATTGCCCCCAACAATCTGGGTCCTCATTTTACTGACCTGGGAAGGCTGAGTCAACCTTGAGCTGGTGAGACTCAAACTGCTGAACTGCTGGCAGCCGACAGTCAGCAGAAGTAACCTGCAGTACTGCATTCTAACCATTGCGCCACCATGGTTCACAGCACATTAACGCTGATGATGTTATCTAGTTGGGTAATGAAACGTTTGCAAGCTCAGGGAGCACCAAGCACTGCGTAATTCTTTAAGCTGTCAGAGATAGCAACTGATCTCAAAGCATGGACATAGAACTAAAATGAAAATTAACCAGCTTGTTGAGATTTGAATATTCTGATTTCTTCATATTTGTTTATATTTAGAAAATTCTGCCACCCACAAGTTGCTTATTTTGCCAGGAGGAAACAAGCTGCAAATTGCCAGGCCTCACTTTTCTGATAATGGAAATTATTCCTGCATTGCTTCAAATGTAGAAGGCAAAGCTCAGAAATTTTATGTCCTTTCTGTTGAAAGTATGTATGCATGTTTTTATGTGTTTTTAAAAACTGAAAAATATATGTAAAATAACTCGTGTAGTTCCAGAGCTACCTACATATCAGTATCTAATGTAACAACAAACATCTTCAGTACAGTGAATTCAACAGCTTCATGTGCCATTATCTATTCTTACTAAAAGTTTGTTATCTCCTAAATTAAGTTTCTGAAATCCTTGAGTTAATTTGTACAGAAGTAAGAATGATTGGAGATGTAGATGTAGAAGTGCTCAGGAGCTTTTCTTTTCCAAGAAGGCTCAGTGTTTCAATAAATTGTGCTTTTATTGTATTTTCCTCTCTGTCTTATGCAGTTATTACTGATAGATATATATTTTCTTCTGAAGTTCCTCCAGATATTGCTGGTTCTGAAATGCCAAGTGAAGTCAGTGGCATCCTTGGAGAAAACATCCAGCTTTCCTGTGAGGCCAGTGGAATCCCGACACCTGTCATTCAGTGGCTAAAAGATGGGAAACCAATCAGCAGTGATGAATCTCAGCGGATCAGGTTAAGTGCTGAACTCTCTCTTTGGGAAATGAAGCACAGTCCAAACAAGAGAACGGTCAGAAAAGGGAAATGTCTATGGAGATTCTCAGTCATCCAGGTCATGGTTGTCCCAAAGGTGCTTTTTCAAAAGGCAACTGGAATTACTTTGTTTTTCCTTGAAAACGTTTCACTTCTCATCCAAGAAGCTTCTTCAGCTCTGACTAAGAAAAGGAAGTTAAAAGCAAAGGAGAAGAAAGGTGTAGAAAACCAAAGCAGGAGGAAAGTGATAAGGACCAAGCTTGAGATTTTGGGGCAAGATTTGAGGCCTAGATCTATATGCGTTATAGAGATAGCATTATGCATTTGATGCTAATGAAGTAAAATAAAATAACAAAATCTAAATATCTTCAAAAACAAAGCCAGAGTGATACCCACTTCAAATATTCTCTGCAACGAACAGAGGTCTTTATTCAGATCATTTGTCTTGCTGACAGAACAGGATGGGCATGTTCCAAGTCTCTTCCTTTAAATCAGTGGTTCTCAACCTTCCTAATGCTGCGACCTGTGTGCCCTGCCGCTGCGCCCCCACTGTGACCCACCCTGCCGCCGCGCCCGCCGCTACAACCCCCACCGCCATTTGGGTTCTTTTACCCTCTGCGCATGTGCAGAGGGTAAAAGAACCCAAATGGCGGCATCCGGGCGAAGTCTCCCGACCCCTGTGAAAGGGTCGTTTGACCTCCCAGGTTGAGAACCGCTGCTTTAAATTGTGTCTTCCCAGCTCTTTGGAACAAGACTTTTAGAGAGCAATGAAGACCTAATTCTTCCCTCAAGTATTGGGCTAGGAGGAAAGGGTTGACATCAGGGGATGTTTATTCATGTGCCTAGGGAAAAGAACACTATTGTTTTTATGGATTGTTGTGAGCTGGTCATATAAGTCAGGAGAGAGACGGGGGGAGGGAGGGAGGGAGGGAGAGAGAGAGCAAGAGGAAGGAAGGAAAGAAGGAAGGAAGGAAGGAAGGAAGGAAGGAAGGAAGGAAGGAAGGAAGGAAGGAAGGAAGGAAGGAAGGAAGGATATATAGACATGTTTCCAAAAATTCACTATACTCTTTGATTTTCTTTCTTTCTTCAGCCTGGCTCCAAATGGGAGCTTACTAAACATTTTGAGTGCCCTTTCAAGTGATGGAGGAAAATATACTTGTTTTGCTACCAATTCTGCAGGGGAAGAGGACCGGATATTCAGTGTGAATATATATGGTGAGCTTTGGTTTTGTTTGTTGTTCTTCATCTAAGAAAATGTGAGTCATCTTTCTCATTAGACCTTTCCTAATTTTAAGGGACAAAAAGATAGCAATAGCACTTAGACTTATATATCACTTCATAGTGCTTTACAGCCCTCTCTAAGCAGTTTACAGATTCAGCATATTACCCCCAATAATCTGGGTCCTCATTTTGACAACCTTGGAAGGATGGAAGGCAGAGTTAACCTTGAGCTGGTCAGAATCGAATTCCTGGTAGTCAGCAGAATTAGCCTGCAATACTGCATTCTAACCACTGCTCTATCATGCTAAGATGCTAAGTTGTAATGTAATGAATTTAATCATTACTAAATTACTAAATTAAGATGTTCCTGTTTAATGTTGTATAGCTCAAAGTACCTAAAATAAAATAACCTGGTTAATATTTATACATCAAAAGAAGTTATTAAAATTCTCTTTGCATTTTGCAATATATGGATTTTGTGCTGTTATTATCAAAAGTAAATAGTTAAGAGTGTAGATAACATTTCAATGATATATTGATCCAATCTACAAATGAACTGACAATAAAGGCATTAATTCTCAAACATCCAAGTAGAAACATTGTGATAAATTAAACTAAATGTATACAGCTTTCAGTTTTTCACATCAAGTTTTTGTTCCAAAGGGCAATCCTTTTAGGTAAAAAAGCCATGTAAGCTATTTATAAATACTGTTTTCCACATAGGTCAAATGGAGCATATGCTTGATGCTCAGCAACCTTGTGGCTAAAGAAGCTACATAGATCACAGTCTACCCATATAGTAAGGTTAAACACTTTTATTTTGGACAGCAAACTATATTTGGCTATTAATAGGAACTGCACAAGTGGAAAAAGAGGAGTATAAATATAAAATTGGATCTAAAATACAATCAGTACCATCACAATCATGTATTTAAAACCCCTCTTTTGTCACATCAAACATACATATTAATGGCAATTTTTTGGACTAGTCATAAAACTTTGTGAGGCTGAATGTATGCTTGAGATCTTAGATGTACTCCCGTCGTACAAGATGAAGTCTTGAGTATCACTACATAGTGGTGTACATCATCATACAGTTTTCTGTAATAATGTCTATCTGTCTGTCTAGTCAGTTTAACTGTTGCCGAGCTATCTAATGTTTGTATGCTGCCGAAATCATGGGATCCTGAGCACTGAAATTAATTGACTTTATAGCATATGTGGAAACAAAATGTTTTTCAGGGAAAGGTATTTATGAAAATTTCCCCCCAAAATAGTCAGTCTTTTTCCTTTTCGTTTGGCATCAGTTTACTACTATTCTTAATTTTTTTAAAAAAAAATCTATGAGTTCTGACAGCTAACCAGATTTGATTATGGTTTTGTTGGTATGGTGCTCTTATCTAGATCATGGGAAGGCTGGTTAGAATGTATGCAAAGTCAAAACAACTAACACCACCATCTTACCCTAAAGAGGTTGTATTAGAGCAATAGCAATAGCAATAGCACTTAGACTTATATACCGCTTCATAGTGCTTTACAGCCCTCTCTAAGCGGTTTATAGAGTTCAGCATATTGCCCCCAACAATCTGGGTCCTCATTTTACCGACCTCAGAAGGATGGAAGGCTGAGTCAACCTTGAGTCAGTGAGATTTGAACAGCTGAACTGCAGTTAGCAGTCAGCTGAAGTAGCCTGCAGTGCTGCACTCTAACCACTGCGCCACCTCGGCTCTTAGATTGCATCTAAGAATCTCTTAGCAAAGATTCTCAGGATTTCTAAATTAAGTAGTCTCTTAATTTAGCTTTGTCTGGATGTTTTAGCATGTAATTAAGTGCCTCTCTGCTTCCTGTAAGTCTTCCAGAGGTCCTACAAAAAGGAGAACTTTGTGGCACCTCACTCTGCCTTTTTAACTTTTAACTTTTCCTGCCTATGTAATGGGGTGAGAGGAAATAGGAAAAGGTAGCAATGGGTAAGTCCTCCTACTTTGTGATAGTTCTACTTAAAGCACTCTGGCTTATTATTTTTTGAGAGAAAGAGAGGGGAGAGAGGGATTGGAGAGAGAGAGGGAGGGAGGGAGGGAGGGAGGGAGAGAGGGAGGAAGGAAGGAAGGAAGAAAGAAAGAAAGAAAGAAAGAAAGAAAGAAAGAAAGAAAGAAAGAAAGAAAGAAAGAAAGAAAGAAAGAAAGAAATAACTTTATCTTAGCCTCCCTTGCAGTGGCTAAGAGGAGTTTTAAAAATATCTAGCTCAGGGGTCTCCAACCTTGGCAACTTTAAGACTTGTGGACTTCAACTACCAGAGTTTCTCAGCCAGTCTAGCTTATGACTGATTCAATCATCTGAGCCAGCCACAAGATTAGAACTTCTCAGAAAACATTATTAAAGAACAAGAAATATAATTAACATAGCAATTTTAGTTGACCCTACCAGTCACAGATGTTCGGTATTGTGGGAAATGTGCATTTAGAATCAGGTATTTTATCATTTTTTTATGATGTACATTACATATACTGTAAATGTACCTGTAAATAAGTGCATATATTGATGCTAGATGATCTTTAGCTCTGTTCCAAATGCAGAGAGGTCCCAATTATATTTCTGCTTCTAGCCCACTGCTATACCACTTCATTTTTTTTATATCTTTGTGTTACGTTAGAAAATGTCTCACTGAGAATTCTGTTTAAAAAAAGAGAAGCAGAAAAAAGTGTGGCCCTACAAGGACAAAACGCAATTCATAAATATGAAGAGACAGTTGTTATCATTTGTGTCTTTTTGATGGATTACACTGGAAATGCTTTCTGGCTATGGACACAATTTATAAATAAATTCCACATGATCTATTAAGGGATATAGAAGGCTGTTGATCATGACATCTTAACATGATTTAGTTGGAATACTATGGGGAATCTGTCTTGGATAGGAAAAAGAGTAATGCTGCCACCTTGGGGTTCAGCTAAGTTGAACTACTTCACTGGGAATAATTCCAAATTTCCATTATTTAATATACCAACAATTTCTTTCCTCCTTGAGGCCCTTTTCTAAATTCCTCTACAAATAAAAAAATGATGTTGCTACTTGAAATGGGTCTGAGACCCTCATAGATAAAGTATTTGACTCAGTTCAGATAAGCAGTGAAGAGTTTTCAACAATATTTCACATATTTCATGATTTGTCATCTTTTTTCAGATTTTTTTGTGATTTTTCTAATTACTATGTTTTATAATTGCTCTTATTCTGAATAGAGATAGTAGATCAGTGGTTGTACTCCCATTAAACTAATGCTCACTGGCCATATTGACTGAGGTGGTTTTTTTTTAGTTTTTTTTTCTCCACAACTCCATTTGTATATCAATACACATATACCGTAAAATATTACAATAATATACATAATTATACATTTTAGTTTCAGTCATTCAAGAGTCAATATCTTATTTTGCACCTATTTTTAATCAACGGTCATCAGTCTGTTCTTCTTCTTTCCGTTACACTCCCCTCCCTCTGTCTCCATCTCCTCCTCCTACCTTCTTACTCCTTCACTCCCCCTCTACCTCTCTCCACTCCTTCTTCTCTCCCTTCCTTCTACTTCCTCTTTCTCCCTCTTTCCCTTTCCCTGAGTGCTCTTTATCCTAACTCATCTCATATTTAACAGACTGATGATATATTCCAAAATTTAAACTAGCGGTGCCTCTTCTAGAATGTTTATTGTTATATCATTTCTGTATATATAATACTTTACTCTAGGTATATGTTGCTAAAATAATACTGCCTCCCCCAAAAATATCTAATTTTGTCTTCTGGGATCACCACCAATTAATTTCAAATTTTCACTCCAAATTAACTGCTATAGCTTAACTTCTCAAGATAGTTATTATCTCTCCTACCTCTTAATTTTTAGCCGTATTGCTTCCTCCCCTTCCTTGATCTCTTTACTCATCATTCATTTTTCTTGTCCCCTATTTTTATCAGAGCTAAATGCCCCATAAAAACCAATATTTCAATTATATAATTTATATTAAAATCTTATAATCATATTAATTATTCATTTCAACTTCTCATATTAATCATCAGAATTCTTTCTATGTTATTTCAAATGGTGACTGGCAGACCAGTACGGGGGCATGGCCAGCCACGGGCGGCCATTGCTACAGGTCCACCCGAACTGGTCTGAACTGGGAGCATTTCACCCCTGGGTTATTGGTAATCAAAACTGAAAATCAGTTATAGGGCTATAGGTTCTCCACCTTGATTTTGAGACTCATTTTAAAAGAGAAGTATAAATGCTGATAAATGTAACTTGTTTTTTTCCTTATTTGGTTATAAATTTTAGTGCCACCCACTATCAATAAAAATAAAGAGGAACCTGAGGCCCTAACTGTGGTATTGGACACGTCAATAAACATTGAATGTCAAGCTATGGGCACTCCACCTGCCCAAATTAATTGGCTGAAGAATGGTCTTCCCCTCTCTACATCTTCTCACATCAGGTTACTTTCAGCTGGACAGGTACTCAGGTAAGGTTTCATTAATTTAGGTTATACCAGATGAAAACTGCTCATTGCAAATTATGATGGTTTCATAATTTCAAGAAGTAGATTCCACTCCCCTATATTTTGGGGAGGGGGGGTGCACAACTGAAAAATCTGGAAGATACTGTGAACATGTTGGTAAAATATTCATCAGGAAGCTTGCTCATTTACAAACTGACCACTATGCTGTATCAATTTATCAGAAAGCAGGTTACCATGATCTCAAGGCCCCTCACCTTACAATCTGTTGTTACCTTTGCCCTCTTTCTGAATGGGCAGAGGATAATCCCTTCCAAACAAAGTATTGTATTGTATGGAGGTTCATTTGGGAAATAAAGATTATGTTGGAGCTGCTACTTTGCTTTGTAGCATATGAGCTTCAAGTTTACTGAATTGAAAAAGCATTTTACAATGTAGAAAATCAGATGAGAATAGAGTCTGGAGGATGTCAAGGAAAGTATCCACTGGTACATTACCTCCCTAAGCACCAGAGGTGGGTTCCTCCCAGTTCGGACTGGTTCGCCCAAACTGGTAGCAACCCGCTGGTGATGTCATGATGATGTCACGGAACCGGTTCAGTCGGTGTCGGTCCGTGGACGGCGCCATCTTAAAAAAAAATTGGGGGGGGGATTTTTTTAACTTTTTGGCACTGTGCATGCGTGTGCAGCCATGCAGCATGGCCACACGACACGAGAGGAAGCGAACCAGCAGCGAGGTAAATTATAACCCACCCCTGCTAAGCACCCTATTGAGACTCACAAGACTACTGAATATTGGCATTAATCAAGAATTATTATAACATCATTGCAGTTTAACATTTTGGAGGACAAATGCCATTGTTTCCAACAATTAGGGCTTGTTGTCTGAATTCTTATGAAGGGAGCAAATGGTACTTTGCTTTTATTTGCCTCCAGTCTCTATCCTTAGTCTCTCTCTTTTTTCTTATGAGTGCCAAAATAAGTTGCAGAATTCACTTGGAAACAAATCAATAAAAATTACATTAATTTATTTATCTTGCATCTTGCACATCCTGTAATGATACAATAGAAATAAAGATGAGCTACTGGTCAGAGCTGGGCTTTGTTGTGCCTATGTCAAATGACCCAATTGTCATTTATTTTGGAAAATAATTGCACATTCTGAGGTCAGGGACAGAATCTGGAGTTAACATTTAACTGGCTCTCCAATAGGCATCACTAAGACATCTGATTTTCCTTTAGACTTAATTTTAACTTAGTGTGTAATATATACTATCCTCTTCTTAATAGCAAAGATCCAGCAGATCACTCTCTATTCCCATCTGACAAGCCTAACATCATCTGTAGATTATATCTTTTTGAAAACATGCTAAAAGGATTTTTCTTTAGAAAAAAAGGGATCCCAAGAATATCTGTGGTTCTCTGTAAAGATATCTAAATTTTATTATTAAAAGTATCAATTCAATTACACAGTAACGGGAGAAAATCCAATTTATATTGAGTTTTTGAAAGGTTCCTGAAATCTCAGGGAAACACCCTTATTTACTAATAGGACAGCGATGGGTTGCTCCCGATTCAGCCCAGTTCTGCGAACCTGTAGCGGTGGTGGCAGGCTCTGCCCACCCACCCGGTACACTTCTGCACATGCACAGAAACGTCACGAGTGCACGAGCCAGTAGCAACAAGTTTTAGAACACACTACTATAATAGGTCTATACAAATCCAGCAAAACCTAGCAGAGTTCATTGACGTGATTCAATAAAATTAGCTGATCCAAAGATTCAGTTACATGTGGTAAGTCATCAGCATGAATAGGAACATCTGAACGATTTTGAAGGATTCAGCTTAATCTGAGAAATCAGTTCAACTTTCAGAATGTCCTTGATCCAGCCAATCCTGAACTTCAACTCTAAATTCAAGATTTACATATGCCCATTTTATAAATGCCTCAGAACATTTCTATATCTGGCGGACCTTGGCAGATCTCAGAAGTTAAGCATGGTTGTTCCTGGTTAGCATAGGGATGAGGGAGTGCTTGGGAATTTTATATCTGTTGACTTAGTTAGGAATTCAAAAAGCATCCCAGAAGAAGGCAGTTACAAATTATTTCCATAACAGTGCCAATAAAATGGCAGTAGTCACCAAGAACTGAGTTTAATTTGAGAGCGTTCTGCTCTTTCATTTTACAAATTGGTATGTACTCTGTATAAGGCAGAATAAGGAATTTTTTAATTTTCAAAATGGTTTGTGGTTGTTTTCCTTCCAGAATTGTTAAAGCACAGGTAGCTGACGCTGGCTTGTACACATGCATAGCCTCCAACAGAGCTGGTGTCGACAATAAACATTACAGTCTTCAGGTTTATGGTAAGCCTTTTTTAAGCAATATAGAGTGAAATTGTAACAACCTTGTGTATTCATACAGGTGTTCCTTGCTTACTGACCACATAGTGACTGTTCAAAATTACAATTGTGCTAAAAAAGGAGACTTATGACTGGATCTCAACCTTGTGACCATTGCAGCGTTCCCACAGTCACACGATTGTGGTTGTGGGCCACTGCAGTATACTTTATATGGGGCTTCCCTTGAAGAGCATCTGGAACATGCAGCTGGTTCAAAATGCAAAGGGATGTGGAGTTACGTGCGCCCCTTTGATCAGAGCTTATTGCCTTATTTGGTCTACTAGCTGCATTGGTCACCAGTGTACTTCCAGATTCAATTCAAGGTGCTATAAAGCCCTTCATGGCATGGGGCTGGATTCTCTGAAGGACTGCTTCTCCTTGATTGTGTCCTATCAGACCTGGCAGGAGAGGCCTGCTATGGGTCCAAAATATTAAACCGTGGCAGCTTGCAGGGTCCAGGAGAAAGCCTATTTTGTCTTGGCACCTGTTATTTGGAACACCTTCTCCCAGATTCTCCCCAGAGCAATCCTTTTGAAAGACCTTGAAGACCTAGTTCTTTCGCTGGACATGGAGTTTAAGAAATACAGCAGAGCCCATGGAATGTTTCTACTGATGGTTGTGGTGGGTTTTTTTTATCTCGGCTGACAATTTTATTGTGAAGTTGTTACATTGTGTTTTTAACCATTGTTAACCACCTAGAGCAGTGATGGTGAACCTTTTTTCCTTGGGTGCCACACCTATAAGTCAATGCCTCACCATGTGCCCCACCCCCTGTGCATGCACACATGACCCCCCCCCCCTGTTTCCCTACTTTCGGTGGGCCCGGTAGGCCCGTTTTTTGCCCTCCCTAGGCTCCAGAGGCTTTCTTGGAACCCGGGGAGGCTCCCGGTGTTTCCCAGAGCCTCCACGTGAGCCAAAAATCAGCTCATGTGCCGGCAGATATGGCTCTGTGTGCCACCTGTGGCCATCACAGACCTAGGCCATCACAGACCTAGACTTATAATGTTGAAATATATTAATACATTTTCTGATATGAAATCAGTTTGTTGTTTCATAAACTAAAAATATTTTTTATATCCTCCATGGGTTTTCTTCCTTCCAGTACCCCCAAGCATAGACAATGGTGGAGAAACAGAAGTAACTTTACTAAAAGGGAATCCCGTATCTTTGGTGTGTTTGGCTAATGGAATACCAACACCAACTATATCATGGCTGAAAGATGGTCAGACTTTAAGCAGCAACCTTCATGTGACTTTTGAAAATCAAAAAAAGGGTCTTCGTATATTAAACTCAGAGATTAATGATTCAGGTAGATATACCTGTATAGCATCTAATGAAGCTGGGGAAGACAACCAACACTTTACTCTGAAAGTGCTAGGTAAGAATTATCTATTTACAACTAATTAGTGGTCTGATCAACCAGAAACTATCATAATGTTTTATTAAACCAAGAACAGGAACTCTGTGACATTAGTTGATTTGGACGTGTTAAACTTTAATTTGAATCTATTATTGGTCAGCTCGCTATGTGACTAAAGCTATCATAATGAAGGTTTAGAATGGCTATCATATACTAAATTAGTATCTTTTTTTATTGATTGCTTAAAATGCCTTCAGCTGGATCCAAAAGGAGGGTAATATCTAAGGGCTATTTGTGTATTGAAGGGGTAATATTATGGGGATTTTCTGTTTCCCCCCATAACTCTATTGTAAATTGTCAGTGTTTTTTTTTTTGAGGATGATATTATGGATATCTTTTTTTCAGAACCCCCTCATATTAATAAATCGGATAACCCAGAAGAAATTTCTACAGTGATTAACAATCCTCTTGAGCTCCTCTGTATCTCTGATGGGATTCCAATCCCCAAACTAACATGGATGAAGGATGGTCACCCACTGCCTCAAACGGATGCTGTTCGTGTCCTAAGGGGAGGACAGGTCTTCAGAATATCCAGTGCTCAGGTATTGAAAGATAGCTATTTAATTCTTTTACAGCCATCTCAACTGTTTTAACTTAATTCAGTTTTATTTGTAACTGAGATATTGGTTGTCTTTTAGGTAGAAGATACTGGAAGATATACATGTTTGGCTTCTAGCCCTGCAGGAGATGATGACAAAGAATATTTAGTGAGAGTACATGGTAATATTAATTTGGATAAATATGAAGAATTGCCAAATTTTCCTATACAGGCTTTCTAACCCAAGGAAGCTCCATATGTGTGAACTTGAATTCCCAGAATTCCGTAGTCAGCATGATCATTGCTGAAAATTCTGTAGATCTGTGCCCAAGTTGAAGAAAGTTGTTCTATCACATATTTTTAATTATGCTGTCTTTGTTTATCTGTTTCATATATAGCACACTGTGAAATAGGCATGGAAAATTAAATATTTAAGTTCACTTTCACATAGATTTTTATGTTTGGCTTTATCTCCATTTTTTTCAAAGTTAAGTTCATCTCATTCTCAATTCTTACCATCTTAACATGTCTTTGATAACAAACTAGTAGCTTTTTCAAAGACATTCCAATAATATCTTTGACCCCACCTATCCATCTTATCCACTGCCTTCCATTTCTTCTTCTTTCCTCCATTCACATTGCACAAGCAAAATATATATATGAGTTTCTGCTTGCTGATTATTATCTCAAGGCAGTAATCAGTCTTTACTTGATGATTGATTGATTGATTGATTGGTTGATTGGTTGATTGGTTACTCTTACATTCCAAAGAACTCCCTATAACCAAATCTAAATCCATAATCAAAAGGTTTTTGTTTTGTTTTTGTTTTTTCTTAATGACGAGCTTTCACAACTATAAATTTCACAATGCTTTGTATTGCAGTCCTCATTGTCATTGCAATATTCTTATTCTTAAATCACTATTTTCTCCCTATGATTAATCTCTCTGTTTCTCTAGCATACTGCCCACCTCTATCTATTCTTGGGCTCAAGAAAATACAACTATTTACCACTTTCACTTCTACAGCATCAACTGTAAGTTCACTCACTGTGTAGGCTGACATTACCTTTTCTGCTTAATATCTAATGTTACAGACTTAGATTATTTATTTACAGCCCCATAGAATGTAAACTATAGTACACCATTAATACAGGCATATATAAAAGTACATCCATGTATAAAAGCAGGAACCCTATAAAATTAACATTCATCGAAGGGACCAAACAGTTTCTACAAGTTAAGGCTCTTAAAAATGTTGCTACTGCCTTTGAAACTCCTGAATATTGTCACTTAATAATGACATCTTATTTTTCCTCATCATGAATGGAGTATATCAGACTGAAGTGGGAGTGTATGAGTTCTGATCTCTAGTATGAGTACAGTGGGCACTTTCAAAGGATGTGTGAAACAAATTCAACCTCTATATTTAAGCAAATACATATTTCATCTTCATATGGGAGATTAGCATATTGATCAAATGTCACCCTAGCAGGGAGAATATCTATGCATGTGAATAGGGAGAGATCTATACATGTTAGAGAGAAGAACCTTCTTTGTGAAACATACAAAATTGTTTAGAAGTAATTGGGTATCCAGGAGGACAGAACAACTTTTGTATGACAGTAAAAGTTCGGGTCTTCCTGAATATCTAAGTCCCATACTTTCGGCTTAGGTTCTACCATGATTTTTTTCCCCTAGGCTTAAAAAAAGTAGGATTGGTATTGGTGGTCCAGGCTGTCTCAGATCTTGGCCTATTCAGCAGCTTCCAATGGATTGAAACCCGGGGACCATTTCTCCAGGGGCACTTCTGGCACATGCACTGCAGCTTCTGTTCATGTTAGAAAGCTGCTGGCCTTTTGCAACGATTTGCAGGAGGACATCTGGGATGAGAATGAGCAGAGATTCTGTGGGTAAACTTGGCCAGCCTGGACTCACCTCCACTCCTCATTGAAGTTCTGAATATTACTAGGCATATATCAAAGTAATTGGACTTGATTCAGAGATTTCACAACTATCTGCTCTTCCTTTCACATTGTCCATGAAGATTGGGGTATCTTGGACAGCTTGGAAGTGGGGCACAGGGAAACTAAAGAGAACTTCCCAATGGTTTCATTCCTCACTGAAAATGAATGTGTGCAGTGACAAACTTATATCCAACCTCATGCTTCTGTGTATTTGTTTGTGCATATGTGTATTTTCAATTCAGCAGGACACTGATCCTTGTGTTAAAGTACACCTGTTTTTTTATATAAATTGATGGATATGTGGTGTTTGCTAGTTCATGATCACACAGAGTGTCTTTTTGTAATCAGTTACAGAAGAAACAATTATATAGAACATATATTCTTGAACATTTAAAAATTAGGAAAATAATGGAGTAGCAATCAGCTTTTGAGACTGGAAAACACTGTCAGGAAGAGCTTTACCTGTTTGTGAAAGCTGCTGTGCTAATCTATTTCAGTAATGGCAGCAAAATCAAAATGTAGATTAACAATTAACAGTAAGTAGTGTGTGACTAGCGATTTCCAAATCCAAATTTTCCAATAATTTTCAGTTCATATTTGACTAATATCTGTGTGAACAAGTTAATAAATAACAAAGAATTGGCTTCTCAAGTCTCAAACATCAGTCAGACTGCTGGACAGCATATGATCCTGCTATGAAAATTGAGCTTGATATTAGAAAAAATTTAAGATTTACAGATATTAAACTGGACTAGAATAGACTAAATTATTTGAGGATTACAGGATTAGATTGTATTGGATATCATATATCAAAAAGTATTCATGTGCTTCCAGATTTAAAGCTTTCAGACAAAGATGTAGAATGTACACATAAAATATTTACTCTTAGATTCAATTTGGATGCAAAAGAAGTGAAATATTAATAAGATTTTTAAATGCTTGGGCAAGAGACAGAATTTTGCAAAAAGTGACAAATTAGGTTCAACCTAAAGCTTTCAAGACTATAATTGTATGAAAAAACTGAATACATTTTACATGGGAGTTTCATTGAAAGCTTTTTTTTTTCAATCACAAGGAAAAGAGACTATTTTTATACTTCAAGAGTTGAATAGACTTAACATATCTAAAGGGTATTGTATGAAGGACTAATAGAAACAACCATTGTTGCTTAACTATGTATCTTTAGAAGAGGATATTACAAATAAAGGAATTTTTTGCACTTGGAAATTACATGATT
The DNA here is from genome assembly GCA_023053685.1 of Diadophis punctatus similis. Lineage (NCBI taxonomy): Eukaryota > Metazoa > Chordata > Lepidosauria > Squamata > Dipsadidae > Diadophis > Diadophis punctatus. The sequence goes on along the minus strand of JALIGW010000003.1, from coordinate 89,655,320 downwards.
GTTATAAAATAAATGTTTAATATTGTATTAATTTAATGTAGAACTGTAAACAAGACAGAAACAGAACTATAATATGGCAATGAGTGAATAATGTAGAATAATTTCACTAAAAGTTAGGGTTAGGTAATCCAATAAAAGTAACTAAAACCAGTAAGCATTATAAATATTTTTATCAGTCTGTTTCCTATGTTATAGAAAATTTATAAATCAGAAAATATTAAGCACAAATATTTTGGAAGACAGTTTTCTGACAAAGGGAATAGTAATTCAAGAGCAGTAGCTATCTTGCTTAAAGTTAATAAGGATTATATGTAGAAAATATTTAAAGATATAGAGATGATTAATTTTTACTAAAGGGAGTAATTACATAGTGCTGGCTTCAACATACAGTATGCAGCAAATAGGAATCAGACTGATTTTGTAGAAAAAGTAGTGACAGCTTTGAATAAATTTGGTTGGGAGAATTTATCTCCCTAAGAGGTGTGGACTTCCACTCCCAGAAATCATCTATGTTTTGATGACTGCCCAAGAAATGTAATTTGTTTTGGGACTGAGAAATGGTCATGTCCACAGCTAATCAAATTATGTCAGTGTGCCTCTATGTAAGTGAAATGTTTGCATTTATTATGCGATTTGTATTTTTCTTTGGCAGTTCCCCCAAATATTGCTGGCACAAGCAATTTTCAAAATCTTAGTGTGCTACAGAATCAGCAGGTTATACTGGAGTGCAAATCAGACGCAGTACCTCCTCCTGTCCTTACATGGCTCAAAGATGGAGAAATTTTGGAGGTACATTCTCTACGTCTTTTGTCTGTGATTTATCTTAATTGGTGAAGTACACTTTGTGTAAGTACTCAAATTGTACATATGGTTAAAGATTTGGCTTGTAAAGCATATATGACCTGTTTCCATAAGAATGTACACATATCTAGCTCAATGTTTGTAGGCTGGATCTAATGCCTTGGTATGTATACTTTAGCATTGCACATGTGCAGAACAAGTTTAACTTATAAAGTGTCCTTTGCAGGCACAATGAAATAGTTTAATGTTTAATAGAGGATCCATTCTTTTCTGGGAAATATGCTCACCTATCAAGGAAAAAAGTAGTATAATACAGCAAAAGAACATGGTAGGAAACTCACACAAATATAATCTATTAAACAGGCATTTGGACCTTGATAGCCATTTATGCATAGGTTCTCAACACTAATTGCAGCCATTTGTGGGGCTGCTGATGGCATACTGTCAACATTCAACACTAATCCAACAACAATTTAAAAATAAAATAAAATGTTGAGACTCTAGAAAGAGTGCAGAGAAGAGCAACAAAGATGATTATGGAGGCTAAAACATAAAGAACGGTTGCAGGAACTGGGTATGTCTAGTTTAATGAAAGAAGGACTAGGGGAGACATGATAGCAGTGTTCCAATATCTCAGGGGTTGCCACAAAGAAGAGGGAGTCAAACTATTCTCCAAAGCACCTGAGGATAGAACAAGAAGCAATGGGCAGAAACTAATCAAGGAGAGAAGCAACTTAGAACTAAGGAGAAATTTCCTGACAGTTAGAACAATTAATCAGTGGAACAACTTGCCTGCAGAAGATGTGAATGCTCCAATACTGGAAGTTTTTAAGAAGATGTTGGATAACCATTTGTCTGAAGTGGTGTAGGGTATCCTGCCTAAGCAAGGGGTTGGACTAGAAGACCTCCAAGGTCCCTTCCAACTCTATTATTCTATTCTGTACTAACATAGAAAAATAATAATTAAAATTAATTAATTAATTAAAAGAATTAATTAAAAGAAATTAAAAGAAATTTCTTTTTAAAAGAAAACAAAAAACAAGATCAAAGGCAAATTCAATGGACCACTAGATCTTTTTCTGCTATCAGGTTTCTATGTTTCTAACATTCAAATGTGCATACTGATTTCAGGTTTACTATTCCTCTATTAAGGTGCTGAAGTAGGACTAGAAGAACCCAGGTTCAAATCCTCTCTTAGTCATGGAAACTCAGTACTGTATATACAGTAGAACCTCTGGTCATGAACGCTTCTGATCACAACCAAATCGGGTTCCAACCAAAAAAATGCACAAATTTTTTTCCCGCGGCCAATTTCCCCTTCTGCGCCATTTTTTTTGTAAGCGCCAAATTTCCAAAATTAGGTTCGGGTCACAACCAAATCGGTTTGCGACCAAAGTTATGGAACGAATTATGGTCGTGACCAGAAGTTCTACTGTACTTTGTATACTGAGTATAAAATATAAAATAGAGATTGCTTTGAAAGTAATCCTGAGCTCTTAGAAGAAGCATGGATTATAAATTAAGCAAACTAACAAACAAATAAACTTTACCAATATTGTCTCCCATTCCTAAACTCTATTGCTCCCTATCTAGCATAAATAAAATAGATTCTATTGATTATTTTTGTCTATTTTTGAAAAGAGATTCAGTTTTGAAAATCTGATTCTCAGGCCACTCCCCGGGTTCGCATTTTATCCAATGGAAGATATTTGCAAATCAACAATGCAGACTTAAATGATGCAGCAAGTTATACCTGTGTTGCAAGTAATGTTGCAGGCCGAACCACAAGAAAGTTTGTATTGGCTGTAAATGGTAAGAGAAGAAGATAAATCTATATAATCTTTGTAAGATATTTCCATAAGTGAATGTTCAAAATATTAGACTTTTCAAAGAAACAGGTTTTGTTATCTTTCATCTGGTGGAAGAAAGTTCCCTAAGTTTTTTTTTATTTTGATTAAAAATGCATTATTTTAATTTTGATAGTTAGAGCAGCTTTTATAAATTTTAAAGATATGTTTGCTGTTCAAAAAAGGATGTTCTCTCATTTTCATTTTTAAATTTTATATAGCAATGTGTCCTTTGGTAAGAGAACAACACTTAGGAAAGTTTAAAATATATATGGATTTGTGGTTTTTTTTATCCAATACAGTCTTATCTAGAAATCAGCCTTATTGAATACAAAACTTGTTTAAAATTAGCACAGTAAAATGAATGAATAAATTTTATTGATTAGCCCTTTGGCCATATCAAAATGCAGAATTCCAAAAACAAATCGTTACAAAAGTTTGGTAAAACAACAGTAAAAACATAATTATACATTTTCAGTAGGTTGTTCACAAGAAAGGTAAATAGGAATTTACATTATATGACATGTATTTTTGTTTTAAATAAAACAAACACAAAAATATTTGTCAAAACTCTAAATATTTATTCATTGGCAACAAGAATTATGGTTTTCTGTATTGCTCTACTGCATTTAGTGGTTCTCCAGGTTTTTAGAGCCTAGATTTGCATAAGAAAAGTCAATTTTATACAGTTAAAACCTAGGGCCCGTATTTTGGGATGAAAGAAAATCTCATTTCAATAAATTAAATTAACTTCCTGATTTTGTCTGGGAATCTTCCTTTGTATAGTTCCTCCTTCAATCAGAAATGGTTCTCAGACTATGATTGTGAATATTAATATGTCTGCTGTCTTGGAGTGTGCTGTGGAAGGTGTTCCAGCCCCAAGAGTTTCATGGAGAAAAGATGGAGCCCTTTTAGCTGGAAACAATGTCAGGTAAACACCGATTTCCTGAACAGACATTCTGTGGTACCTTCTCTATATTTTTCTTAATGTATATATTATGTTGGGAAAATTAATCTCATTGCTATGAACTTGCTATGTTCAAGTGGATAAAACAGAGTTTTAAAACATATCTGATATCAAATAGTTGGGTGTGGATTTTACTATCTCTACAGCCTAGCAAGTGTGTCTATCAGTGACTACATAACGTTCTCGTTTAACGCTGATTCAGACATACAGATCAACAGAGTTGGAAGGGACCTTGCAGGTCATCTAGTCCAACCCCCGCCCAAGCAGGAGACCCTATATCTGCCTCTACCTAGGATCGAACTCACAACCTCCTGATTGTGAGGCAAGAGCTCTACCTCTAGGCCACAGCAGCTGGGTATTCTCCATGTTTTTTTTTATTGAAAAAGTTTTATTAGTACAAAGTACAAAAATTTTTAAGTTTCCCCCCCCTTCCCCCCAACCCCCTCCCTCCCCTACCCCGACTTCCCAGAAAGAACACAGGATATAATCTTCAAATTACCATAAACTAAAATATGCTAAGAAAACATAAATTCTATTATATATGTATACACTTTTTTTCTCTAAGAAAACTCCACTTTATCTAAAATCTGTTAAACCATTCTAAAATTCTAACCATATATCATTGTTAAACTATATATATCTTCTTAATCTGATACTTTTTTTGAATATAATCAGTCCATCTACTCCATTCCAATATGTATCTTTCATTTGAATGATCTTTTAAATATGATGAGATTCTTGCCATTTCTGCCAGGTGTGTAACTTTAGTTGTCCATTCCTCAATAGTAGGTATATCCTCTTTCTTCCAGTATTGTGCTACCAACAATCTGGCAGCCATTATCAAGTTCAAGATCAATTTAGTCTCTATTACAGTGCAGTCTGTAATTATTCCCAGCAAGAAAAACTGTGGTGTAAACTTAAGTTTTTTCTTCAAAATATTCTAAATAATCCACCATATTTTTATCCAAAAAGCCTTAATTTTCTTACAAGACCACCAAATATGAAAATAAGTTGCATCTTCACATTCACATCTCCAACATTTAGGTTGTAAATTTGGATACATACAAGCTAGTTTTTTTTGATCAAAATGCCAACTATAAAACATTTTATAAAAATTTTCTCTTAAATTTTGAGCTTGTGTAAATTTCACATTTCTAACCCATATATTCTCCCATGTTTCCATCATTATAGGTTCACCAATATTTTGCGCCCATTTAATCATACAATCCTTAACTAGCTCTGTTTCGGAATCTAATTCCACTAATAAATTATATAATCTCTTTATATGCATTGGTCCTTTATTCTTTATTTGATTTATCAAGTTATCATCTTGCTGCGAAATACCTGCTTTTGAGTCCTCTTTCCATCTGGCCTGCAGTTGCCCATATTGAAACCAAGACTTAATTACTCCTTCTTCTTTTAATTGCTCCATTGATTTTAATTGTAACCTCATTCCTTCTACATAAAGAAACTCTTTATATGTAATCTTGTCTAGCTTTTGCTCTATATTTATATTCTCTATCGCGTGCCTGGACACTGTCCATATAGGTAACTTATCATTTAATTTACATTGATATTTCTTCCAGACATGTAATAGAGCATTTCTTAATATATGACTCTTAAAGGCTTTATCTACTTTTTTATTATACACTAAATAAGCGTGCCATCCATAAAACAAGCCATACCCTTCTATATTTAATATCCTCTCTTCCGTCAAGTTAATCCAATCCGCAATTACTGAGAGGGTAGCTGCTTCATAATACAATCTTAAATTAGGCATTTTTAATCCTCCCCTCTCACATGAATCTTGCATTATTTTCTGATTTACTCTCGGTTTTCTCCCTGCCCAAATAAATTTATTAATACCCTTTTGCCACTCTTTCAAATTATCATCCTTTTTAAGTATAGGAATTGTTTGAAAAAGAAATAAAAACCTTGGTAAAACATTCATTTTTACTACAGCTATCCTGCCAAGCAAGGACAACTGTAGCTTTTTCCAATTTTCCAAATCTTTCTGTATTTTTTGCCATAATAGTTCATAATTGTGTTGATATAGTTTCGTATTTATTGACATAATATTAACCCCCAAATATTTAACCTTTTTAACTATTTCAAATCCCGTAACCCTTTCTATTTTTTCCTCTTGACTTCTGGTCATATTTTTAACTATTATTTTAGTTTTATCTACATTTATTTTAAGACCAGATACTTGCCCACAAGAATCAATAATTTCCATCAAACCTGTAATTGATTGATATGGCTGAGTTACAGTGACTACTAAATCATCCGCAAACGCTCGTAATTTGTATTCTTCTCCTCTTATTTTAATACCTTTAACTATCTCGGATTCCCTTATTTTACTAAGTAAAATCTCCATAGACACAAGTGGTGATAAGGGACATCCTTGTCTCGTTCCTTTCTCTATATTAAAATTGTCTGTTAGTCCACCATTAACTATTATTTGAGCTGTCTGTTTTTGATATATTGCCTTAATAGATTGTATAAAGTGTTCTCCAAGCTGCATCTTTTCTATAAGTTTTAATAAAAATTTCCAATTCAATCTATCAAAAGCTTTTTCAGCATCCAAAAATACCAGTGCAGCAGATACCTGGTTGTTCCTCCCCAAATATTCTAATAAATTAATTATTTGTCGTACATTACTCTTCATTTGTCTACCTTCTATAAAACCAGTTTGATCTTGGTGGATCAATTGTTGCATAAGTATCATTAATCAGTTAGCTAATATTTTGGCAAAAATTTTGTAATCTATATTTAACAGTGAGATTGGCCTATAATTTGTAGGGTCCGTATGGTCTTGATTCTCTTTCGGGATCAAAGAGATAAAAGCAGTTTTCCAAGTTGGGGGTACTTCTCCTCCTTGTTGTATATTATTAAATAACGCCTTCAGAGGCTCCACCATTTCGTCCTGTAAATTTTTATAATAAACAGCTGTTAAACCATCTGTACCTGGAGCCTTGCCCGATTTTAGCTGTTTAATAACCGCCAAAATTTCCTCTGAGGTTATGAGTTGATTTAAAATTTCAATCTGCTCCATGGAAGCTATATGTATATGGCCATTTTGTAAATATCTATCTATATCTTCCTCTTTAATCTTCTCCCCCTTATACAACCCTGAGTAGAACTCTAAAAAGACTTTTTAATCATTTCGCAATCAAAAACTTCTTTCCCTTTATACTTAATTTTTTCTACTACTCTTGATTTCTGTTTTTTCCTTAACATGTAAGCCAACCACCTGCCCGGTTTATTTGCATTGCAAAAAGTATTATGTTTGGCGTATTGTAAATTAGTTGCTACTTGATCTGCCATTAACATATTAAATTGAGCTTTTAATAAATTAATTGTTTCTTTAATTTTCTTATCTGTTGGTTTAGAAATTAAAGCCCTCTCTTGTTTCTTAATTTCTTCCTCCAATCCTTTTCTTTTAAGTTCCTTCTTCCTTCTATATTTATTATTCAAATATATTAAAACACCTCTCATATAAGCCTTACTTGCATCCCATACCATCTGAATTGATGTACCTTTCTGCATATTCATAACAAAAAATTCATTCATAAAATTTTTACATTCTTTTACATTATCCTCATATCTAAACAAGTTATTATTTAACCTCCAGGATTTTCTGAATCCATAACCAAATTCCATTTCCAGCCAGACAGGGCTATGGTCGGACAATACCCTCGTGCAAATTTTCATTCTCTTCACCCTAGAAAAAAGATCGTTAGTAATTAAAATAAAATCAATCCTGGAAAATGATTGGTGTCTGTCTGAGTAGAAAGTAAAGTCCTTTTCTGCAGGGTTTCTTTCACGCCATATATCTCTCAAATCCCAATCTTCTATCATCTCAAAAAAAGATTTAGGCAATTTTTCTCTTGAAAAGATATTTTGCTTGGGACCCTTCTTGTCTTTCTTGACATCCAAAACGCCATTCCAATCCCCTAAAAGAATACAAGTTTTGTAATCCCAATATATGAGCTTTGAATGCAAAAGGTCATAAAATCTTTCTTGTTGTTGATTCGGGGCATATAAACCAATCACTAATATTTTCTGTCCCTTTATTAAAAGTTCAATTGCTAGAAATCTTCCTTGATCATCTGCTTCTATTAACTTTGCAGTCAAATCTTTTTTCACATATATAACAATACCATTTTTCTTTTCTGGAGCTGTAGCAACAAAATGTATACCTAATCTTGTATTCATCAAATATTTTTGATCTTGAGACCTTATGTGAGTCTCCTGTAGACATATCAAGTCATTATTAAATTGTTTTAAATAATGAAATATTTTCCTCCTTTTCTGTGGAGAATTCAAACCATTGACATTCCAGGTAAGAAATTTAGTTCCCATCTCTGGGCTTCTGAAGCGTATGGAGCACACCTTGAAGATCTACCTTAGATTTTTCTTTTGGTCTCGCTCCTCCCACCGCTTCGGATTTAGGAATATCTTGAAGTGCCACCTGTTGTCTTTGTTGTCTCAATTCTTGTCTCCGTTTGGCAGCTGTGGTCTGTCTTTGTTCTTTAATCATTTCCTGTCTGTTGAGTTCTAGATTTTGTTCCATTTTGATAGCCAATGACGCAGCTCCTTCTTGTACCACTTTCAACAATTCTTCTCTTTCTTGTTGTTGTTTCCCTTCCGGGGGTCTAGATGTGCCGGGCACTAAAACATCTTCGTAAAAATCTCTGGCTTTCTGAACTGTATTAAGTCGATATCTCGCTCCCATAAACGTAACCACCAATCCACTTGGTATTTCCCACCTGTATTGTACTTGTTGTCTTCTCAGTTCTTCCATCAGGAAGGTATATTCCTTCCTGGCTTTCAGCATCTTGGAAGGAATTTCCTTCATTGTCATCACTTCTTGTCCCTCCACTTGGAGTTTGTTTACAAATATCGCTTGTAAAATATCATTACGTAGTGTTCTAGTAGTAAAATAGATGACAATATCTCTTGGTAGATTTTTATTTCTCGCCACCCATGAGTTAACATGATAAATTTTGTCTATCTGCCATGCCAAATCCTCCTTCTTCACTCCAAGTGCTAACTCAAATGCTTCCAACATAATTTCCTTCAAGTCCTCCTGCTTGTTTTCCTTAACACCTCTGACCCTTATTGCAAACTCCATGCTTCTGTATTGCATAATTGTTATTTCTGCCTCATCCCTCTCAATTTTATTTTCCGCTTCACCAACCCTGGCTCCCAACACTGTAGTAGTTTGCTTAATTTCTTGTATTTCTTCTTCCATAATCTCATAATTGGTGGCCAGACCAGAAAAAGCATCAATTATATCTTCTCTAATCTCTTTGTTACGAATTGCAATGTCATCAGAAACTTCCTGTATTTTCTCATTGGTCTCATTAATTCTTTCATTAATTTCAGAAATCTTCTCATTGGTTTCACTAATTTTAAGATTAAATCTGGCTGCTAACTCAGCTTGCATTGATCTGAGTGCATCTTGTAGCATTGGGAGCGTTAGTGGCTGAGGGGGTGGTGGTGTTTTAGAGGCATGGATAGGAGAGCTATCTGCACTCGCTGGTGCTCTAACAGAGGTGGGTTTTTTTGAAGCCATTAAAAATCACTTCACTCTTTGTACTTAAAAGAAAAGAAAAGCCAGGAACCAAATAGCCAAACAGCCAGGAAGAATTTTATCAAGTCCTTTTTTTCTTCCCCCAAAAAGAAGTCAAAAAGCAATTTAAAGTCCAGAGTTTTCAAAGAAGGGGCTGGTAGTAAAAACAGCACTCAACTTTTAACTTTCGTTTCCACGCCCAGAAGCCTCCAGCACCATTTCTTTTGTCCCTTCGTTAATTGGTTGCTTCCTTCCTCACTTCCAATCCACAAAGAAAACTTTGCTACTTGCCGTTTGCCGTCTCTGCCTCCTGGGTCTTTCCGCCTGCTACAATATCTTCTTTTGATCAACTTTGTTGATTGCAGGGATTGGGTGCAGCTTCTTGCTCCGTAAAAGCGGAGACTTCCCAATTCCGGAGCTGTGGCAAGGTTCCTAGGGGGCCCTCACCCTTCGCACCCCAAGATCTCACCAGGGGCACTAGGGGGGCTCTACCTCACCCCACCGGCTCTCCTCACTCCCCTTCGCCCGGGGAGGAGACGATCGAGCCGCCAGACAGCTGTTTGACTGCCGATCTGGCGGCGATACGGAGATCGGGAACAAGCGCACTGCAGAGAGCGCCCTCGGAGCTGCAGTGCCAAACCGGAAGTCCGGTATTCTCCATGTTCATGTACCCTAGTAAGAGTATAGAGTTAATTTGCCATTACCTTCTTATGGAATGATTTTGACTAACCAATGTAATCTACACTGCTGCTATTTCCTATGATCCTTCATCCAAGTATTAACTAGATCTAACTATTAGCTTCTTTTTCTAAAATCCTCCAAGGTGACTTAGATATTCTGCCTGCTTTGACCAGTAGGTAAGACATTTCTGCAGGTCTTGTGGATTCACGATATTGCCAACTCACATCTAAGCACAACTTTGCAGACATGTCTGCACATGAAAATCTGTCCCTGTTGTTATATTTATACGTTCAAAAATTTGTAAACTAAGTTTTGGGTTAGTATAAAAGCAGAGTTGTCTTATGAACCAGAGAACCAATCACAAATATATGTTTTCTGCTTCTTTCATTTACATGTTTTTAATATTAATTTTTTAGTGGAGTCTCTAATGAAACACAGGCAGAGGAAAAACGGCTGTGTGAATAAGATTTTTTTTTCTGTGTATGCATTGAGAATGTGTTAAATTCCTTGTATTTTACTTTAGATATTCACTATTAGAAAATGGATCCCTTCATATACATTCAACCCACGTTACTGACACTGGGAGATACCTTTGTATGGCAACCAGTGTGGCTGGCACTGAGCGTAAGCGAATTGATCTTCAGGTCCATGGTAAATATGTCTTTTTTCAGACAAACAAGTACCATAGGAGAAATTGAATAGGCTTAAACTAAGAATGCTTGACAGGACCCATATAATCCTATTTTCTCTTCCATGCTGAACCATAATGCAGTAATCACTACTTACTGAAAGGATAAGAAAACCTCATCCCCATGCCATCCATCTCTTAGTGTTGGTTTTTGTCTAGTTTTTAAATTTTTAAAATCTGTTTTAATATTTAATCAATTATTAATGAATTACTATTTAAATATTTAATTAATGTTGAAATAAATGTTTTATATTTTAATATATTTTAATTATTTTTCTATTTGTTTTATAACTTGTAAGCCATCCAGAGTCATCTTATAGGGGAGATAGGTGGCATAAAAATTAAATAAAGAAACAAAGAAACACATAAATGATTAGTTAGTTAATTAACTGGACATCTGTACGGGTTGAATTAGAATGAGTGAAGTCTATATGAAACCCCCACCATCCCTGAAGATACATGAACTTACGTTGGATCACTAAGGGGTGGGGTGGGGGAGTTTTATTTGAGCTATATCTGCTATGATAAATTGTGCTCTATTTTCCATCCCTCATTTGGTAAAGACCAATGATCTTTTTTCTTTTCAGTTCCTCCATATATTGCTCCAGGACCTGTCAATGTCACAGTATCTGTAAATATCCAAACCACACTAGCATGTGAAACTACAGGGATTCCAAAGCCAGACATAACCTGGAAGAAGAATGGCCATGTTCTCAATTTGGATCAGAACTCATTCAGGTAAAAAATGAGTTTTTATTTGTTTTTATGAATACAGAGCAGTGTGATCTCATGTTGTGCTTTAAAAAGAATAAAAACCTACTCCTCAGCCCATAAGGGGCGGGGGGAGGAAACCTATTTTTTAAATACACAGAGGGCAAATCTGTACTTTCTATTTGGTTCACTCATGTGGGCTTCTTCTTAGCCACTTTGAAAAATACTCGCCTTGTTGTCCACCACATCCATATTATTGCAAAGCATCTATATTTTTTTTTAAAAAATCCTTATATTACAATATAGCAATGTCTTTCTTTCTTTCTTTCTTTCTTTCTTTCCTTCTTTCTTTCTTTCTTTCTTTCTTTCCTTCCTTCCTTCCTTCCTTCTATCTTTCCTGAACTATCCATTTTTCCTGGCTGCCAAGTTCCCATTGCCTTAGGGGGGAACTGTTTCCTTTTTCTTTGATTATCGTAGCATCAGAGCTATGGGGGGGGGGGGAAGAGGCAGAATTGTCTATAGCAGTGATGGCGAACCTTTTTTTCCTCAGGTGCCGAAAGCACGTGTCCATGCACTATCGCATACGTGTGTGTGCCCACACCCATAATTCAATGCCCCCACTCCCCCCCATGCATGCACGCATGACCCCCCACACTGCCCCGCCCCATGAACGATGCTCCCCTGCTCTGTTTCACGACTTCCAGTGGGCCCGGTAGGCCTGTTTTTCACTCTCCCCAGGTTCCAGAGGCTTTCTTGGAGCCTGGGGAGGGCAAAAATGGCCTCCCCACCCCCTGGGCCCTCCCAAAGCCTCAACACAAGCCAAAAATCAGCTGGAGCTGAACTAGGGCAACGGTTCACGTGCCGGCAGATATGGCTCCGCGTGCCACCTGTGGCACACGTGCCATAGGTTCGCCATCACGGGCCTATAGTCTTAATTTTTGGAGAATGAAAACTTATAGTTTCCACATATTTAAATCACCTGTCACTTAGCTCATGCAATTGCAACGAATGTTTCATAAATATTACTTTACTACCATCTGCCTGTCTCAGGTTTTGGCAATATTCTCATTAACTGTCTTGTTAAACTGCCGACAGTCTTACTTCATAAAAAAAGGATTATGAATGTGTGTGTTAACATCTCTCTCCTTGGATGCCAAAATCAAATACTATAAATTAACAGATCCTGCTTCTGTTTCCTTGTTTGAATCCTAAACAAGCCGCTCTTGCTTGGATAAATTGATGTAGCTGAGAAGAGTATGGGATCTTCTTTTCTTCTTGCTGGAAATACTTGGGAATTATTTGTTGGACATAGTTTAGGTGGAGTGGGATGTTCTTCAAGAAGGAAAGCCTTCTGAAAGAGCAGACAAAGTCCAACGGGGTTGAAATAAATCAGCATTCAGCCATCCAATTAACATTTTAAAAGAAAAAGCAAAATTTCAAAAAGTGAAAGTTAAAAGTCCCAGGCTTGTTTACCAAGACGCCTGCAGGTCAAGGAGAGATGAACGGTCCTTGATTTTTCAGCTGCAAGGAGTTGCAATCTTCTAACTGCCCCATCAAATCCAGGGAGCAAGCTCTGGCAACGAACACAGCAGATTGTGGGTAAGGGAAAGAAAGGCTCTCACCCTGTAGTAGCCATTGGGGGAGGAGAGAAGGAAAACCACCTCTCACCATCTATTTCCGTACGATGATGACAATTTCTTTTATTTCCATCTTCATCAGGAGAAGCTATACAGGTTTTTGCCAGTTGCCTGGAACCAGGTTGAAAAACAGAATTAGGATCAGAAGCCCTTTTTGCTTCTTGTTTTTCATGATTTATTCGAAGAACAAAACTCTCATTTATTATGTGTTGGGTACAGCAATTAGATTCCGAAGTGACTCTCTCAAAGTCAAGTATCCAAACCTATCATCTCAATTTGATTCACACACACACACACACACACACACACACACACACACACACACACACACAAATTGGTGGGAATCTTTGTTTCCCTCAAGCAAAAAAATTCTATAAGATGATAAGAGCCGAGGTGGCGCAGCGGTTAGAGAGCAGTACTGCAGGCTACTTTAGCTGACTGTGATTTGAGTTCAGCGGTTCAAATCTCACCGGCTCAAGGTTGACTCAGCCTTCCATCCTTCCGAGGTAGGTAAAATGAGGATCCAGATTGTTGGGGGGCAATGTAAATATATGCATTGCTTAATGGTGTAAACCACTTAGAGAGTGATTGTGCTATGAGGCGGTATATAAATAAATAAATAAATAAATAAATAAATAAATAAATAAATAAATAAATAAATAAATAAATAAATAAATAAATAAATAAATAAATCCTGAAATCTATGTTTCTACTGCTTTTTTGTGTTAATCTCAGTATCTGAATTTTATCTCTTGGGACAAACACTTGGTGAACTGTCTGAATTATTTTTGTGCTTTCTTCCAGGCTTTTGTCTTCAGGTTCGCTAGTGATCCTTTCTCCTACTGTAGAAGACAGTGCACTCTATGAGTGTATAGTAACCAATGAAGCCGGCAAAGATCAAAGGACTATTAGTCTCATGGTAGAAGGTGCAGTAATAACATTGGAATATGTTCTTGTAAAATTTAAAGCTAATCTACCAGGATGTTTTGGAGGAGAATTTTATTTTAATGATGAAAATTCAGATTTCAAAATAAAATTTGAAAAAAAAATAGAAAAAGAAAGGTAAGGATTGCTATAAATGGAAAGCTGTTGATGCCTGACTCTGGGATTTGCGAATCCATTTTGCTGCAAATCTTTCTTTTTACACCGAATGAAAACCCATCCAATCAATATAAGTCCATAAGACATTGTATGGTAGATCTTTGTATTATTTTAAAATCTGCTTTGTTTGTATCACATATTTTAGTCAATAATTATAATCCATGCCATAAAATGTTTTTTTTTTATCATTTTGCATTTAAAAAGCAAGGAGATCCATATGTTTTTCTATTCGGGTAGAGACTATAAGCTTATTCAAATGCGAATACGTTAGTATTGTAATATGGTATATTCTTTAGTGTTCTGGCAATTGTAGGTCATTCAAGGAGACATCATCACAATACAGATGATTAATACCAATATTTCTCTTTATTTACTTTAGTGCCACCATCCATAGCAGATGAAGTTACAGATCTATTAGTTACCAAGTCATCTCCCATAATCATCCCCTGCACAGCATCAGGTGTTCCAGTGCCTTCAATCCTTTGGACCAAGAATGGAATAAAGCTTCCTTCTCGAGGAAATGGCTTTAGAATTCTGTCTTCAGGTTGTGCATGCCGTGAAAACATGTATATAGCAGAACAGAGATGTGTTGTGATGGTGATGGGGGGGTTGTAATGGGGAAAAAATGTCGAGGAAAGCGGAGAGCTCTTGCCTGCTGCATAAAATAGGATGTTTTGTCAGAGACATATTTCACTGCAGCAATAGTTAAACTCTTGATATATCCAATCATTGCCAGTCTGTGATGATCCTCATCTTGGAATTATGATAGCTTATGCTGTTCAATTTAGATGTGATGTGGTGTAAAATCTTTCAATCTAGATCAGTGGTTCTCAACCTGGGGGCCGCGATCCCTTTGGGGGTCGAACGACCCTTTCACAGGGGTCGGGAGACTTCGCCCAGACGCTGCCATTTGAGTTCTTTTACCGTCTGCGCATGCGCAGAATGCTTTGCGCATGCGCAGAGGATAAAAGAACCCAAATGGCGGCGGCGGGGCATGGGTCGTGGCGGTGGGTGCGGCGGCAGGATGGCTCGCAGCGTGGGGCGGGGCGTGGGTTGTGGCATTAGGAAGGTTGAGAACCACTGATCTAGAAGTAATGCAGAATAGAGAAGATTAAAAAAACATCAATCTTCTATTTCATGTTTCAGACTCTAAGCACTGCTTTAGGAAGCTTCCACTTGGTTTTATTTTTCCTGGAATTGTATCAAAACTGCCTGAGAATTGCCAATGGTCACTAATCACTGTTTAGCATAATCAATGGAAGTCTCTCATTTCTTCTTTTTAGGTGCTATTGATATAAGTGCTGCTCAATTGGACCATGCAGGAAAATATACTTGTACTGCATGGAATTCTGCTGGCTCTGCCTATAAACACATCACCCTTCATGTTCAGGGTGAGGTGGGAACTTGTATGTTTCTTATCTTAGTCATAGATTTTTTTCCAGACAACTATAAATCCAAGAGCTTTCAACACATTCAGAACAGAAAATGCTGTGGCCCTAGCAGATCTGTACTACCAAACTGCATGGGTATTCTTTATTCCTTCCATGTAAAAGTCCATCAAAGTTTATAAATAAACATATCAAAGACATAATTCTTAATTAAAGCTTTCCCCCGATTTCCAGCTTTCTATATTACAGAGGAAAATTCTTCCACGTAAAATACTGCGATTAAATTTTTCAGATCTGCTCATAGCTTATAATTTAACTTAATATTAAACCCTTGAAATCTTGAAAATAAAAAAAAGTTTTATGTTGCTAGTTGTGGAATGTTGGGTAGTTAAGTTTTGCAATTTATAGTTTAGTGGTTTTAGACTGGTAGAAGCACTCACATAATTTATTTTTTTTAACCCTGAAAAATGATTTATGTAGAGAAAGCAATAAGGAGTTTTTTTAGATCATTAACTAGCTCCTTTTTTGTGCTCCTGTTAGAACCACCAACAATACGAGTGCAACCCGGAGAATTAGATGTTATTCTGAACAACCCAGTTCTCCTGCCCTGTGAAGCATTAGGCACACCTCATCCTGTAATATCATGGCAGAAGGAAGGGGTCAGTGTTATTACAACAGGTATTTTGTTTTGATCATAATTTTCAATTCCCTTCAGAGCAATGAGCAACATGTAATTGAAAGGGAATATGTACTACATTTTGTATTTTACAACATGGGATAAATAACTTTGCTGAGCCAGAGGAATTTCTGTAAATTATAGACATGTTTTGAGTTCCTTCACTATCCTTTCACTATCGGAAAATTGTCGATATGTCTTCTTATTCAAAATTTAGTTCCTTCTCTGATTCCTCATATATCTTGTTTAGGATTTAACCTGATCCTTCTTTCTGACTTATCTAGAACACTCTATATGTATTTTAGGAAATAGGTACACAGTGCTTCCCAATGGCAATCTTCAGATTGCTAAAGCTGCTATTGAAGATGCTGGAACTTACATGTGCGTTGCTCAGAATCCAGCAGGCACTGCCCTTGGGAAGATCAAATTAAAAGTTCAAGGTAAGTTTTGTACCTAGCCCACAACTTTGTTATTTCATGCCACCATAGAAAACACTAGACACGATGTGAAGGTGCTTTTCACTGAACCTTGGTTAGAAACTGTTCCAAAGAGATGTATCATTTTAGAAGCTAATGAAGGAAAGGGGAAAAAAACTATGGCTCAGCTCATCATACTGGAAAATAAACAATTTTCGCACAAAATAGGCTACTAATCCAATATTGACTCTCAGCTGGATACCAGGCCAAGGAAATCTTTAAATATGGGGACTTGGACTATGGGGTCTCTAACTTATTCCTTGAAAACATCAGATATTTAAAATGATTTGCCAGGAATAAAATGACATTTCAAATAGGTCAATTTGAGGGGAAATGTATACATAAAAATGGTGAAATCCAATTTTTTTTACTACTGGTTCTGTGGGCGTGGCTTAGTGGGTGTGGTGTGGCTTGGTGGGCGTGGCTTGGGCATGGCAGGGGAAGGATACTGCAAAATCTCCATTCCTACCCCACTCTGGGGCCAGCCAGAGGTGGTATTGGCCGGTTCTCTGAACTACTCAAAATTTCCGCTACCGGTTCTCCAGAACCTGTCAGAACTTGCTGGATTTCACCCCTGGTATACAGTATATGTACTTGTATATATGTAAAGTTGTTTAGGGTTGGGTTTTTTTGCCTCTGAATTAAAATTCAAACAAAAATTCAATTGAGCAATGACTTTTCAGTCCCTCCAGTTATCAAACCACATCCCAGAGAATATGTGGTGGTTGTGGATAAACCTGTCACCCTGCTGTGTGAAGCTGAAGGCTACCCGTCTCCTGTGATTTCCTGGCAAAAAGATGTACAGATAATCACAGAGTCCATGAGGCAAAGGGTTCTCAGCACAGGAGGTTTGCAGATTGCCTTTGTTCAGCCTACGGATACTGGACATTATACTTGCAATGCTACTAATGTGGCTGGATCCAGCAATTCCAGTATAGAACTCACTGTCCTTGGTAAGTAAAATTTAAACCTGGGAAACTTGAATTTATTTATTAAACACTGAAGAAGTCAAAATACTAGCTAGCTTTTAATTTTTCATTCCACGGGTAAACATATAATTATCACTTTAATGAACAGGCTATTGCAGAGTATTAAACTTACCCTGAAAATAATGAGTGGAACTCTGGTGTGATAACTCCAAATCACCCTATACAAAACAAATCTGCAAAAAAAGAGGATAGGATCAGTTAGAGATGGCTGAGCCTTTAGCGCATTTTGTGCTTACATAGCTAAGAAAGGAAAGATCAGAATAGTCCTGCCTCTAAACCACCAGCAACAATGACCAATGGCAGTAACCTACTCCACTGATGTCTGATGAACCTGCAGTGACAGTCACCTGAAATGTGAAGATGTTCAATTAGAATTCAACGATCTAACCAGTGGTATAGTATATCCATAGGTGTACAATGTAGCCAGGGGTGGGTTTCAAAAATTTTAAAAGGGGTTCTCTGCCCGGTTTCTGGGTGGGTGTGACCATGGTGGGGGTGGACTAGTCGGCCTCCTGCACCATGGCGGGGGCGGCGTTTTTGCCCTCCTCGGGCTCCAGAGGCTTTCTTCAAGCCTCCGGGAAGGCGAAAACGGCCTCCCCGGGCTCCAGAGGCCCTCTGGTGGCCAGAAACAGGCCCACTTCCGGCCTTCCCAAACTTCTGGTAGGCCCATTTTTCGCCCTCCCCGAGCCTCTGTGCACGCCTTGCAGTTACCTTATCTCTGTAGAATACTGGGCTATCTTTCAGCCTTCTTTAGCCATCCAGATGTGTTGGACTAAAATGCCTAGAACGTTTAGCCAGCATTTCCAACAGTTTTGCATTCTTCAAATTAAACAAATCATTCTCAGTCACAATCTGTACAAATATCTACTAAAAGATGTTGAAGACTCTTTTGTGATGATACATGTTCACATCCATATGCATACAGTACAGTATTCAAAATGTCTAATTTTAATAAAAGCAATTATTTGTTTGTTAAAAAAAATACTTCTCACAGTTCCACCAAAGATCCATGCAGCTGAGAACCACTATACGGTTGTTGAAAATTCACAAGCAGTTCTGTCTTGTGTTGCTGATGGAATGCCAGCACCATCGGTGACCTGGAGGAAAGATGACACAAGCCCTTTAGCTAAGCACAGATCTGAACCATATGAAGACTTCATTATAGAGAATGCTAAGGTAAGCCTCAGTTAAACTACTTTATAATGCCTTGGTAAGGCCACACTTGGAATACTGCATCCAGTTTTTGTCACCATGATGTAAAAAGATGTTGAGACTCTAGAAAGAGTGCAGAGAAGAGCAACAAAGATGATTAGGAGACTGGAGGCTAAAACATATAAAGAACGGTTTCTGGAACTGGGTATGTCTAGTTTGATTAAAAGAAGGACTAGGGGTGACATGATGGCAGTGTTCCAATATCTCAAAGGCTACCACAAAGAAGATGGAGTCAAGCTATTCTCCAAAGCACCTGAGGGTAGGTGTAAACTAATCAAGGAGAGAAACAACAATTAATCAGTGGAACAAGTTGCCTCCAGAAGTTGTAAATGCTCCAACACTAGAAGTTTTTAGGAAGAGATTGGATAACCATTTGTCTGAAATGGTATAGGGCAGTGATGGCGAACCTTTTTTGGTTTGTGTGCCAAAGGGGGGGGTCATGTGGGGGGGGTCACGCACGTGTGTGCCCTCACCCATAATTCCATGCGGGGGGCACCCGCGGATGCAACCGCTCCCGGCATGCGATGGCACGCCCGTTTTTCGCTCTCCCTAAGCTTCAGAGCCTTTCTAGGAGCCTGGAGAGGGCAAAAACGGCCTTCCCCACTCCCCTGTAGGCCCTCCAGAGACAAAAAATGGTCCGTTTGCCAACTTCCAGTTGGACAGGAAGGCCCGGTTTTTTGCTCTCCCCAAGCTCCAGAGCTTTTCTAGGAGCCTGGGGAGGGTGAAAATGGCCTTCCCCAACCCCACCCCCGCAGGTCCCCCAGAGGCCAGACATGGCCTGTTTCCTAACTTGAACTTCCAACCGGAAGTCAGCAAATGGGCCGTTTCCAGCCTCCGGAGGACCTCCGGGTGGGTGGGGAAAGCCGTTTTCGCCCTCCCCCAGGCTCCTAGAAAGGCTCTGGAGCATGGGGAGAGCAAAAAACGGGCCTTCCCCACCCCTTCTGGAGGCTGGAAACAGCCTGTTTCCCGACTCCCAGTGGACCCAGAAGGCCCGAAAATCAGACCTGAGCTCGCGTGCCCATCGATATGGCTCCGCATGTCACTTGTGGCATATGTGCCATAGGTTTGCCATCACTGGTATAGGGTTTCCTGCCTAAGCAAGGGGGTTGGACTAGAAGACCTCTAAGGTCCCTTACAACTCTGTTTTTCTATTCTAAACAGCATGCTTAGGAAACATGGGAATGAGGATCAAAACTGCCTTTATTGTCTTGGTCATCAAAGTTGTACAGAACTAAATATCTCCTTTCTTCAGTGGATAACTTTTTATAAGGCAGAGAATGGTGACAGGGGGGAAATAAACATGCACTGAAAAAAGATGATTGAATGCAAATAGTTAGCAGCTTTATTTATCTATGTATACCTAGTTTTCCCTTCAACTGACATTCCCGGTCTGTTCAGCTTTACAGTATAAAAATAATCTAATCCAATTTTCTTTTCATGCAAGTCTTTCTGCAAGGCTGTAGAGATTCTCAGTCCTCCAGGTCATGGTTGTCCCAAAGGTGCTTTTTCAGGAGGCAACTGGACTTTCTTGTTTTGTTCTTTGAAGACATTTCGCTTCTCATCCAAGAAGCTTCTTCACCTCTGACAGGATAGTGGGGAATGGAAGGATTTATATTCCTTGCAGACAGCTGGTCATTTGCATCCTTTTAGAGGGTCATTGAAGCACTTGGAGGTTTATCTGTGTCCCCAGGGTCACCTGAGTAGTGCTCTTGGTTCCTGTAGTCTGCAATTTTTTCTCTGGAAATCCATTCCTATTCCCACACCATTCAAAGGATGTTCATCCCAAATTGTCTTTTAGCTATTCAATTTGGGATGAACACCCTTTGAATGATGTGGGAGTAGGAATGCACTTACTGCAGCAGCACTGTGCATAGTAATCTACAGTGATGTCCAAATGATACCTATGGTGATGTAATCATGCAAACACCACAGCTGTGTATTTGTTACCCAACATTTGATGCAAATACTTATTTATTTATTCAATTTGTACAGCTTCCCATCTCAATGATTCCTGCAGCTTATAATTGAAAACAATATACTGCAATTAAAACAATTAAAACATTTTAACACAATAAAATAATAAAAAGCTAAATAAAAAGTATTTATCTAAAATAATCATAGCTTACATACAGTATGATTGTTGATGATAAGAAGTGGAAATTTGATGGGAAAGGAGTACAATATTTCTTCTGTTGCATTTTTTTCAACATATGACATGCTGAATACCTAAATTCCTTATAATGCTCTATTACTTGGAAACAATTGGGGGGGAGGTGCTAAAATCGTAATGAGATATTTTGCTGCTGACTGTTCTATTGGCTGATTCAAATCCACCTATCAATATTATTAAAATAGTTTCTGAGGTTCTCCCCTTAGTACAAATAGCTATTATATTTTTTTGGATTTTGCCTTTTGTTTAGTATGTACTATGAATATGGAATTGTTTTCCTTCTCTATTTAGCCAGAAGATTCTGGGAGCTACACCTGTATTGCTAGCAATGTGGCTGGTGAAGACACCCATACTGTCAGTTTAACAGTTTATGTGCTCCCAGCTTTTACTGAACTCCCTGGAGATGTAGCTTTAAACAAAGGAGAACAATTGCAATTAACTTGTAAAGCAACAGGAGTTCCTGTACCTAACATTAAATGGATGTTTAACAATAATATTATACCAGGTGAGTTAATCCAGAAAACTATAGTGAATGTTAGGCTGTGAAATTAGATGTAGAGCCATGTTCTTTCAGATTGAAAAGCATCCCCTCCCACACACACACAATGTAAAGATAGCCTTTGGTTGACTCAGCCTTCCATCCTTCCGAGGTGGGTAAAATGAGGACCCAGATTGTTGGGGGCAATATGCTGCCTCTGTAAACCGCTTAGAGAGGGCTGTAAAGCACTATGAAGCGGTATATAAGTCTAAGTGCTACTGCTAAGTGCTATTGCTATTTAAAAAAAATTTTTTTTATTAATTTTCATATTTTACATATTACAATATTTGTAGACAGATCTGCCACCATTTATATATATCGCTACTATATTTATACAATTTATACATTATTTTATCATATTTTCTAATCCTGTGTCCTCGTCCCACACTATTTCTTCAAATTTCTATTATTAGTCCAGTTGTACCATTTTTCCCAAATGTCGTAGTAATCTGATTTTTTTTGTCCTCTGAGTTCAATCATTAGTTTGTCCATTTCAGCACAGTCGTATATTTTTTTGATTATCGAACTGTCCGTAGGTATATTGGAATTCTTCCAGTTTTGTGCATACACAATTCTGGCCGCGGTAGTGATGTGGAGGATTAGGTATTTGATGCTTTGGCTATATTGTCCTTTGAATATTCCCAGTAGAAAAAGTTCTGTCATATATTCTACTGATGAGTCCACTATTTCCTGTAACCAGTGGTGTATCTTTATCCAATATTTTTTCACTTTGGGACACAACCACCACATATGAAAGAAGGTGCCCTGCTCTTTTTTGCATTTCCAGCAATTCAAATTCAAATTTGAGTAGATTTTTGCCAATCGTGCTGGTATCCTTTGGTTTTCTTTTTACCATCTGCAAATCTGAAATACACTGTATAGAATGTACATGTAATTGCACAAGAGCACATTCAACCAATTCAATTCAACCAACTCAGCTCAACTCAGCCAATAACAGAGTACAAAGGATGTGGGAAGCAAATCAGAGTTTAATTTCTATTCTGATCCTTCCTTCCTTCCTTCCTTCCTTCCTTCCTTCCTTCCTTCCTTCCTTCCTTCCTTCCTTCCTTCCTTCCTTCCTTCCTTCCTTCCTTCCTTCCTTCGTCCCTTCCCTTCCCTCCTTTCCTTTCCTTTCCTTTCCTTTCCTTTCCTTTCCTTTCCTTTCCTTTCCTTGGTGAGCAATGTGATTTGCAAAATAAGTTGTCTTGGTGAGCTAAGGAGGAAAGCCATGAGGAATCCCTAGTGCCCCTAAATTTTTTTTATTTCTGGTACTGATAGAAGAGAATATTTGTAGCTCAGGGTTGAACTGTAGGATCCTTGGTGCTTTGAACTTAGGCTTTTGTTGCAGAAGTTTTATTACCAAACTGGCTAACATCATCAGTGCTTTGGTACTGGGTCATATGCCTTGTTTGTGTATATTATTTTTTAGGTTTAACCTGTAGCTTTGGGACTAGAGAAACACATTTCTTTTACTTTAATCTCCAGCTACAAAAAGTATTACTAAAACATCAAATACCTATCAAATACTTAAAGCCATTAAATACCATCTTAACTCTAGCTACCAAATGCCTTAGTTTCCTAAATATGGTTTTGTTTAGAGACACATTTGTCTAGAACAATGGTTCTTAACTTCCTAATGCCATGACCCACGCCCCACCCCACCACAGCGCCCTCCGCCGCAACCCTTGCCCCGCCGCCGCCATTTGGGTTCTTTTACCCTCTGCGTGCAAAATGTTCTGCGCATGCGCAGAGGGTAAAAGAACCCAAATGGCGGCATCAAGGCGAAGTCTCCCGACCCCTGTGAAAGGGTCGTTCAACCCCCAAAGGGGTCGCAACCCCCAGGTTGAGACCCGCTGGTCTAGAAGGAGTTCAGTAGCTGAAAAACAATCAGCAGAAAGTTCCATAATAAGACATTTACAGGTAGTCCTCAACTTACAACCATTTGTTTAGTGACCATTTGAAATGACGACGTCACTGAAAAAGTGACTTATAACTGTTTTTCACACTTACAACTCTTGCAACATTCCCATGGTCACGTGATCAACATTCAGATGCTTGGCAAATAGCATATATTTATGACCGTTGCAGCGTCCCAGGGTCATGTGGTCACCTTTTGTCACCTTCTGACAAGCAAAGTCCGTGGGGAAGCCAGATTCACTTAACAACCATGTTCCTAATTTAACAACCGCAGCGATTCCCTTAACGTTTGGGGTAAGAAAGGAAATAAAATGGGGCAAAACTCACTTTAAAAACTATCTTGCTTAGCAACAGACATTTTGGGCTCCATTGTGGTTGTGAGTTGAGGACTAGCTCAGTAGTGGGTTTCTCTTACCTTTGCTACTGGTTCGGGAATGGGAGCGCGTCACTAGCTACATTGTGAGCAGAGTCCTTCGGGAGTTGGGCGGCATATAAGAATAACAAAATAAATAAATAAATAAATAAACATGAGGCAAGAAGACAAAATGGCTTCCCGTTTCTCTCTCTAAATTTTGTGTTTTGCTTTTTTGCTGCAAAGCGAAGTCAATTATAGGAAATAGTCAATATGTCTTTAAAATCTAAAATCTAAAATCATCTAAAAAGATGATTTTATTCATCTTTTAATGAATAAAATAAATTGTACAAAGATGTTTTAATTTATGTTGGTTTATTTTTTTTTCAACTTCTCTTGTTTGGCTAGCACAATATGACGGAGTAAATGGACTGAGTAAACTTGTTATTGAAAGAGTGTCTAAGGAAGATTCAGGGACCTATGTGTGTATGGCAGAAAACCTAGTTGGTTCTATCAAGGCTCTTGGATCTGTTTATGTTAAAGGTGTGTATTGTTGATAGGTTTTGGCCTTGTTTCACAGTTTTCTGCTTTCATATTGCATCTAACTACAATATAATGTATGGCAAGGAGGAATAATGGCAATAAAAAATATTCAGCTTACAAAAATAAAGCATTTAATTATGATCGATAGGTGGAATGAAAATTTATGTTTCCACTTTGGGTTAAAATAAAAGCGGGTACATATTGTAATTAACAAATTGTCTTACTCTGCAAATGCAAAAATAGCAGAAATGCCTAGAAAAATATGATGGCTAAATGTCATGGGTTATGACATATATTTATGGGTCATGTTTCAGATCCATGTAATGTTTCCTCAATATTGTGGGTTTCAAGTTTCTTCAGATTTTTGTTTTCTACTTAGTTGCTTATACTTATTATTTTGAAATTCAGAACCTCCGGTATTCATGGGAGATTATCATTCCAGTCGGATCGAACCCTTGGGTGGCAATGCCATTCTCAACTGTGAAGTCACAGGAGACCCTCCTCCAACTATTCAGTGGAGCAGAAAAGGAGTTGGCACTTTGATCAGCAATCGAATCAGACAACTTAGCAATGGATCCCTTGCCATCTATGGCACAGTAGTGAGTTAGCACTGAACTAATGCAACAATTGGATTTGATTAAACATGATAGTATCCATCTTCTATCAGTAAGAGGTCTTGCTACGATTATCCCACTTATCTTTATGATACTGTTAAGGGATATAAATACAACTTGAACTGTTTCTTTTTTGTAACTGCTACAGATGCTCTTTTTCTATTTATTCTAAAATATTTTTGCATGCATGTAATGTGTATGATTCCAGATTTCCCTAACCTTTCCTAGATACAACAGAATTACAACTGCCAATGCAGGACAAAAGATGGGAATTATGGCTGGGAATTATGGAAGTCATATTTGTAGGATATATAGAGAGAATTCCCAAGGAGCATAGCATTACAAATATCTTTATTTTATTTCTAACCTGTCAAGCTACCCTTCCATATTGGCACACTGTAAAACAATCTTGCCTGAACTACAGATTCCTAAAATTTCCAGTCAACATAGCCATTGGAAATTGGATCATATGTAACATGTGGTTTTCTTTTAATAAAATCCACATACTTAAAAAAACGTTATTTAACGTATATCATATTATGAAATTAACAGTATTTGCCTACAATAAATAATTTCACTTAAATCCTACATCTGCAGATTCATAAGATATTGTTTAATATAGTCAGTCCCAAACTGAACAATCACTTGTGGGGTTTTTTTCCCTTTCAGAATGAAGATGCTGCAGAATATATATGTATAGCTACAAATGATGCTGGTGTGGTTGAACACCGTGTCTCTCTTACATTACATAGTAAGTTTCATTTTATTCCATTTTATTCCCATATTCCTACAACTTCCTCAGAATTATGAAATGTGTACCCGGGTGTATCTGCTGTACTTGTAAATGTTGGTAGCTTCTAAACAAACGAAATTATTTATGTAACACATACTCTCTCCAGCTCACTTCCCCTTATGTTTTAGAATCTGAACAAGATATGGATTAATGATGTAGTGCCATGTCAATGACCCATAGTCAACAACTTCATAAACTCAAACAATATATTTTCTAACATGAATTTGCTTTCAGATTTCACTTCCTTCATCTCCTTCTTGTCAAGGAGTAGGTTTCCATAGCCTCAGGGCCTTCAAATGGATCTGGAGATTCGGGAATTCTTAGCCAAGCACATGGATGGCATCAAACTGAAGTTGGGTACAGTAGAGAGTTCGCAAATGATGAAATTTTCACTTAGCATACTTGAAGAATTTGTTCTTTTCGGCATCTAACTGGAACTGACCCAATTCTGCGGTTCACAATATTACTACTTTTCAGTTTACTAAATATTGCAATCTAGTTATTGATTTTAAAAAAAGAATTTGAAATGTTTATTTTTTCCCAAAATGATTTGGGTAAGGAATGTATTGAGAGAAAATATTGTTATTTGCCTCAGTGTTACATAATCTGGGATAAGTCCTATAGATTACAATGGAGTTCATTTTTGAGTAAGCAAGCATATTTTGCCTATTTTTAAGAAAACTTGAGAAAATATGACTATATAATCACACATACTCCTGTGCAGATTTTCTTAGTTTTGAATGAGGAGACATCCAATTAAGAATTTCAAAGATTACCATGCTTTTTTATTTTATTTTATGAGGAGTTACCACAGTGTTAGATAACTTTGTTCATAAAATAAAATACTAAAATAAAATAAAATAAAATAATAAAATAAAATAATAAAATAAAATAATAAAACAAACTAATAAAATAAATCATGGAAAAAATACAACATTCTATTGTAAGAAAAAATACACAGCTGGATAAAATATAGAATACAAAGGACTGAAGAATAAACATAATAGATATTATTCAGATCAGCAATAAATCTATTTGCCCAACTTTAATAATCCTGAAACTTTTATTACTTCCTAGTATACAGTATTAACGTTGCTTTGCAGAGGTCATGGGAGTTTAATTCTGAACACCATTATGCTTGGAGGAAAATCATGTGGCTATTTTTATTATGGCAGCACAATGATTTCCCCAATGAACAGTTAATGGTGGAGAAGAAAGATAAGCTGTGGAAATAGTTCCCATTTTTTAAAAGAATGCTCAGGGCATGCTAAAACTTTTTCCCTTGCTGAAAGAGACAAGATAAAGCACAGAAAACTGAAAGAACTGGGCTTTTCCTGTTGAGTTTTAAAATATATCTTAAGATGGTCAAATACCGTATTTTTCGGAGTATAAGACGCACCGGAGTATAAGACGCACCTTAGTTTTTGGGGAGGAAAATAGGGGGGGGGGAAATCTGCCTACCAGGTATTCATCTGGCTAGCATCCTTAGTCTGGTCAGCTTCAGCACATTATTTTATCCCCTGGTTAGGACTTAAAAAAACCTTCTTCTGAGAGAGTAACAATGAAAGAGCCTGCAAGCCTGTAAGAGCTGGGAAGATAGTTAGCACCTGGTTAGGGCTAGAAAATAACTTACTCGGAGCAAGTAGAGCAATGAAAAAAAAACCTGCAAAGACTTAGTGCTGGAAAAACATTCTTCTGAGAGGGTAACAATGAAAGAGCCTGCAAGCTGGTAAGAGCTGGGAAGATAGTTAGCACCTGGTTAGGGCTAGAAAATAACTTACTCAGAGCAATGGAAAAAAATTCTGCAAAGACTTAGGGCTGGAAAAACATTCTTTGGAGAGAGTAACAATGAAAAAGCCTGCAAGGTAAGAGCTGGGAAGATCTGTTAGCACCTAGTTAGGGCTGGCAAAAAAAAAAAAAAAGCTACATTCGAAGTATAAGACGCACCCAAATTTTCAGCCACTTTTAGGGAGGAAAAAGGTGCGTCTTATACTCCAAAACGTACGGTAGTTGTTTGGAGCATTTGAAAAATCCTCTTCAATTTTGGGCTGAGTAGGAGTCTATATGCCCATCTCTGAATGTTACGTCAAGAATCATGATTGACAGCAACAGTGTATGTCCTTCCCAGCCCAATATTTTCTTTTATAACACAGGTGAATATTTTGAACAGTGGATTGCACTTCATTAGTACAAATTTCATCTTCAGGACTATTTTTCTATCATTCTCATGTTAAGGTTTTCTCTTTCTTTCCTGATTTAGTCACACTTTATTTCATTTTTTTCCCGTTGGTAAAAGCAGAAAATAGCTTCCAACATTCCGAAATTTGCTACTGAACATTTTGCAAAGTAATCCCTGGAGGCTTTTGAGGCATAAAAAGGTTGCAGTTGCCAGCTATGGATTGCCCACCCCTTACTCACAGTCTCTCACTCTCAGGTTGGATTTGATATAATAGCAAAAATGCCACTTACGGCCATAAAAAAATGAAAACAGGACAGTAAATGAAGATATGTAAACTACAGAACTATTTAAATAAGATAAATGGAAATAGTGCTGCATTATAGCATTGAACAGATTACGGAGAAGTGTTAAAAAGGAGAGAGCTCTGCTTTTACTGATTTATCACAGAATCCCAGCCAACCCAGGAATATTTTGTTTCTCTTAGGTGCACCTGTTATTAAAACTGAGCCAGTAGAGATCATTGTTGACGCTGGAACCACAGCAGTGCTGAACTGCCAAGCAGAAGGAGAACCTCGTCCAACTATTGAATGGTCTCGTCAAGGCTGGCCTCTTCTGAATCAAGACCGAATGACTGTTTTGACGAACGGCTCTCTGCGTATTGCAGTTGCTCGTAAAGAGGATACTTCTGAATATGAATGTGTAGCTAGGAATCTCATGGGTTCTGTCCTTGTCAAAGTGCCGTTCATTGTCCAGGGTTAGTGTTGAGGCTTTGTAGTTAATCAACCTGCATTTTTAAGTAAAAAAGACATAAAGATATGTCACTATATTTATATTTCTTACTTAGTAAAGTTGTCTACTAAGACATACTCCTGTCAGAAGAGAGAACTGTTGCTGTGCTTTTAGAAATAATATTAATTGAAATCTGAAAATCTCCTATAAGATCTCAATTTGTACTTACTGGAAAAGATCAATTTTACATCTCTGCCTCACTCTTTAAATTCAACTTTTATGGGAAGTAAGGGAAGGCAGATTTTTAAAAATATATCCGAACATATGCTAGATGCAGAGGTTCTACAAGCTGACCTCAGTTATTCACAAGGTATGGTTTTTAAGGACATGCCATTCTTCTTTGTGCATGTCCTTTACTCTAGAAACAAATTATTGGAAGTTTAAGAGTAAAGAGTGAAGAATAAGAGTGAACAGCTCACCAATTTTTTTAAAAAAAAATAATTTTTATTAAGTTATTTTAAAATATACAAAAAGACATAATACAAAAAAAAACCCTACAAAAAAGACATACAAAAAAGAATATAATATAAAAGCTGTAATATATATTTATAACTACTATTTCTTATTTTAATGTATGTAATCTTTTTCTTGTTTTTTTTTCTTTTTTCATGTATATATATACTTTTCTCAACCTAGATTATATTGATTATGAAATCACATATTGATATATATGTTTGATTTGTATATAGATATGTATATATATATATATAGCTCACCAATTTTTATTATAGCTAAGTGCACCTCAATTATTAGAAGCTTGAGAAACAGAATAATGTTGGATTGAGGGCTGAATCCTTCAAAATGATTCTTCCCTTTCTTTGATGGCATAGACAGGTGATACTTAACGTTCCAATGCTTTCCCTAGAAGTAAAAAAAACCTGGACTTGGAGGCAGATTTTTGGTATGGTTGCTCCAGTAGTGGGTTCTAAAACCCTTTACTATCGGCTCGCACGTCCGCGATGCTTCTGCGCATGCACAGAAGTGTCCCGGGTGGGTGGGCGGAGCCTCCCGCCGCAGGTGCTACCGGTTCTAAGAACTGGTCCGAACCGGGAGCAGCCCACTGCTGGGTTGCTCCAATGCTGTAGAACACATTTGCAGATATTCCAGCCTTTTGAAGGTTAGTGGTGAACCAGGTTATTACTGTGTCTTATTGTGATCCATTAACATGCAAAGTGGTAAAAGAGGAAATAAAGAAGTAGATGTCAGATTGTGAACTGATCAGAATCTGCGGAATGAATTCTGTAATAAGTAAATGAATACCATGAAATTACTCATGCCATTATTTTCTCTCTTTTTTGGTTCTTGATATATAAAGGCCCCAATATTATTTATGACCATTCGTTTTTAACTTCCTTCCTATCTTATCAGCCTTTTCATAACATTGATAAAAGGAAGTTAGGGGACATACTTTAATCCATCCATTAGTTCAACTGCTTTAATTATGTAGATAGAATAATACCTTCAGAGATTGAAGGCAAGTCTATAGGCCATTTTCATGATAGGATAATGAAAAGGGGAGTTTTTCTGATTTCTCAGAAGCCAAGAACAACAATTGCTAATTCTTCTGAATCACTTCTAGCCAAGTCTTTATTCAATATTTAGTTGTCATAATTCACAACAAAATTGTTGTAGACTAATGGCAGGTCAACCTTTTGATTTTTTTAAAGACTGCAGTCAATAGCATGCGCGTATAGGCTCTAAAAGGAGTATTGACTAAATTAATGCAATTTGTTCCATTGCAGTGCACGGTGGGTTTTCTCAATGGCTTGACTGGCAACCATGTAGTGTAACATGTGGCCCGGGTGTCCAAAAGAGGATTCGTCTATGCAACAATCCCTTTCCTGCTAATGGTGGACGAAGCTGTATGAAGCCTGATTATGAAATACGCAGCTGTCAGAGCAAGTTGTGTCCAGGTAAATGCTCATCTTTTGTTTATTCACAGCGATTATCTTATAAATCTGAAACTGATACCATAAATGCTTAAGAGATACTTCTACCACGATTCAGTGCCATTATTTCTTTATTACTCATGAATAATTGATACATTATATTATCCCCTAGCATTCACTCTTGATGCTGAAGTTATTTAAATGAAATTCCACTTGTGTCCTTGGAACTTTCTTCCAAATTCACAAACTTAGCAACCACAACTATGTTGAGTTTCTTTGATTTGAGCAAGAGGACGTACTAAGGAAATACTGAATAATGGCCAATGTTGCTATTTAATCTATGCCACCAGTCCATTGAACCTTTTATTATTGTAATTACGAAGCTATCAATTATTTCAGTGCATATGAGTAACTGAAAATAAATTGTGGGTGCTATTTAGTGGATGGAAGCTGGTCAGAATGGGGCTCTTGGGAAGAATGCTCTAAAACCTGTGGGCAAGGTAACAAAACCAGAACCAGAAGTTGCAGCAACCCTCCAGCTCAACACAGAGGAAGACCTTGTGAAGGCAATGCAGTGGAGCCAGTTTTGTGCAACATAAGGCCCTGCCCAGGTGAGAAATGGTTTAGTCATATGCTTGACATACAATTTCTTTTTCTTTCTCAATGAATCATTTGTAAAATGTATCTACTTGTCCAGGGGTGGGTTCCACTTACCTTCGCCACCGGTTCGCATCGCACGCGTCCCCTCATGCTATTTCGCTTCCGCGCATGCTCAGAAGCAGGAATCAGCCCGAAACACAGCTGAGGAGCTCATCAGCTGTGCTTCGGGCAAATAAATAAAGGTCAGCATTCACCCGCTGATGGGCGGGAGGGCCATTTTTCAAGCTGCAGAAGGGGAAAAATTCAGAAAAAATATGGAAAAAAGAGGGTGGCGTGCATGGAAGGGCACCGACAGTGACGTCACCAGCAGCTCGCTACCGGTTTGGGTGATCTGGTCCGAACCGGGAGGAACCCATCCCTGTAGTTGTCTGTTCCAGAGTAAACACTGAAATTGGTTTTAAAAAGATGGAAAATTAAGAAGGTTTTAAAAAGATTTTACTCTACTACAATGTTTCCATAATCTGTTTTGAGATTCATTTTGGATTGCTGTTCTTAATTTAAATTTTTCAGATATTAGATTGTAAACTGCCATGAGCACTTCTATTCTGAAAAGTGCTATATGCAGTTAATACGTTCATAACATTTAAAACTTCCTATTAGAAAACCAAAAGTGAAATGGTTGGATCCAAAGTTTGTGATCATAAAAAAAAACCACATGTCTGCCTTTATAATTTTTTTTCTCTTTTTCATCTTAATGAGACCTTTGATTCCTCTTAAATTGTATGAGCAATACTAGGAGTGGTAGCTCAAAATGCCCTTGTTTAGTTTCTTCTAGGCTGTTTTCTTCTTCTAATATGTTCCAAAATTCTTGGAATCCCCTGATAGGCTTCTGGAGAGAATCAGAGGACCAAAAAAGAAAAAAATCCATTGTGCAAATGGCCTTCCCACATATGCCACTATGATCCATTCCAATTTGTATTTTTCTTTTCTATTTTTGCAGTTTCTTTTTGGACTAACTTTGTTTGCTTCTAGTTAATGGTGCCTGGAGTTCCTGGTTATCATGGGGACCTTGCAGTGAGACATGTGGCAAAGGTACTCAGAACAGAATAAGGATGTGCAATAATCCTCCTCCATCATTTGATGGTTCTTACTGTGATGGCCCTGATGTACAGATGCAGGTTTGCAATGAGAGAAATTGTCCAGGTAAGTTATAAATAGATTTTGATTTTAATCTGAGTTTATAGAAAGTATCCCCCCCCCCCCATTCTGTACAATTGGGACCGATTCTCTCAGTTTTCTTGGCAAGGACTTTTTGGAAGCGGTTTGCCATTGCTTCCTTCCTAGGAGTGAGGGAAAGAGACTACTAGACCAAAGTCACCCAGATGGCTTTGTACTTAAGGTGGAAGTAGAATTTGTGATCTTCCAGTTTTTAGCCGGATGCTTTAACCACTACACTAAACTGGCTCTCATTTAAATGTAGTGTGTTCTAAAAATAGGGTGAGACAGAAATGAAGGGAAGTTTGGCTAAATTGAATTTATGATGAAGAGGGAGGGAAAGGGAAAGGGAAAATTTAGTATGTAAGCTCTTTAAATAAACCTCTGGGGATGTTCTCAGGTAACAAATTACTGTACAAAGAGATTTCTAATTTCTCTCCTCCATATTCTTTAATAGCAGTACTTGGCTCTCAGTTCAGCTTGTAGATGAGGAAGTCAGCCAAAGTAGTAGCAGCCAAATACAAAGTTTTGGTTTTGTAAGATGAAGGAGGTGAGCCTTCCTTCATATAGAGAATATTCATATTCTTAAATACTGCTTGGAACTTAATAACAATAGCACTTAGACTTACCATATTTTTTGGAGTATAAGATGCACCTTTTCCCCCCCTAAGAGAGGCTGAAAATGTGGGTTCTTCTTATACTCCAAATGTAGCTTTTTTGAAGCTTTTTTCCCAGCCCTAATGAAGTGCTAACGATCTTTCCAGCTTGCAGGATTTTTCATTCCTACTCCCTCTATAGAAGTTTTTTCCCAGCCCTAAGTCTTTGCAGGCTTGTTTTTATTGCTATTCCCTTCGAAAAAGGTTTTTTTCAGCCCTAACCAGGGGATAAAATAATGTGCTGAAACTAACCAGTCTAAGGACGCTAGTCAGATGAATACCTGGTAGGTAGATTTCCCACCCTATTTTCCTCCCCCAAAACTAAGGTGCATCTTATACTCTGAAAAATACGGTATATACTGCTTCATAGTGCTTTACAAAGCCAGCATATTGCCCCCACAATCTGGGTCCTCATTTTACCAAACTCAGAAGGATGGAAGGCTGAGTCAGCCTTGAGCCGCTGAGAACTGAACTCCTGGCAGTGAGCAATGAGTTAGTCTGCAATACTGCATTAGGTCCTTAATTAACTGCTCTACTTTGTAGATTTCTTAGACATCAGATTTAGTTACACAGAATTTGCACAGCAATTATATCTGCTATTTCTGGTCTGAATACATCTTTTTGTTTAACTAGTGAATGGAAAATGGACTTCTTGGTCTAGCTGGAGTGCCTGCACTATGTCTTGTGGAGGTGGTACCCAGCAGAGAACAAGAGATTGCTCAGACCCACCCCCAGAGAATGGTGGGCTCAGATGTGAAGGGAATGATCTCCAGGTTGACTTTTGCAACATTGACCTCTGCCCCAGTAAGTACATAGGGCCAATTTGATGTATGCTGAGAAATATTTCCTCTTGTAGGAGATTAAAAACTGGATTGGAGTCTGGTCCAGGAGAGCTATAATTTTACATTCCAGGTAGGAGGGCAGAGGAGTTATTTCAATATAGTTATTTCCAAAAGTGTTCCCTTGTCTTTATTTAAAAATAGGCTGACAATAAGCATACCATTGATATGTTCTTTTTATTGTTATTAATTCCTGTGCCTTTCAGTATTAAAAAGAAAATACTGATTTGAAAAATGTCCTGTTTCCAAAGGGCATGGAAACTGGAGCCCCTGGAGCAACTGGGGGATTTGCAGTCGAACATGTAACGGTGGCCATATGAGAAGATATCGGACTTGTGACAATCCTCACCCGCTTAATGGAGGAAGAGCCTGTGCAGGGGCTGATACACAGACTCAGAGGTGTCATGCTGAGCTGTGTTCTGGTGAGTTAGGTTGAGATAGACAGTCGGATAGGAAATACAATATTCTGGATGTCTGCAAAACAGTGAGGTTATTTCTAACAATAACAATAGAAGCATACCAGAACTGAAGCTCTATCTCATAAGACTCTGCATGTTCATAGGGATAAAAATTCTTCACAAGTTCTGATGGATTTGAATTTTAGTATGTTCTGAAATAGATATTAAAGATTATGAGTAGAGTTCCTGAACTATACGTAAGTGAGGAATCTTCTATCCCCGTGGTGGCGAACCTATGGAACGCGTGCCAGAAGCTGCACGCAGAGCCATCCTGCGTGGGATTTGCGGCCTCGCTGGCTCCTCTTCCACATCCCTGTGCACACACGCGTGCCGGTCAGCTGGCCTTCTCGCGCAGGGGAGTGCCAAAACCCAGAAGAGCAGCGTTCTGGCGCACATGCGCACGCTGGCACCCGAACTTTTGGGTTGCCGTTGCACACATGCGCTATGGCCAGCTGTTCGTCAGGCTTGCATCCATGCTGGAAACCGGAAGTTTGGGTGCCAGCACTCGCACATGCGCCAGAACGCTACTCTTCCAGGTTTCGGCCCTCCCACATGCGCGAAGGCCAGCGAGGCCACGCAGTCCAGGTGGGATGGTTTTGCATGCCATTTCTGGCACGCAGGTCAGCATGCAGTGACATAAAAGGTTAGCCACCACTGTTCTATCCCATCCCCCAACTTCCTTCCCTTGCCTATTCTTGCTCCTATTCTTGCTCTAACCTGCTCTATTTCAATCCTAGATTTCATTTGATCTCCTTTCATCTACCTTTTATTGATAGCCCTTTCATTCATTTATGCATGATTAGCAGTAATAGTAATAATTTCAGTTATTATATAATAGCTGCATTTGTCATTACTAAAAAACAACAACTCCAAACTCTTGAGAAGCATTAATGAATCATTGTTAATTTTTTTTATTTTACTTCTGTATTGGTTTGCAGTGGATGGAAACTGGGGTCCATGGCAGCCTTGGAGTATATGCTCAGCATCTTGTGGAGCAGGGGAAAAGATCCGATCACGGTTATGCAGCAATCCACCTGTCTCTAACAATGGACGTCCTTGTCCTGGAGATGGGACTCAAATATCCAGATGTAACATTCAGGCTTGTCCAGGTACCTGTGCATACCCAAGTTTATGTCTCAAATGCTGGAGGGAAGGAGAAGCACTTTATGTTATGGGCAACTCACAACTCATTATTGGTGCTACTTTCCAAACAAGAAAAAAGTATATTCTGAATCCTAATCTGCTTTAATGAGTCTTTACTCTTGGATTTAAACAGCATGAGGTGGAGAGGTTAATGATTACTGGAATTGCAACAGCTTTAAGAGGAAATGTAAAAGATTCTCCTAAGGCAAATGATAACTTAAGATGGAAGGTGCTATTGTCCAATCTTTGTCTTTTATTCAGAGGTGGGATTCAGCAGGTTCTGACCAATTCTGGAGAACCGGTAGCGAAAATTTTGAGTAGTTTGGAGAACCGGTAAATGCCACCTCTTACTGGTCCCGCCCCATCTATTCTCTGCCTCCCGAGTCCCAGCTGATCGGGAGGAAATGGGGATTTTGCAGTATCCTTCCCCTGGAGTGGGGAGGGAATGGAGATTTTACAGTATCCTTCCCCTGCCACGCCCACAAAGCCATACCCTCAAAGCCACACCACGCCCACCAAGCCACGCCCACAGAACTGGTAGTAAAAAAAATTGAATCCCACCACTGCTTTTATTGTAATGAATGCTGATCCTGTCTATTCAGTGAATGCATTCAGCACTATTATAATGGCATAATGGTACATGTTGAAATTTGTAATGTAAATCCTTTGCGATTTAGGTCTTTAAGAGCTGAACGAGATTCTAAATGATGCAGAGCTGGTGCGATTGCATTGTTTATTTCCATTATCCTTCTTGTAATGTTTTCTACCAAAAAAAAATCATCTTGCACATTAACACAGATTGGAAGACACTTAGCATGTTCCTCTTTTAGATGCAGAGGGAAGAAAGAATAGAGAGGTACAGCATCAACCATACTTATTTTGAATTTGATGTTCACAGAGAACATAAAAAGGGAATGAGAATAGCTAAGAAAAGTCCACAGCTAGGGTCCTTAAAGGTCCATAAAAGGTCCTTTACCTGAAGACAAATAGGCTAGAAAGCATTAAGTTTTATCAAAGCTGCCAAAATGTTGAACCATTGGCACCTTAAGAATTCTGAAAAATAAAAGATAAAAATTCATATAAGGCAGTCATAGTGGGCAAAGCCAAACACAAGAAAGAGTTTTGCAGATGTGTTTAATATATAAAACCTGATGCCCCAAACACAGACTTATTTATTTCAATGCACAATTTAGTCTCTCCTCTCACTTATGTTCTACAAAAATTGCCACAAACACCGAATTAGCAAATAATATGTGATTACTCCTGGGGAGAATACAGAATTACATTCCTGTGAGCCTCTGGTCACAACCTTTTCACCAACCAATCATTACATAAGCTTGTTTTATGTGTGTTTCTGTTTAAAGAAACCTTATTTAATATATATTTCAGCACAAAAAAATCCAAAACATTGTGAATTAAATAGATGGTGAAAAGGATACTTGTTTATAGTACTAGAGCTGAAACAGGAAGACAGAGCATCATCTTGTTCAACCTCAGCTGGGAACATGTGTGCTGGGTGACTAAATTTTTTTGCCACCCTGTGCGTGTCTGCGAAGGATTGCAAAAGTATTGCGATTTGTGATTGCAAATAAATTTTAGCGAGGAGGTGAATTCACAAACATGGAATCTGTGGATAATGAGGACTGACTGTACATTTTCTCTTGTTCAGGATCAGTAAACCCCCTCCTTCTCACACACATTTCCAGCAAATACAATTGACACATCCCACCCCACATCTCCATTTTTCTTTAGATTATTCCTATATTACTCCTCTATGTAATATATCTCCTTCTGGGTTGCTCTTTTTTTTTCTCTCCAAATGACTTCCACATATAAATAGTTTCTATCTTTCGTGACATCTTTACTGGCTCCAATTCTTTCTTCAAGAATTGAAGAATTTCTTTCAAGGAAAGCAAGGTAGTTGGAGGCCCAAATGGCTGATGCTTTCTAGCTGCCAAAGGCAGATATCTTTTAATTAGGCTAAGTATGGTTACTTGGTAATCACTAGCAAATGCAAGCAGTCCTTATTTAACTACTGCATCATTTAGTGACCATTTAAAAGTAATTTTGTGACCAATACACACATTTATGACCTTTGCATTTTGATTTTCAACCAAGTTGCTAGTCCTGATTATGGTCACTAAATGAGGACTTCCTGTATTATGTTGCTGACTCAGTGGGTAGATTGACTCAGGATATTTATTAAGCTTCTGAACAGAAGGACAGTAGAGCACTTGACTTCTATTATTGCAGCAGATCTTTGATATTTTCTGGTATTATAAGCACTTGGACTAGCATATTCTATTTTCATAATTATAGCAGAGATATAGTGCATTAGTTCTCTCCCTGCAGATCTGCTATCCTTTGCTTCACTAAAAGACCAATTTTTGAGATTAATATGTTCAGCTAAACTCAAAGAAGAATTTGGAAACTATTCAAAGTTCCTGGCAAAAGTTTGCAAATTAATCTAAAGGTTACTTATTATTTCTTTTTTATTAGAGCCATACAAAAAGTTTCTTACGTGTTAGAAAGTTATTTAAAATGCTATGTAATCCAAGTGAAGCTGCTTGTTGATCCCACTCAAACTTGTAAATTTGTAAAATTTATATAAATCTGATGAGGTTTGAAAAAACAGAGATGTCTCTTTTGTGGCCAATACTTGGAATGTTTTTTCCCTCAAAATGCAGCAGAAGAACACAAAGTGGTTTCACTTGTCAGAATGATTAATATACTCTGGTGGTTTGGCTAATTTCCTACTCAAATAATGGCATAAATCCTGTCTGAATTCCTTTAGGAGCTTACTCTACTTTCCTTCCTGCCACATTTTGTTATGTTGGAATTAGAAAGCAGTGTTAAACAAGAATCGTTTTTCACCTACAGGACTTTGCACCTCGTAAAATGATATCCCTCTAGGGGCACCCGATCCGGTAGAATGATTAAGTCTGATAGATGTTCAATTTAATTTTATGGTTCCCTAACAGAGAGAGCACTGGACTCACAACAACACTTGACACCCAAACCCATATATGATTTGATTTTTTTAAAAAATATTCTATTTCAGTGTAAGAGATTTCCCAGACAGGCATATTACCAAACATAAGGAGACATACAGTAAAAAAAAATGGTTCTTTAATCCAGCATTTGTGATATCTATGAGAAACCCATAAATGCACTAATACAGTGTTTCTCAACCTCAAGCTGGCTGGGGAATTCTGGGAGTTGAAGTCCACAGATCTTAAAGTCGCCAAGTTTGAGAACCACTGCAATAGCATCAAGCTACTGAGAAGTGTATGCTTCTTGGCATTATTTTCTTGACCAATGATAGCAATTCTCTCCGTGAATTTGTCTAGTTGCTTTTTTTTTTTTACCATCATCAGAAAATGAATTCTAGAATTTAGTTGTGTATTTTGGAGAAAACTGCTTCCTTTGGCTTTTCTTTCCTTTCCCCCCGCAGGTGGACCCTCACACGCAAGAGGAAGCATCATTGGACATATTAATGATGTTGAGTTTGGAATCGCTTTCCTGAATGCTACCGTAATAGATGGTCCAGATGTGGATATTTCAAGCATAGAAGCCAGAATTACAAATATCCCTTGGAATCTTGGTACAGCTGTTCCTTTTATGCATTAAAGGTTTTATTTAGATGTATCAGATTTACACCATTTCTTTTAGTTGTAATATTATAAATCTACATGAAAGGTCTATGTTTATCATGGCTACACTAGATATCATCAAGATTTCATAAGTACAAAGCACATCTTATTTTTCCAAGAGCATAGAAAGATTTGGAAAATGGTACAGCACAAAACTAGTTCAGACCCTTGAGGGCCTATGTAGGTTTCAAATGGCATTCTGTCTATGTAAAAGGCCACCAGGACATTCGATAGCAGTATGGGAAAACCAGAAAGCAGGCAAACACATTGAGATCCTTGTACTTATATCAATACATTCTTTGTAATGTTGATTTATTCTATTCCTTTTCATAAATTATTTATGGCAGTCATGAACAAATAAAAATATATTCATGATCTTCGAGTTTTGTCAGCTAAATGTGAGAGGCAGTTGCTTCTAGGAAGTGATTAAGAAAAATATTTTCCAAAAATTACAAATATCAAAAAGATGCTATGCTTATCATAATGTTATTCCTCTTAAAGGTCCTGTAATGAGAGTGCTGGTTTCTATTCTGAGTCCTATTTATTGGATCACAGCCAAGGAAATTGGAGAAGCTGTGAATGGCTTTTCGCTCACCAGTGCAGTTTTCAAGCGGGAAACACAAGTAGAATTTGCTACTGGTTAGTAAAAATAGGATACAGATGTTTCTTTTGCACAATATCCAAAACATTTTCTTTTAGAAGTGTTCACAATTAATTTGCGTATGATTCTAGGAAGAAGTGAACTTACAGAATGAACCCAAAGGCAGTAACACCTTGATAGCCAAATGTTGCTTTGTACTTTCCAAACAACAAATGTATACAAAATCTGTACACTGTACACTAAGAAAAAGTATGTTTTAACATGTACAATAAAATGTGTGCAAGTTTTAATTAATGGTTTTAAAAAAGAATTCACAAACTAGCATGAAAAGTATGAAACAATTTCAATAAAGTGGAAATTGTTAGATTTGTGCAAATTGGCAACTGAGGCAGAAAGACATTAGTAGCGGCCTCTAATTTTTTGTTTTGTTTTAATAAATATGATTTTGGTATTTTTGGGTAGAAGCCTTTCTGTAATCACTAGCAAATACATATTTCAAGAAGTGGTTTTTTTACAGCCATTTAGTTCTAGACTAAATGGTCCATATCAATTCATTTCACACTTAAGGTGTCTTATGAAAATATACCCCATGCTCACATCATTCACTCATCAGAACTATTGTTGAAATCCATAGGGGAGCTAGTACGAATGACTCATGTTGCCCGTGGCTTGGATTCAGATGGTTCTTTACTCTTGGATCTTGTCATCAGTGGCCACATACTACAGCTTCAGTCAACAGCTGACGTTAATGTAAAAGTAAGTCAAGACATTGTTGCAATCATAGGTATAAATTATTAAGACATTCTTTGCTATATACAGTATTCAACCATATGTCATATTAAAGTGTCATCTATAAATATAGATGTTTATAGATGTTTAAATTATACACATGTTGAAGAGATATTGTTAAAACAAGTAATTAATTACTGAAACAATGTTATTAATTTAAGTTTTGTGCCATATTATTCATTTTTTTCTCCAAACTTTGCTGTACCATAATAAGGATTGAAACCGACTGTGTTACATGCAGTTCTTATTTATTTTTAAGCAGTCATCTTTCTTTCTTTCTTTCTTTCTTTCTTTCTTTCTTTCTTTCTTTCTTTCTTTCTTTCTTTCTTTCTTTCTTTCTTCCTTCCTTCCTTCCTTCCTTCCTTTCTTTCTTTCTTTCTTTCTTTCTTACTTACTTACTTACTTACTTTTATTTTATTTATTTATTTGTCAAGCATGTATAGGATAGTAGTAGTTTGTATAAACATAAGTAAAAAGTAATGATAAAAGAGGACAATAGGACAGGGACAGTAGGCACAGTGGTGCACAAGCTTGCGTAATCTTGGACCATTTGTTCCTTGAAGGCTGTACATTGTTTTGAGGTCCACTATGCATTAGCATTATTCTGTTTGCTATTTAAGACTGAATTTTTGGCTTCTTTAGGACTTCTGAAACTTGTCAAAGATCTAGTATGGTGAAACATTCTCATGAAGATAATTGTGTAAAATGTATTAGAATGCACTGTCCAGAGACTGATCAGGCAACAAAACAATTTGCACAGAGAAATAAGAACATGAGATAGAGTGTAGTGTTAAAGTCTCAAAAACCAGAAATGAAATCTAGTGAGGGTGAAAGTTCATTCTCCAAGTTTGTGGGTTTCTAGTACATCTAGTACAAA
This sequence comes from Diadophis punctatus similis, assembly GCA_023053685.1. NCBI lineage: Eukaryota > Metazoa > Chordata > Lepidosauria > Squamata > Dipsadidae > Diadophis > Diadophis punctatus. The sequence continues at coordinate 89,613,953 of JALIGW010000003.1, read as the reverse complement.
ATTTCTCTAATAGGCAGTGTCCCTATTTCCACAGAAATAGAAATCTCCTGAATCGAATGTTCATCTACTTCAATTACTTGGCTCCTTCTAGCCTTGAAGAGAGCCTACATGAATCAGAAGTTGTTGGGTGGATGACAAAAGCCCTATTTTATTGCCATTCTCTTTCCTTAGGCTTCTTCCAAGTTCTGTTCTTAATTTTTTAAAATTAGCTATACCTCTTTATTTCCAGCAGAGGGAGGTGCTGAGATATCTGACTCCTCATGTGAGCAAGAACATTTCTGCCTTCTGGGGAATGTGGTTTAATAGTCTAGCACAAAGAACTGGTTACTGTCCCAACAAGAGCCAACCACTGGGAATAAATAAATCACTGGTGTCATGTTGATGGGGCACTGGCTACTGTGAAAGGATAAATAAATATTTGAGAATTGTTTTGGGGTTTGGATGCAAAAATCACTCGATGGTGTTCTTTCTTCTTTTTAAAGAAAATATTCATGTTCCTTATTGTAGGTCATCTTATGTTTATTGATTCCCTCCCTGAATTTCTTTCCAGTGTACCTTAGTATATATTTTGTCCAATGTTCCATTGCAGGACAATTAGTAGCAAGGAATCTGGATATTTTCAAATGTGTAGACAAATTTGATGGCTATCTGGACTAGTCCTTGCAGTTTTCTTGGCAAGTTATTCCCCCCCCCCCAGAAGTGGTTTTGCCCTTGCCTGCTTCCTCAGAAGGAGAGAGTGTGACTGGTCTAAGGTCACCCAGCTGGCTTTGTGCCTAAGGAAGGACTAAAACCCACAGCCCCCCAATTTTTAGCCTGGTACCTTAAAGTGCATTTCTAATTTATTCCAAAAGTCAGAGGTAAACACGGAACTTTGGCTTTTGCCATTCATTCCTGCACTGAGAATAAAACACTGATGTCATTCCTCTGGAAAACAAGTAATTGGGATCAGTATCAATTTCACCAATTTATTAAACCATATATCTACATAAGTATCACTTGAAATTGTAGATAGCAAGTCTTCTTTAATTGTAAATGATTGTGAATTTTTGCATGCTGAACAAGGATAATTCTGTTTGCAGTTTCTTCAGTTTAAAGTTGTGATGTTCATTTTAGGATTATACAGAAGATTACATTCAAACAGGCCCTGGTCAGCTTTATGCTTACTCCACTCGGCTCTTTAGCATAGATGGCGTCAGTTTACCATACACCTGGAACCATACCATTACTTACGATCAAAATCGTGGGAAAATGCCTTTCCTGGTTGAAACACTTCAAGCCTCTTCTATTAAAACAGAATACAACCCACATGAAGAAGCTCTGACTTTTAAAATTGCTGCTTCCATTACAAAAGGTATGGATTTTGAGGAAGGTAGATACACACATTATTATTATTATTATTATTATTATTATTATTATTATTATTATTATTATTATTATTATTATTATTATTATTATTATTATTATTATTATTATTATTATTATTATTATTATACAATTGTATCACAGTGGCCAGTTGTTTCGCCGGATTTGGCATTGATTACTAGTCGAGCCCCACCCAGGGGCCTAGGACGTCGTAATGTATTTTCGAAGTATAAGTGCGGAATCGAGCAGTGCGGCTTTCTGCATTTGACTGATGGTGATTTTGTCAATTTTGAGCTGTTTTAAATGTAATTCCAGTGCTTTTGGAATAGCACCCTCTGTTCCAATCACCACTGGAATTACCACTGCTGGTTTGTGCCATAATCGCTGAATTTTGATTTTTAAGTCCTGGTATTTTGCGATTTTTTCGTGTTCCTTTTCATCGACCTTGCTATCACCTGGTATTGCAATGTCAATGATAGTCACCTTGTTTTTCTCGACCAGCGTGATGTCTGGTGTATTATGCGCCAGTACCTTGTCTGTTTGTATACAAAAATCCCACAACATATTATTATTATTATTATTATTATTATTATTATTATTATTATTATTATTATTATTATTATTATTATTATTATTATTATTATTATTATTTATTCACAAAAAATGTAATACACAGCATATATGCTGGATTTCGTATCACTATATCACAAGTCGAACACTTCCCAAGCGTCTAGGACTGTGTGATGTATTTTCGTATGATGCGTGCAGATCCAAGTACGGTGGCCTTTTGCAACTGACAGATCGTGATTTTGTCAATGTTTATTGTTTTCAAATGCCGGTTAAGGTCTTTTGGCACAGCACCCAGTGTGCCGATTACCACTGGGACCACCTGTACTGGTTTATGCCAGAGTCGTTGTAATTCGATTTTAAGGTCCTGATATCGGTTAAGTTTTTCTTGTTGTTTTTCATCAATTCGACTGTCACCTGGTATGGCGACATCAATGATCCACACTTTTTTATTTTCCACAATCGTGAGGTCTGGCGTATTATGTTCCAAAACTTTGTCAGTCTGAATTCGAAAGTCCCAAAGTATTTTGGCATGTTTGTTTTCAACTACTTTCTCAGGTTTATGATCCCACCAGTTCTTTACCAATGGTAGGTGGTAGTTGTGGCACAGGTTCCAATGAAGCATCCGGGCTACGTAGTTGTGCCTCTGTTTGTAGTCCGTCTGTGCGATTTTCTTGCAGCCGCTGAGGATATGGTCAATTGTTTCATCAGCTTCCTTGCAAAGTCTGCATTTTGGGTCATCAGCTGATTTTTCAATCTTGGCTTTGATTGCATTTGTTCTAATTGCTTGCTGCTCCTGGGCTGCAATTATTATTATTATTATTATTATTATTATTATTATTATTATTATTATTATTATTATTATTATTATTATTATTATTATTATTATTATTATTATTATTATTATTATTATTATTATTATTATTATTATTAAAATATGTTTTGTCCTTTTCCTTCTTTACAATTTAGGTCAGATCACATATGAAAAACTGTCAGTAAAATGAGGCAATCCATATGCTAAAACTTAATATAATTATATTTAATTAAATAAAGACCAATTCAAATAAAAAAAACTTTATAATGGTTGCACACAGACTTAGAAATGTTTGACAGTAATCGTGCGCGCATAAAAGTTTTATTATCTTACCTTTTGCTTATTTTGTAAATAAAGTTTTTTCAAGATGCAGCCATCCTTTGAGAAGTTATGACCTAATCCATCCTGGCAATTTTGGGTACATTTGAGCAACGGAGTACCAAACATGAATTGGTCATTGGCCAGCATAAATTTCCTTAATTCATGCTAGCCTTTTGCATCTTCCCAAAAGAATGAAAGTTACCTTTTTTTCCAATACTAATGAAGACAGAATGTCTCCTGTAAACATGACATTTGCCCTGGTAGCTGCAGTTGTTTGGGGGTGATGTTCTTTTCTTACAGTCACCTTGAATACAAACGTTATTTTGGACTTAATTTTTAAAATGTGATTCATAGAGACACATCATGTACTTTTTGGGTAAATATGTTACTTCTGAATAGAAACTTTTTGAACTAAGATGCACAGCAAGTCTATTAAGGCTGCCATAATAGAAAAAAAATTTGAAATTCCACTAGCCCAACTGTCTTCTCAACAGAGAATTTGCAACGTAAGATGCAGCTGTGGTAACCTTGATAGACAGCAGTTTAGCCTGTAATGAAATACAGAAGAACCTGTCATTTTTCACTGCAGTCTGCTCCATTGTCGAGAACTGTTTTATCATTATGATTACAGTAGTTAAAAATCTGTTTAAAAACAGATTAAAAATCCATGCCATTATTTATTTATTTATTTATTTATTTATTTTGTTATTCTTATATGCCGCCCAACTCCCGAAGGACTCTGGGCGGCTTACAACAAGAAAAAAATACAAGAATAAACAAAATTATATGGAATTTAAAAACAAATACAAAATTTAAAACAATTATTTAAAAACAACAACATCCATTCAACACATACATACTTGGGGGGTAGGCTCAGATGGAATTAAGCTGTCCCCCCCACCTGCAGGAAGAGCCATGTCTTGATGGCTTTTCGGAAGGCCAGCAGAGTGGGGATAGTCCGGGTCTCTGGGGGTAGTTGGTTCCAGAGCACGGGGCCAGCCACAGAGAAGGCTCTCCCCCTAGGGCCCGCCAGTCGGCATTGCTTGGCCGACGGGACCTGGAGGAGGCCAACTCTGTGGGCCCTAACCGGTCGGAGGGAAGTATGAGGCAGAATTACATCCATCAGTTCTATTTCTTACCTCAGGAGCAATTTTAAAAAAAAGTGTCTTCCATCTTTGAAGTGGCTGTCTTCTGAAAGATAAGAGTAACAACTTATATCAATCTGATTAGCCATTCCCTTCCTCCACAGGAGATCACAGCAACCAGTGCCCTAATGGGTTTAGTTTGGATTCTTCTGGTCCCTACTGTTCAGGTGAGAGAATCCACAAACCTAACCATCGCAAAAATTGCAGCACACCATATATTCTCCTTCCTCTTGCATGGACTGTTTTTTCCCCTTTCAGTTATCAAAACAAAAAGATAGTAAAGTACTGTTGGTATAAATGTCCTTCCAGGTGTTTGTTTATTTTTAAAGGGTTATTTTCAGTGGTGGAAAAATCCAAAATTGCCCAAGGAAATAAACTGGCAGGTATATCTGAAATGCTGAAACTTGCTTTTACAATGTGGAGCTCCTAGCTTTAGCATATAACATGTTCTTTTAAATCAAACTGAATTTAAGTTTGTTTTTCTTTTGTGACTTGCTTGGTAATGAGTGAGTTCAAACAGCATCTTCAACCTGGGTAGAATTTCAATGTGATGGTTCACTGGTTTCTTTTCCTTACTATTATTGTAAGTATTAGACGCTCTTTAGACGCTAGCTTTGTGGGAATTTCTTGTTGCGGGGAATAGAATCTGGGGATGTGAAAGATTAAACCTCTAGCAGACTCCAGGCAGCTGTTGGGCTACAGATTGTACTCTTAGGTACTTAGCTATCTGTTAATTATTATGTTCCCCCCCATTAGATGAAGATGAGTGTACAACTCAGAAACCATGTTCCCACATATGTCACAACGTTGTAGGAACCTATTACTGCTCCTGTCCCAAGGGTCTTACTATATCAGCAGATGGAAGAGCATGTCAAGGTAAGCATCACTTTCTGAAATCTCTTGGAGAGCAATCAGTGTCCTTGAAATATAGGTGAGACCAAGGAATAGCTTCTCCAGAGTGAGGGACCACCATAACTTCTCCAGTCCCGTTCTATCTCATGAGCAATTATTTGTGGTAGGTGGTTGCTTTTAATTAGGGAAATGGGGACCAGAAACAACAATGGAGAATAAAGAAGCCATAGATTGAAAAGAATAAAATGGCTTCTCTCTAAGACCAGAGGGTAGCACAATAGCTGATGAGCTTCAATATTTTTTTTTATTATGCCCTTTTAGGCTTCTTCTGTATACTATCTTTTCCCGAGAAAATGGATGCTGCTTCTCCCATGATGATATATTGAGATATGTCTATGCTTCAATAGAGCCTGAACTGCCATTTGAACTATATTAAACTTTTGTGTTGCTATTTAATGCAGATATTGATGAGTGTGCCTTAGGGAGGCATTCATGCTTGGTTGGCCAAGACTGTGAGAACATTATTGGCTCATATCGCTGTGTGGTTCAATGTGGGATTGGTTTTAGAAGAACACCAGATGGATTGAGTTGCCAAGGTATGGAAATGACAATATGCATCAAACACTTTCATTAAAGCAACTAATGCTCATTAAATAATACTTTCATGGGGATAAGGTGTTCCCTAGAATAGTAAGAAACAGATTGGAAAAACGTGTACTGAGATTTTGCTTTCTCACAATGTGGTTTTCTGATAACTTTTTTTTATAATTTCCAAGTATCCAATATTATTAATAGTCTTCCATTCAGATGAGCTAGGAATAATATATGCTAGTAACTTTCTGATTTTGATCACAGGTTTTTAACATGTGCCTTACAATTGCATTGAGCTGAAATTTCAAAAATCATTACATTACATTGCACCATTCTCATGGGACATTTCCAGCCTTCAATTTCAAAGCATTTGGTGTTGAGGCTGCTGTACATGAGTACTACTACTTAGCTACTACTTAGGCAAAGTTTTGGGCTCATGATTATGTCTCTGAGGCACAAAGATGACTCAATAATTGACTTTTATACCACTCATAACATTATCTCATTCCCAACCCACAGCTGAGGCAGTTTAAGGTTGTTTTTAGAAAAATAATAATTTTTCTCTTTTTCCACTAAAATTTTGGCTATGGACATCATCTAGCATATTCCAACAATAATGTGGTTGCTGATGAGGTCAGGGATCAGGATCTACTCAGCTCCTTTTGACCACTTTATACTGTTGTGAATCTGCCCTCTACTCTCCATTCAGAGATGATTTTGTCCTGGGCCAGAGGACAGACTAAACATCTAAAGTCTTCTAAGGCTTAACTAGTACTGTCTGAAGTGTATTACTTCCATTCCCAGATTTAATGCTTCAGTGTGCTAATCCTGTTAATTAGGAGAAGAGGCAGAGCCTGGGGTTGGAGTCAAGAGAGGAATCAATCTGAAGTCCTTATGTTCCCACAAGTGATCCCAGTCCAGTTTCCCCTTAACGTCTATTGATTGTTCTCTAGCACCAATTTAATGCTGATCATCAGTCTTGTCTATAGTCTTAAGCAATAAATCTTATTAACTGCAACTTAACATATGCCTCTGATTCTTCTTACCTGACAATTAACCTGAGAAGAAAACCAGTTTTACCACCCTCAAATTGGTTTGCTTTGGTTCATATATCAGTTTCTCCCCCTTCTTCTAACATATAATGTATTATATAACAGGTATGGCCCAAGTATTGATGACTTTGATGGTGATTCCACTATTCAAAGTTGTCTTTAATAATTTTCTTATTCTTTATATTCATTTTTACTAATAACATTTTAACTTATCCATGCTTGATGTCATAGACCCTCATAAGAAGGGTAGGATATAGTCGATTAAAAGTATATTAAAATTTAAAATAATGATAATTTTTTTAAAAAACTAAAAATATAAAACAAAGTATAACAAAAAAACTAAAAGGAGGGGTAGGGGCATTAAATGGATGTAGGGGAGTATAAAGTTAGTATGTGACAGGACATATCTATCAAATTACAAAACACTGTAGTGTGATGAACTAGAGACTTATTTAGTGTGGTTTATGGCATAGGTCATCTTCTGATGGATTTTAAAAACTGCACAGAACCTAGCAACATTACATGTTCTAGAGGAGGTTGGTATCTGAAAGCAGCAGGGAGGTGTAGAATTTTGAAGTCTGGATATTTGTGCAATAATGATAAACTGGGGATTATACACATCTGTCTGTAATACAGGCACTGGAGAATCACATACTCTGTTGCTTGTGTGTGTCCAGAGACATGGGGGCATTGACTCCTTGGATAAGGAGTTTTCCTGCAGTATAGACAGAGGAGTAAAAAAATGGCAAACCTGGGCAACCACAAAACACTACAAAGACATACACTTTTTATGATGTAATAAACCTAGAAGCAGAGCAGAAGTCGTCCTTTCTTCCTTCTGGGTTTTGCTTCTGCTTGGCAGCAAAAGTGCCAGGTAGTTTTCTAGCATTACAAAGTTGGATGCAAAGAAACAGGTCGAAATGTCTTTATTATTATTCAACAGATGTAAATGAATGCCAAGAGTCTCACCCCTGTCATCAGCATTGCTTCAACACCATTGGAAGCTTCCACTGTGGATGTGATCCAGGCTATCAGCTGAAAGGCAGAAAATGCATGGGTACAAATTTGACATAATCCAAAGTGGGACTGGAATGGCTTTTCACTTGTGGGTGAATACTTTACCCACCATAACCGAAATTTAACAGTCACTGAATATACAATACTTGTACACAGTGCATTCTGAGCATTCCCACAATTTATTCCCATGCTTTTTGAAGTGTAGTTTTTCACTGTGTTGATGTAATTAATCATTATTCCTGGGCTTACAATCTGCATGGCTTAAATAAAATAAGTATTTGGGGAAATTCATGAGGTACATCTACCTATTTCCTTTTCTCTTCAAGATCAGTTTATCAGTTTCAAGATCAGTTGATCTCTTCAAGATCAGTTTATCAGTTTATCAGTTTATCTATAGATGTGATTCAGTGATGAATGGGTCGTTTTAGACATAGAAACCCTGAGAGATGTCATGCTAGCAGCCTAAGTTTCCAGTTATTCTGCTCCATTCAGATATTTAGAGTGTCAGTTGATGTGATTCTTCATTCCCTTTTCCCCAATAGGTGGAAAAACTCTCTATTCTCCTAACATGGCTCGATCCAATAGCATTGTCCACTGCTTGCAGAATAGATGCTATCTCTCTCCTGCTTTGGAGGAGACAGTGGGGTGGCAGGGAAGCCTCAGAAAGATTGCCCTTTGAAGAAATGAGGCAACAGTGAAATTTAATTATTTAATTTCATCTTGCTTTTTTTTTTTAAAAAAAAGATGTGAATGAATGCAGACAAAATGTATGCAGACCTGACCAGTTATGCAAGAATACACGAGGTGGCTATAAATGCATTGATCTATGTCCAAGTGGAATGACCAAAGCGGAAAATGGAACATGTATAGGTTTGTACATTTATTTATCATATTATTTTCAGGGTATAACAGAGAACGAGCTGTTTCGGTTATCTCCTCCTCTTTCTCTTAAATTTGTGAATGATAGTCATGGATCATTGATATTACCAAATATAATCATGAATATTATATGAATCTATGATGGTCACAAAAAAACTCTAGACTCGTTAGTACCTTTTTCAACTAACACATTTTATTAAAAGACTTTAGCCTTCATGAACTGTAGCTTACTTCATCTTATCAGTATAGCCACTATATATATCCGATGAAGTGATCTGCAGCTCACAAAAACCAAAGCCTTTAAATAAAATGTGTTAATTGGAACAAGTTCTATCAGTTGTCTTGACATTTTGCTACCATAGACTAACACGGCTCACTTCCATGTTATTCCTCATTTCCTGCTGATGAAAAATATTCTGACATTACTTTTTAAGAATATAAGCAGTGTAAATGAGCAGATCCAAGATAATTCACACGTTCCTTAAACGGCATCTGGTACTAATTTGACTAACATATAAAGTCCCTTTCCATGAGATGGGCAGCCATATAAATCTGATTAATAAATAAATATTTATAACTAACACATAAATATTTCAAAACTGACGTATGATAATTAAAAAAAGTAGTTGAGGAAGGTTTGCAACCCCATAAGTATATATTCTTATCAAGAAAAAGAAATATTTTCTTTTTCCTAATGCAAGATGTTGTGTTCCTCATCAGATATTGATGAATGCAGAGATGGTACTCACCAGTGCCGATACAACCAGATATGTGAAAACTCAAAAGGAAGTTATCGATGTGTGTGCCCAAGAGGCTATCGATACCAGGGAGTTGGAAGACCCTGTGTGGGTAAGTCAGAATCTGGAATTAAATAAATTGTAGGTCTGTCTATAGATAAGAATTTGAATAGCAAATCGTGATTTGGAGCATGTGAACCTGGGAAAGATATTAATAAGTTTATATGATGAGTGTTGTCCTCTTGTGCTCCAAATTACATTATGCTCTTTGAATCCAGATTATTTTCACAGCCCTAATAAATATGAATAATATTCTTGTGCATATCACCTGCTATTGGTAGCTGCCTATGAAGCTCAAGGTGCTATTCTTCTTGAAATTAGTAGTTTCCGGAGGATTGGGCTCTTAAGACTTTTACTGTGGGAAAAAAGCCCATCAACTTCTAATTTCATGTATGAATGCAGAAAAATCCCAGGAAATATAACTATTCACATTTACCTCCTCAAATATGCATAATGGAACAGGAATGGGACTCTGTCCCATAAATGGTTCCTACCTCTAACAGGCACTCATATTTCCTATTTGTATGGGAAAAGTTGACATACAACTTTAATATTCCCTTTAAATTTCATGTGCTTTAAACACTGTTAGTGGCCTTTATTGCAATCATAGTAAGAATAGCAATAGCAATAGCACTTAGACTTATATACCGTTTCATAGTGCCTTACAGCCCTCTCTAAGCAGTTTACAGAGTTCAGCATATTGCCCCCAACAATCTGGGTCCTCATTTTACCGACCTCAGAAGGATGGAAGGCTGAGTCAACCTTGAGCTGGTGAGATTTGAACAGCTGAACTGCTGAACTAGCAGTCAGCTGAAGTAGGTTGCAGTGCTGCTTTTAACCACTGTGCCACCTCGGCTCCTGAAAATAAACAAAATAAAATCTGGACATTTAAGCATGAGTTATCTTTAACACAAAAGTGACATGCTTTTTTAAAAGTTCTCTACAGATTCAAGGGCTGTACACTTATAGTATATATTTCAATTGATTGTCATTCAAAAGATTCTATATTTTAAAACGCAAATTGGTCCAAATTTCCTTCAAAGTACCATTGTGCCCAAGTACATTTACACAAGATCATAATCCCTGTCTTGCATTAGAGAACACTTGAATATCATTGCAGGAGCCTTGCGACTATTTAAAGGTTAAGAAAATATTGAAAAATTCCAGATCAAGAAAAAGCAAGGCCTCTATTTTGTTCACTGTATGTAGAGAGCACTTAATTTGCCATAAAAGTGTGCATGTTTAGCTATGGTGATCTCATGGTTTTCATCAAACGTTGCACAAGAAGATTAATGCATGTACTGTCTATGTTTTGTGGTTTTAGAATCACATTTGTAATTTCAGCGTGTTCCGCAGACTGATGAGTTTTTATGTGTTTTTTTTTTTGTTTATGTGTGTTTTTCTCCTTCCCCTTGTTACATGGTGTGTTGCTTTGGAATCATGTCCCTTGAGCAGACATTAATGAATGTGAACAAGTGCCTAAACCTTGTGCGTATCAGTGCGCCAACATGCCCGGCAGCTTCAAGTGTATCTGTCCTCCTGGACAACATTTATTAGGCGATGGCAAATCTTGCGCTGGATTGGAGAGGTTTCCAAATTATGGCACCTATTACAATAGCTATAATTATGCTCAGTACTCCCCCATGAGAGACAACTATCGACCTCAACAATATATCAGGCACTCCTCCAATCTCTACAGCTCCTACTCAGAGTATAGGAACAGCAGAATTCCCATCGCCAGGACTAGAAGAAATGTTAGAGAGCCTTGCCCTGAAGGCTATGAGGCAAGAAATAACAAATGTATAGGTAAATGTCATGCCTATATATGTGTGTATATGTATGTACTGTATATGTCTGTACATATGATGCATATTATTCCTTTTTTTTTTGGCTGCTCATTCCACTTAGGATCTGCTAACAAAGGCAGGTTGTTTGTCATTGTTCATCATTAAAGCTCTAAAGGCCTGTCTACATGAATGAATGTATTTCTTCATTTATTCCTACCCAATTAGAAAGATACTTTCAAAGGTTCTTTGTTGGGTGTGGTGGCCAAAAATGAGTACAATAAGAAGCCGATTGTTTTCTCCAAGCTACAATGCTGTTAATAGCAAGATATATCCAGGATCTTCATTGCTTAGAATTAGACCCAAAACTAAGAGCTTCTTCTTTCAAAATACTATTACTGCAGGCTCTTAAAATGTATATATGGTGGACTTAAGAAAGTACAAGTAGTCACTTAACTACAGTTGGGTTCTGAAAACTCCATAGCTAAGCAACATGGTTGTTAGGTGAAACATCATATGACCACAATGACTTAGGACATCACTTCTTCTGCTGGTCATTAAAGAAGTCAAGCATGGCCATTAAGTGAGATATCACATGACCATGACTCTCAATTTCATTTTCTGGCTTCTCCATTGATTCTACTAGTTAGAAGCTAGCTGTGAAGTGTGTGAATTGATGATCACATGACCACAGGACATTGAGATGGTTGTAAACACCTGCCAGTTGCAAAGCACTTGGATGTCAGTCATGTGACCACAGGGTTGCCACAACGTTAAGTGTGAGGACTGCTCACAAAGTTACTTTTCTAGTGTAGTCGTAACTTTGAACAGCTGTTAAACAGGACAGTTGTTAAGTGAAATCTGCATGGTTCGCTCTGTTAGTTTTATATCTATAACTGATTCTGAAGACTGTTTCCTATTGTGAGAGTGCAAAAAGAAGGATGAAATGGGAGGGGAAGTTGTTTTAAAAAATGCACGGAGAGGTTCAAACATTGGATTTGTTCATGTTCAATGCAGCTATTAAGAACAATGATTTTAATGTGTGGTACAAATGCCACAAACACATGTAAAAATTAGGTTGATAGGCCCTTTCTTCCATCTCATTAAGAGCTTTTAAAACATGTCAAATGTTTTATGGTCAAATTAAAGGATATTTTAAGATATTTATAGTAGTTGCATCTTTTCCCCCTTATTCAAAGGAAGATGAAGAGATCCATTTCCAATCAACATGGCAGGATTTTTTTGGTTTTAGATCCATTCTGGATTGGAAACCATGCAGTGCTTAAAAGAAGTTTGAACTTCACTCTCTTTAGGTGTTTAACCTCCTATATTCCATCTCCATCTGATCCAGTTTCCCCCTCTTAGAACATTGTTTATTTAGTGGATATTATTATTTATCTACATATGTTATCTGAAAAAGATATAACTTCCCAAACAGGCAGCAGATGTGACACAAAGGGCATGAGCTGATTGGTACTTTTTCATGTGAGTAGAAGCACATTTGCCCAACATTTAAAATGTTTAGGTGCCAGCACATCCATATCCTAGAGCAGTGGATCTCAACCTGTGGTCTGCGGACCCCTGGGAGAGAACACAATGTTGTCACAGTGGGTCCGCAAAGCCTTGAAGAAATGTTATGATTTAAATCTTGAGTTAAGTCTTGGGGAATCTGTGGTCTCATGGTCCATTTGGCCACAAAAGGCTTTTAAAGGAGGTCCTTGGTGAATAAATTGTTGCAAACCACTGTCCTACATGAAGACTAAATAAAGAGCACCCGGAGGCTCCAACTGATCCAGAATGCAGCCGCGCGGGTGGTTTCGGGGGCTAATTGGCGCTCCCATATAACACCCCTCCTGCGCGAGCTGCACTGGCTTCCGGTGGTCTACCGGGTGCGCTTCAAGGTGCTTGTTACTACCTTTAAAGCGCTCCATGGCATTGGACCTAGGTATCTCCGAGACCGCCTGCTGCCACAAACTGCCTCCCATCGACCAGTGCGCTCCCACAGAGAGGGCCTCCTCGGGGTGCCATCAGCCAAGCAATGTAGGCTGGTGACGCCCAGGGGGAGGGCCTTCTCTGTGGGAGCACCCACCCTCTGGAATCAGCTCCCTCCAGACTTAAGAACCATTCACGACCTGTCCACCTTCCGCCGTGCCCTCAAGACGTATTATTTTTATCAAGCCGGGCTGGCGTGAAAAAGTTTTTGGGGTTTTTAAAATTTTAAGATTTTACTAAATTTTAAGTGTATTAAATTAGGGCCACATTGAATATTTTCTTTTAAATGTATTTTAATGTTTATATTGTGTTTTTTACTTGGCTGTTCACCGCCCTGAGTGAACATTTAACATATAAATTTAATTAAACTAAACTAAACTAAACTAAAAGCAAGCTGGATTTCCCTGATGCTTCAGATCGTATTCTTCTGTTTTATGGCAGTGTTGTTTCTTCTCAAAAGTTCCCAAATCTAAGATGAATGATGTCTGATTTTCTGAGTGAAAGATGCTGAGCTTGTTGAGACTATGAGGGAGGCCTTTGTACTCAGTGAGGGATTTCCTCTAGGGAGTTATATTTTATGCTCCTGGCTTCTAAAAGACAGAAGTAACTTTGGCAGTGTGATGATTCCGTCCTTCTCTGCCGGCCTTCAGAATGGTGTGGGCTGAAGCCCAGGCTTTGAGTCTTCTCACTTCTTCAGACATAATATGGTGCTGACAGACATTTTTACAACTAGCAGTTATCAACTCTACATTCTCTTTACTTTCTGTTTTGAAGGATTGGACAAGAGGCTCCTTGTCTAATAGTTGAAAGGACTTCGAAAATAGCTTTATATGTCAACCTCAAAAGCTTTGATTGTGGCAGGATTCCTCAGATTTGCTAAACTGCATTTGCTAAGGAAAAAAAATAGTCTAAATACAGCAAAACTCTAGTTGTATATGTCTGTGTCTGTGTGTTGGAATTTAATATTTGGAATCCTGCCTTACATAAGCTTTCCTCTCTTAGCTTGTCACTTTACATAGAATCTAAATGTTTGGGGGTTTTTTTTGAAAATTTTGCAGATATTGATGAATGTGAGAACAGAGGTGTATGTCAGCATGAATGCAGGAATACCTTAGGGAGTTACCAGTGCTTTTGCCCATCGGGTTACCGAATCATGGCCAATGGCAAAACATGTCAAGGTAAGAAAATGTCTTGACAGAGGGGAAAAATTAAAGTACAAGAATTAAAATTCATCAGTATAAATTCATCAGTGCTTTAGAAATACATTTCAGTTGATATTATGATAGATAGTAAGTATCTTAATGCATTAATTGTTTCAATAATGGCCTTCTTTCATGTGAGAGTTTACCAAGAGTTGTCTTTAAGGTAGGGCAGGGCTCCTATCTGCTCATACTGAAGAGTACTAAGCTAATTAGTATATTTTGCACATCACTAAGAATATAGATGTAGGGGGCGCGATGGGTCAGTGGTTAAAGATGCTGAGTTTAGTTTAGTTTAGTTTACTTTGTTGTCATTGCACATGGTACAACGAAATTAAATGTCGTCTTCAACTGGCAGCCTGGATTTGAGACCCGAGCCCTGCATGATAGGGTGAGCTCCTGTTACTTGCCTCAGCTCTTACCCACCTAGTATTCAAAAGCAGGCAAATGCTAGTAGATAAATAGGTACCACTCTTGTGGGAAGGTCACAGCATTCTGTGCTCCTTGGCATATAGTCATGCTGGCCACATGATCATAGAAATGTCTTTGGACAATGCCGGCTAAGAGACAGAGATGAGCACTGCCTCCTAGAGTCGGACACAACTGGGAAAGGGAAACCTTTACAAATAGCAATAGCAGTAGCCCTTAGTCTTATATACCGCTTCACAGTGCTTTACAGCCCTCTCCAAGCAGTTTAGAGAGTCAGCATATTGGCCCCCCAACAATTTGGGTCCTCATTTTGCCCACCTTGGAAGGATGGAAGCCTGAGTCAACCATGAGACTGGTGAGATTTGAATTGCCAAATTGCAGGCAGCCAGCAAGCAGGCAGCAGAAGTAGCCTGCAGTACTGCACTCTAACCACTGTACCACCGCAGTGGATAATAGGGAAAGGGAACAGTTCCTTATAGGAACATGAATAAGATGACTGCAATGAATCACAATTTTGGACAAAGAGTTTTTATTTATTTGTTTAAATTTAAAACTCTTTGGGGTCTCCAGTGAGAGCCTGGCACAAATCATAGCAAGACACAGGGAAAAGGAAATGACTGTTCACTTGGAATTAACATTTGTAACACTTAGCATTTTCTTTCTTTTTTTAATCTTATATTTTAATATATTTGGTGGAAAGCCAATGAAAAGAAGATATTTGTTTTTATTTATTTATTCATATGCATATTTTATAAAATATTCCTTTATATGCATGACAATAATGGTTCTGTGTCATTCCCTATTGATGCTGTTTATCTGGGATGCAAAGTAAAAAAAAAATGAAATCAATGAATGGCCTATCTGAAATTGTCATCTCTTTTGAATTATATCAGACGTAGATGAATGCCTTGAACAGAACATCTACTGTGGACCAAACCGCATGTGTTTTAACATGAAAGGAAGCTATCAGTGTATAGAAACTCCTTGCCCTCCAAACTACCAACGAGATCGTCTTTCTGGGTATGTTTTATCTTCATCTCTCTATTTTTGCCAGGTGTTCTTTATGATTTGGTAATTCAGTAGAGCATAACACACACACACACACACACACACACACACACACACACACACACACCACAGAAACACATATTGTCCTCATTTAGCATGCACAATTGGGGACCAACAACTCGATCTGTAAGCAAAGTGTTGCCTTGCTCAACAGTAGTAACTGTGAGAGGGACCTTGGAGTCCTAGTGGACAACCATTTAAATATGAGCCAGCAGTGTGCAGCAGCTGCCAAAAAAGCCGACACAGTTCTAGGCTGCATTAACAGAGGGATAGAATCAAGATCACGTGAAGTGTTAATACCACTTTATAATGCCTTGGTAAGGCCACACTTGGAATACTGCATACAGTTTTGGTCGCCACGATGTAAAAAGGATGTTGAGACGCTAGAAAGAGTGCAGAATATATTGCCTATAATACTGCCTATATTAAATGCTGTTTAATGTTAATTTAACAATCTACTGAAAAAGTCTCTCAATTTGGGTAAACTGAATGTGATGACTTAAAATATACATTTATTTTAATTTACCTTACATACATTATCATCACATTGTTCCATTTCCGGGTACACATGTAATGCAAAATGGGAATAAGAAAGAGTAAACTGAAGTACAGTAATTAAAAATACAAAATAAGAATGCTTCTTCCAAAATGTTCTCACTTCAATTTCATCACAAATCAGACTTGCTAGAGGCAACATGTATATTTGAATACATTTTTATTTAAGCCGTGTTTTGAAACGGGCAAAACTGTTTAAAGCTGATACTTACCTGCCAACATTCTTGTTCATTTATTTCTATATAAATCAGGGGTCCCCAAACCTGGCAACTTTAAGACTTGTGGACTTCAACTCCCAGAATTCTCCAGCCAGCTATGCTTAAAGTCTTAAAGTTGCCAAGTTTGAAGACCTCTGATTTAAATAATCAACAGAATCACCTAACAATTTTATGGGTCCAATCAATCCAGCGATGATCTGGATTTTACAACTGTGGATGATTTGAGGAAGTGAGGTAAAGAATAGCAGAAATTGATTAGATTAATTCTAGATTAACTAGATTAATATACACAACTGTTTCTTTTCAGATCGTGCCTCAAGAACTGTCCGCCCAATGACTTGGAATGTGCCTTGAGCCCTTATGCCTTGGAATACAAACTTGTATCTCTCCCATTTGGGATTGCTGCCAATCAGGATCTAATCCGATTAGTTGCCTACACTGAAGATGGAGTGATGCACCCAAGGACCAGTTTCCTTATGGTGAATGAGGACACGAGCATCCCCTTTTCACTCAGAGATGAGAACTTGAAGGGGGTGGTGTATACCACGAGGCCTCTGCGAGAGCCAGAGACATATCAAATGAGAGTCAGAGCTCTTTCTTACAGCAGTGATGGAGCCATTGAATATCAGACCACTTTCATAGTCTATATAGCTGTGTCTGCTTATCCTTACTAGGAGAAGCATTGCCCCAAATAATCAAAGTATGTTAACCACATGCATACATCCCGCTGGGGGTCGCCACTTCCAGAATGACTGCCTCACCTCTCAACAGTTGTAGACTGTGCAAGTTGGGAGAAAATGGTGCTACGTTTCTTATTTCTGACTGCCAATCTTGTTGCAATAATGCCATCTTGACAAAAATAACTGTAGTCTATGAATCATTGGAATCTTCCCACCTGCTTTATTTATTACACTGGAGCAATCACCTGCCAAAGATTGTTCTGCTGACTCTTTGGAACTAGTTAGCGATAGTAATTAGGCAATAATTTAGTGCTAAAAGAATAACATGTAAGGATGTTTTTATTTCTTCCCCAAACATGAAAACAAAATAATGTCCATGATACAGTATGAAAATAAATATGGTATAGTTGGTTGGGGGGTTTTTTTGTTTTTTTTTACAAAATAACAAGAAATGTTTGCATAATCACAATAGTTTTTACTTAACACTTGGTGGAAAGAGTAACTTTCCTGGACATGACACAAAGGCAAGATAATAATTGGAATATAAGTTGTAAGAAAAGCAGGACAGATTGTGAGAATCCCAGACAGTTGTTTGCACATAATGCACAGCAGCAATAACAGAATAACAGAGTTGGAAGGGACCTTGGAGGTCTTCTAGTCCAACCTCCTGCTCACGCTATACCATTTCTGACAAGTGGTTATCCAATCTCTTCTTAAAAGCTTCCAGTGATGGGGCACCCACAACTTCTGAAGGCAAGCTGTTCCACTGGTTGGTTGTTCAAGCTAGCAAGCCTCCTCAGTGCAAACTAATAGTAGCCAATTTGTCCTCCAGAGGGGATATATATATCACATGACTGAAAAATAAAGCTGTAATAAAGCCCTAATGTAGGAAAGATAATTGCCCTGTACTAAAGTAGTACAGTTTATGGCTACTTTATATGATGTGCAAGCTAGGATCAACAGCCAGCTTTTGCACTGATTACTTAGAACAGGAAATCTGGTGAAATGTGCAAAGAAGGAAATTCAACTTTCTTCTTCAAGGGATGATTTAAAGAATTTAAATTGTATTAAAACTTGCTTACTCCAAATACCAAGTTTGGTTTTAAAAGTGTTAGACGTCAAAACACTGTATAAGGTGGTAATAAACTCTGGAAGTAATTTTTGCCAAGATGTATTCTATTTTTATGAAAGTATATGTATATATAAGTTTGCTTGTATGTGTTCTCTATATAATGTAAGGGCTTTTTTTCCCTCCAAAAAAAAGAAAAGAAAAGAAAAACAAGTGTTTTACCAAAGAATTTTGTTTACGGCAGTGGTACTAACCAAATAAAACTTCACTTTCTCTTTTTTTACTATTAAATATAGCAAGATTGTTATAAATTGTTTATTATTCAATGTTTCCAAAATCTGTTTCATTTTCATTTTTTCAATTCCAAAAATGGTTACCAAATTGTGATTTTTTTTCTTGTGCAAGATACTGCACTAATGATATCATTATAAACTTATATATTTATAATAATGTTGAATAATTATAATTATATTGAATTAAATATAATTATTATATTGAACTAAAATTAAACTATAAATTAAGATTTAATACAAATGAAATCCAGTCAAAATTAGGTTTTGAAGTAATGCCACTATTCCTCTGGGGAGCATGTGCTCTGCAACAACACTCACATTCCATGTCCCTTGTATTGAACCTACTGAATTTACTCAATATTCCAGTTTCTAATGACTCTGAGCAACATACAGCAAATCAGATTAAAAACAGAATGTCTAAAAGATCAAAATATCTCAGAAATCAGGATCATCAATTAATTTACCAAAACTCAAACTCACCCATAGGGAGCAACCCAATCCTCAAGGCTTGTTGCAATTGCCACATTTTAAGTTTTCTGAAAACCAATAAGGTGGAAGTCACTTAAATTTCTGAAGGAATGCAGTTCTACAGAAGGAGAACAGCAATGGAAACGACTCACATTCCCTCATTGAAGGATCATAGAGGAAGACCACTTTACCAGATCTAATTAACTAACTGTTGATCTAGTTAGAAACAGTGCCTGCTTCTACCTGAGCCTGCTTCTACCTGAGCTGCTACATTGTCAGGGGTGTCAAACTGGTGGCCTGTGGGCTAGATGCATCATGCACAGGCCATGCCCACCCCAGCTCTGCAAAGGGAAAAAAACATCGCAATACATCACGTGACTGCTCTGTGACGCGGTGAGTTTGACACCCGTGTTCTAGAGTATCTGTAATTTTTGTATGTTCTTCATGGGCAATCTCATGTAGAATGTATTGCAGTGATTGAAGAGCTTACTAAGGCATATATGACTAATGAGAGATTGTAACTGGTGCACAAGATGGAACTGTGCAAAGAACTTCTAATCCCAACTGCCACCTGTTCACTGAGCAATAGCTTTGAGTTTAAGATGACTCTTAAATTAGTTCTGTCTGTAATAACTAAATTACAGTTACTTTCCTGTAATTAGATAACTTCTGAATTCAATGTCTTTCCATCTTAGTGGGACTTAGTCTAAGTCTGTTCATCTGCATACAGACTCTAATAGCTTCCAGGGGCCAAGTTATCACTAGCTGACATCATCTCTTCAGCCTAAATGTAAAGATGACAATCATTTGCATACTGACAATATATGAAAAATGACCTAACAGATCAAGTATATGTTAAGTAAAAGCAGGGAATGCATTGACTTCCTCTATTGCATGTACTTCTCAAAGGTGACATCACTCTGAAAGTTTTGACTAGGAGTTTTGGTGACTGCTTTGACACCTGGCATGAGAGGTATAGTGTGTGAAACATCACATGTTTCCAGAGATGGGTTCCTACCGGTTTGGACTGGTTCTATAGAACTGGTAGTAACTTGGCGACCTGGGTTGCTGGAACTGGCAGCGACCCATGCCTGCCACGCCCCTGAACCGGTTCTCTCAGCAGCACCGTATGTGCCATCTTGTTTTTTGCTTCTGCATATGCGCAGAAGCTTTTTTTTACTTCTGTGCATGCACATGCGCCGCACAATGCACATGCACCCGCGTGGCGCGGCCCTGAGCAAACTGGCAGTAGAAGAAACCAGAACCCACCTCTGGATGTTTCCCTCTACAGCTTTTCTGTACCATCCTGCTAGTTCCAACAAACTAGGTGCTAACGATCTTCCCGGCTTCCTATTCCCTCCGAAGGTTTTTTCCAGCCCTAAGTCTTTGCAGGCTTGTTTTCATTCCTACTCCCTCTGAAAAAGCGGTGCTTTTCAGCCCTAACACGGTGCTAACAATCTTCCTGGTTTGCTGCATTTATTTTTATTCCTACTCCCTCCAAAGCAGTTTTTCCTGCCCTAAGTCTTTGCAGGCTTGCTTTCATTCCTACTCCCTCTGAAAAAGTGGTGCTTTTCAGCCCTAACCAGAGGATAAAATAATGTGCTGAAGATGAACAGACTAAGGACGCTAGCCAGATGAATACCTGGTAGGTAGATTTTTTCCCCCTATTTTCCTCCCCCAAAACTAAAGTGCGTCTTATACTCCGGTGCGTCTTATACTCTGAAAAATATGGTAATACAGTAATTTAACTTCAATCTAGCAACCTGCCCACCTATAATTGGCCTGCCACAGAAGAAAGTTGCAGATCCCAAATTTAAATCAAAAGAGCAGCCCTCCCAGAAAAGGCAGATGATTTATTATTATTATTGATGGTCACACAGTCAACCAGATGTTTGTTTATTTATTTATTTATTTATTTATATTTCTATGCTGCCCAACTCCCTAGGGACTCTGGGCGGCCCACAACAGAAATGAACATAAATCAATATAAAAACATCTAAAAAACAGATTAAAAAACACATTTACAATTTAAAATCATTTCAACCCTCCATACATTCATGGGGCGACCTCGCTAATCATCTCCACAAGGTCAATGGCCCCACGCCTGTCGGAAAAGTCAGGTCTTTACGGCTTTCCGGAAGGCCAATAAGGTGGGGGTGGTGTGACTCTCAGGTGGTAGTGATTCCAGAGAGCCGGGGCAGCCACAGAGAAGGCTCTCCCCCGTGGACCCGCCAGCCGACACTGTTTAGCTGACGGGACCCAAAGAAGCCCAACCCTGTGGGATCTTACCGGTCGCTGGGAGGTATGTGATAGAAGGTGGTATCGAAGATAATCTGGCCCTGAGCCATGTTTAGACTGGATTTTGCATTTTTATTTTCCTATCAAGTCCTTTATTTTCCAATCAAGTCCTTTTCAAGGTGTGAAATGGACCCCGCAGGATGTAAACTGTTTTAAGTAAAGCTCCCTTTTGCAATTGACTGGCGGTGACTTTATCAATGCCGATGGGAATCAATTGGTGTTCCAGATGTTTTGGGATTGCTCCCAAGATGCCTATTACTCTGTTATTATTTATTATAATGCTAAGTTAATTATATTTCATAATGTGAATTAGCCACAAGCCACTTAAACTGAAACCGGTAAGAAAAATTTGAGATCAGCAAATCCTGATCCTTTAATTCTTGATGATTGTAGTATAAGCACATGAATTGTATTAAATGACTTCTATGCTAATGTTGTATTGTGATACTGATGAGGGCTCCAATGAAACAATATTAATAGATTTCATTATTGGCGGATGGGTTGCTCATCTTAAGGATAGAGAGGCAGCTAAATGCTTTGAGTTTGTGAACAATTTTCAACTTGTGAATTGCAATAGGACCTTTGTAAGTAGAAGAGCCTTGTTTCTGTCTACAGTACACTTGACAGTGAAGCAGTTTTTACATAGGCTCCAAAGCTCAAAATTAAAGTGTATAGCTCTGCTCTTGAAACATCTCATAGCTCAGAGTTGTACACATATATATGCCTGCATACATGTCAGTATATATTAAGAGTTTGCTTTCCTGCTAGATAGCATTTCCCAAAATGTGCACCAGGGCATGCTAGTATGCCATCAGAAAAGTGTTTGCATGTCACAGGAAAAGAAACTCTTAGCTTAAAAACCCAGCCATGAAAAGGATTATTTACAATATTTGAATCCTGCATTTCCTCTAAGAAACTTGAGTGATCCCACCTAGGCTTGTCAGTCTGCCATCTCCCCTTCCCATTTTCTCCTCTATCACACCCCTTTCTTGGAGAATGAGAATGAACATTTCCATGCCCAATGAACGTTGGCTTGTCTAAGACACTGGACAAGAAGAATGCTTCCATTGACCTCTCATGCACAGAAACAAAACAGACTCATAGTTGCATTTGACTTGAGTATTAGTGATGGGACAAATTTCTCTTCCAACTAAAGAGAAGGTTGGGGAAATTTTGGAGAAATGGCGGCTTTTAGAGAACATTGATTCTCTCATTTGGAAGGTTGTCTTCAATTCCAATCCTATATATGAACTATGACACAACACTGTACATATACTCTTGGATCTTTCCCCATTAGATTTTGGTGTGAATATCTACTTCTGCCATATCTATACATTGGGTGCAGTTAGGTCATTGAGTACTCCTAGTGAAAAATACCCAGTAAAATAAACATTTTGCTGAGGCTATCTACTTTTGAACTAAAAAGCTCTTGGCTTCATCAATGAATACAAATCTCAGTTCCTCATATTTTCTTATGGCCTTTGTTATAGCATTCTTGTTTAGATATTATGCAAAACAACTTGCTGACTGCATTGGGGGTTTTTTTTAATCCCTTTCGTGCCAAAAGCAAGTTTGTTGTTTTAAGATCCATTCTCTTCAACTTTCCAAATAGTACAATGCCATAATATATTGTGTAGAATTTGTTGGATTGCTTTATAGATTTTTATTTGATTTCTGTTCTGTGGGTGTTAGTTTGTGTTTTAATAATGATACTATGAACTATTGGGTATTTATTGAAATGTAGTGGGTATACATGCAATAAATCAGTTGAGAGGCCCAGGATTAATAGATAGCTTTTTTTCTTTTATGGGATGAACGAGGAATAAGTGCTTTTATTAGATATACTATATCTGGCTGCAAAAATCTAGACTACTCCTAAATGGTAGCAAAGGATTATTATCTAACCATGCATATTTTTATAGCTCAGCTACAGCATCTGTAACAATATAGTCTGCAGAGAAGCTCATGTGTTGCTTTTCCAAATCTTGAATTGAATTCAGGCTGAATTACAGAAACTCTAAACCTTTTAATTTTTCTGACTGTAAGTTGTAGACGTTTTTCAGGGGCTGGAAGTGGGCATCCTGAGAAATTGGAAGAAGTTGTTGGAAATGATTTTTCAGTTTGTCTTCTGGGAAATGGATATTTTGAGGATGACCTGGTGCTCCATCATAGCTATTTTGTGAAAGTGCTCTCAAAATTCCAGAGTGCCACCTATCCCTGGAAATTGTATAAGATACATTTTGAATAAATCACACAACAGTGTATTACTTTATTTTCTTTGTTTCTTCAGCTGCTGTTGTATACATTTTAAAACATATTGTCTAGGTTAAATGGAAAAGATTGTACAGCTCTCTGCTATTCACTTTATGTTGTCTTGAATAGGAGGTAGCATAGGGCATTTTCGCAAGTCCAAATTGAATTTTATTGCCAAAATATAGTGCTTGCCTATAAACACTAGGACTGAGGAGGTGGTAGGCAATAAGTAAATAGCCCAATCTGAAGAGGAAAATGTGAGGTTATTCTTAAATAACCATCCTGGCTTTAGATGAAAAAGAAAAACATTGTGATGAAAACATTAGCTCAGGTTGAACTCTACTTCCTTCAATGACGCTCTTATTTACTTCAATAAATTGCCCAACTACTTTTAATTTGGCACAATATTTTCATAGTGGTCAAAAGTGTTTTCTTTGAGATCTTATTACATTATCACAATATGCCTGATTGCCCAACATTCCCTTCAGTTGATCAGTGCTCAAGATGCAAGTGCAACACATTAAGGTGAATTACTCCATAAATTTATGACAAGGTATTTCCAAACATAATAATTATTTTTAGTAATACTTACACAGACACCATGCTTCCTTTATTTGTGGATACAAAGAGCAGCTACGCGCAGATCCACTCTTTCTTTTGGTCCATCACCAGGATGGCCATTTGCTGCTTCCTGAGTGGAAAAATGAACTACATCATCCTTCTCTAACTTGCAGCCCATTGCAAATGCACCTGTGCCCAAATTTTCCAGCTTTGATTCAAATTTCTAAGCCCTTCACTGCCGAGTCTCAAGAGCTTCAACCTGTTTTAGTGGCAGCTCCAGCTCTGATTGGGTGTATTGTCAGGCGTGTCCCCTTCCTTCCAGCATCTGGTTCAGGGGTGGGTTCCACTTGCCTTAGCCACCGGTTCGCATCACGACATTTCACACGCGCACGTCCCCTCATGCAATTTCACTTCCGCGCATGCTCAGAAGCAGGAATTAACCCGAAACACAGCTGAGGAGCTCATCAGCTGTGTTTCGGAAGAAGAAATAAAGGTCGGTATTCACCCGCGGGCGGGCGGGAGGGCTCTTTTTCAAGCCACGGAAGGGGAAAAAAAGATGGCGACACGCATGGAACGGCACCGACAGTGACATCACCAGCAGGTCGCTACCGGTTTGGGTGATCCAGTCCGAATCGGGAGGAACCCACCCCTGATCTGGTTACTGTCCAGGAGCAGCCATTTTGTCCTGAGTGTTCTACAATTTATTGGTGAAGTAATAGATTATGTCTTAAGATGACTGTATGTATATGTATATGTATATCCCACCTTTATTATTTTTTTTACAAACAATCCAAAGCAATGAACATATCCAACACATCTCCCTCCTCCTATTTTCCCCACAACAACAACCCTGTGAGGTGGGTTGGTGTGTGAGAGAGTGACTGGCCCAAAGTTACCCAGCTGGCTTTCCTGACTAAGGCAGGACTTGAACTCACAGTTTTCTGCTTTCTAGCCTGGTGCCTTAACCAGGCAGAAGTCCTTTGATCCTGTAACATAACTGTTCATGGTGCATCATTTTTGGAGGTAGAAGCATCCAAGCATATATATATTCTCATATTTAAAAGACTAACCCTCTGGTCCCGGTGACTGACCCAGACTGTATCCTGCAACATTATCTTGGGAAACATATATTTGCCTTTGCTACATCCCCTCAGAACGCTGGAGAACTCCGTCAATGTTCCTGATTGGCTGAGACAGGAGCTGCTGCTGAGCGGGAGATTCCAGGCTCCCTATTGGCCACCGCGTCTGACAGCCGACTATAAAAGAGCTGTCAGAAGCGGCTAAGCCTGATTGTGTTATTTGAGCTGTTATTGGTTGTGTTCGCTGTTGCCTTTCCTGTCAGCCTTAATAAAGGCTTGTTGTGGTTCACGTCTCGGCTCGGCTCAGTTATTGCCACCTTGCCTCGGACATAGCAGCCTTCATTCATGAAAATTGATTGAATTTGGGCAATCAAATAAAGATATATTATTATAAACATTTATAATTATTATTATAAAGTCTTCAAAGTTAAAGAAGCTTTTATTGTGCAGCAGAAAATCATTTCTGATCAGAGGCTTTACTGTAACTGTCTTGAGAAATGTGGCTATTGGACAGTTTAAAAAGTGTAATAAAGAAACAAACACTTATATTTCTGTATTTTTGGCACAGAAAGAGAAAAAGTCATGGGATGAGAGTCAAAGAAATGATCCTGAAGGGGTAGGATAGAATGATGTAGGCAGAACAAGCATACTGTATGTGTTGATATTCTTGAGAGAGGCTTCATTATTTTATAGTGAAGTTGCCTCATTAGGATTCTCCATTCAAAGTGCCAAACTGATTTTTGTCTGATGTGGAATTTGGGAAGAAAACTGGGAAATGACAGGATTTGGGGTGGTTTTCTGATGTGTATGGTACTCATGCTGTAGTGGACGGAAATAAATTATGGGCCAATCCATTTACAATGAGGTAATGTCTCTTAAGCAACAGTAAGCGGTCAACCTTATTTCATTAAAGTCCAACAAATGTATAAATGCCCTAATAACCAAATATATATTTTCTTTTCTCACACACATTTTTTCCTCCTCTAATTACAGTAAAACAATTGAATGAAGCAGCATAAGCAATCTTACCTCCAGAGAATCTTTTTTTCAAAAACTGAAATATGGTCATTGTAGGTGAACAAAGGCTGCAGATTATGACATTATATGTGAAATGGAGCTTCTAAGCAATAAATATTTAGAAGCTAAAACGTAATTTCAAATTGACTTCTATTATCTGGTTTACATGGAATTCATTTGATCATCTGTCTGTGGTATTTGACTCAAATGCATCCTGATTTCAGGCAGGACTATAAATATTACTTTTTTCAGGAAAGTTATGAATCAATGTTTCTGTCTGTGAGCCTCTCCCTTTATCAAAGTAAATGTGTTGGATCTGGGTTGGACAGCTCTTTCCTTACGCTAGACTTAAATAAAACGCAAGTATTTCAAAAGTGAGACAGGTTTCTAAATAAATAATTATTCTAGCATTTATTTTACTTGCTGTCTGCAATCTGAGACTCATTCTAAATAATTAATATAAGGAACAAAAAAGAGATAAAAAAGAAAAAAATCAAAATATTCTTGAAACGTTTCAGCAAAATAAAAACGATAGTTTTATTAACAATTTCGTATACTTTAACAGATCTTAAGCAATAATATACAAAGTCAGTTTAGTGTATAGGTTAAGGCAAACCATAGGCTATAAAGCACTAGAAGGCAAGCACCTGTGAGTTCTAATCCTACCTCAGGGATGAAGGCCGCAGGGTTACCTTGAGCCAGCCACTCTCTTTCAGCCCTAGGAAAGAGGCAATGGCAAACCACTTCTGAAATCTTGCCAAGAAAAATGGAGTAACGTGTCTCCTAGCAATCAGTAGGAGTTAACACATACTCAAAAGCATGGGGGAGGGGGGGAGGCTAACAATGTAAAATATTTATTTATCTATATTAGATGATCTTTTTTCTGTACAGTATGAAAGCCAGACATATCCCCAGTATAGATCTGATTTTGTAAGTAATTCTTCATCCCAGGAAATCTTTGTATCTCTATGAAAGGGATTATCAACCATTAAAGGGCTGGATTTGCACAACAAATCTAGACTAAAAAGGAGTTGGGTAGTTGGCATGCTGTAAGAATCAAACCTTTGTCTTGATATACTCTGTGAACCAAATAATTATTTTGTCATTCGTTATTTTTCCACTAGTGACTTAAAGCATCTTCTGGAATTGTCCAATCATTATATAGTGTGAGTAATGGCCAAGTAATGCTATGAAGAGGTTATGTCACTGGTGGAGAAATTGTCTGGTTTATTTCCTTGAGTATAGTGTCAATTCAATTCAATTCAGTTCAGTTTATTACAGTCATAGACCAGAGACCAGAATATAGGGAGTTACTTGAACCAAGCAGTATTGTTGAATGAATCCAGGAATGGGTCAATATATAGACTTTAGTATTAACTGAGGGAAATAATAATATAATAGTGTATCACTGAACTGAGTTCATTCTGGCCCAAGCCCTGTGTCACACATTAATAGGTGATGGGAAACCAAAACAAGAATAATTAGGAGGTTAGATTTAACTCCAAACAATTAATTACACCCAGTCAAATAAAGTATAGGAACAACAAAATCCATAAATTGTCCCATTCAAAGGCATCTGGAAGGGAGGAGAGGAATCAAGAAGAGGTAAATGAACTTTGTACATGCATTATGACATTATATGCAGATTTATTTATTCATTCATTCATTCATTCATTCATTCATTCATTCATTCATTCATTCATTCATTCATTTATTTATTTATTTATTTATTTATTTATTTATTTATTTATTTATTTATTTATTTGTGAGATTTATATACCGCCTCACAGTGCAAGCACTCTCTAAGTGGTTTACACCAGTAAGCAATGTATATTTATATTGCCCCCAACAATCTGGGTCCTCATTTTACCTACCTCGGAAGGATGGAAGGCTGAGTCAACCTTGAGCCGGTGAGATTTGAACCGCTGACCTGCGGATCACAGTCAGCCAACGTGGCGTGCAGTACTGCCTCTAACCGCTGCGCCACCTCGGCTCTTCAAATATCAAAGGAGCTGAGCTTGCTGTACAATGGCACAATACAATGCTGCTTTTTCATCTTAATGAAAGCTATCACAAATGTCTCTAGTCCTTTGTGGTGTACTCCATCCTTGGAGAAAAAGTGTTGGGAAAAAAAGTATTGTGGAAGAGGGGGAAAATCTTCTCCACTACAGGATTCTGGCAGAACAGAGCACACTTTAAATGACTGTGATGCCCGGTTAAGCCTTTTGCTCTCTGTGTAGTGCTAATGTTGTAATGAAGCTTTGCTGGTGATCTCCTGCCTTGAGGCTTCATAGGTCTTCAGGCATTTTCTGGAGAAAGTTGAAAGGGACACTCTAGTTTCAAAGCAATCATTTTTGACCTATATGGTGTCATTTTGGGCTGTTTGAAAAATAATTGTTGGGTTTAATGGATGTTTGTAGGAACAAAATTGGTATAAATAAACATTTTGAGTCATTTTGAATTTATTTCCCTTTTATCTCCCAAATAGATCTTGAGAGGTGGTGGTGGTTGGTAAGTAGAAGGAAACGGGAAAGGGGAAAGGAGGAGAAATGGAAAAATGAGGCCATCAGGAGTTAACATTGTGAGACAGGGGAATTGCACTTTTTTTTTAGGTCCTCATCTATTTCCAATGACATTTTTGTCCTATAAGAGAAGAAGTGGGGGATAATGATTTCTCCCTTATCATTTGTTTAGCTTAAAAGAAATGATAATGTGTGCTCCCTCTATTTAAGTAAGTGTGATTCTTAGTTTGCTAAGGGGGAAGACTGGACAATGGATCTAGGGAAGGAGAAGAACCCTAGAAATTCAAATTGAAATCTCCTTTATGGTGGAAGACAGAGAGGACCAAAGGAGAGGCTGGACAACATGAATTGGACAACATAAGAGAGAAACAGGATGCACTCTAAATGCATGAACATAAGTATTTTGCAGTGTATTCAGACCCAAAATGGAAAAGGTGCATTGGATCTGGCACGAGTGCAGTCATGGATGTTAGCAAGCTCTACCTTTAAAAAGCTGAACCTTTGCTGGGTCCCACATGTTCTTAGAAAATAAGGATTTCTGTTAAGGAGAGGGCAACACATGACTGAGGTGATGAAGCTGATGAACAGTGGCGTGTGGATTATTCATGACTAGCTAGTTCAAATGAACCAGAATAATTCCTAGGGCGTGGAACAGGGCTGTCAAACTCGTGGCCGGTGGGCTGGACGGCCACACCCGGTTTAGCAAAGGGGGGAAAAGTTGTGATACATCACGTGACAATGCTGTGACAATGTGAGTTTCACACTCCTGGCCTAGAGGAAACCATGCAAATTATATTGATGAATTAGGTGCATTCATTCCCAAAGTTTCGCTTTCTTTTTCTTTTAACTCTATTCAGTGTGCTTGTAACTTTTATCCTACTGTTATTCTGAATTGTATGTTCTTTAAATTTAGCAAATAAATAACTTTTAGCACTAATTACAGTCCTTTTGTTTTCCAACTGAAATTTTCCTATTTAACTAAAAGAGTTGTCTCTGGAGATTTTTGAATATAAGGCATTATTAACAATGCAGAACACTGAATAAAACATCATATTGTATTTCTTTGCTGTGTGCTGCTCAGAAATGCAGAATGTAGCAATTTATGATGTGATTCCTTTCACATGTATGACAAATCAGTTATTTACACAATAGGAAACTTACATTCCTTATGTAATTGAAAATAACAACAAGAAGAAAGTACAACAACAACACTACATCCCATTTATATGCCTGTCATCACCTTACTCTCACCCAAACCTGAAGGAAGGGTGTTATTTGGGGGGGGGGGGGAATGTTTACTCATCTCAGTCAGAAAGGTTATGTGATGAAATGCAGATTAACATGAAGTAAAAGACAACATACAAACTCATCTTTCCTTGAGGATTTTTTTTTGAAAGAAAAAATAAAAACTGCATGATGTTTTCCCTCTTTTGAGTGCAAGAGGCCTTCCAGGTAATTCAAATCAATATTTATTCATGTTCTTTGTTCTATTCAGAACATCTGATTGAGTTATGAAGCGGCAATGGGAGAAACAGCATGGCCCCTCTTCTACTTCAGCCTCTTAAAAACAACCATTTAGAAGCATTAAAATAATAAATAAAAAGACTGGACACTTTCTGGTTTGGTACTCTCCTCCTGGGTGCCTTCCAAATGTGCTGAATTGAATTTTCTTCACCCTGAACAATTGCTGAGGACTATGAGAGTTGCAGTTTAATGCCTTTCGAGGGCATCAGATGAAGGAAGAAATTTCCTGTTCGTTTTTTCTGTTCCTCCCCTGATCCTTCTGTGTTACAAAGCACCTGAAGTGCAACTTGCTGTAGCACTGATGATAATGACGGTGATGATTTAAAGTTTCTCCATTCCTCTCCTCTCAATAGGTGGATTAAAATGCCAAATTCAGTCTAAGCACCTGGCTGCCCATGTGGCCAACTACCGGTATAATTCTGTGGAGAATTACAATGTAATTAGCCAGGACAAGGACATCTCCAGGCAGAGATTGTAGGAAGACCATGAGTGTCAGATATACAAGTTAAAATTCAAAATCTTGGACGATGAGAACATACCATTAGTATGAGAAATAACTTTAGTGTGTTTCACTTATGAGTAGTATATGTTAATGAGGAGCTATGTAAAGAAATAATAGATATTGTGAAAAATCTATTATTTCTCCATTCAAGTGGAGAAAAGTCCTCAGAGTTTCAGAGAAGAAATGATCCAAGACATGAGTTTAGATCTGCTATCAAGAGAATAGGAAAAGACAATGGATGAAAGCTTTGGGTAAAAAAGGAGCTATGATTACTTGAATGCTGACTTTTAACATGATGCAAGAAAGAAAACTCAATCAAGATGGAGTAACAAGAAAAGGAAACATGAGATTTGATTTTAAGATGGAAAAATCACAGGAAAAAGTGCAGCTAAAATAGGACTTGTCAAAAGTAATTATGCAAGAGAAAAGAGAGAGAGAGAGAGAGAGAGAGAGAGAGAGAGAGAGAGAGAGAGAGAGAGAGAGAGAGAGAGAGAGAGAGAGAGAGAGAAAGAGAGAAATAAATTAAAGAAAAATGCACTAAAACCCATTACAAACAGAATTTGAAACCCCTTTGAAACCCCTTCTCGTAGGGTGGAGCTAGCCTCCAAGTCCCTCCCTTCTGGTGGTTGTGTGTTCTTGTTACAGTTGTGCTTGGGGAGTACACTTGAGTCTGACCTGGTCCTTCATCTCAAGAGGGGGAGTATGACAGGAGGACAGCTTTTATATGTTGTCAGACTCAGTCCTGATTGGCTGTGGATCGTGTCATTCCCACGTTTGACACTCTGCATGAAGGTATTTCAGTAGAATTTCAGTAGTAAAGGAGAACCAACAAGATTGGGGAGACACAGATCCTTGACTTAGGACTGAGTCGAAAGAGGGGGAGTATGACAGGAGGACAGCTTTTATATGTTGTCAGACTTAGTCCTGATTGGCTGTGGATCGTGTCATTCCCAATCTTGGAGGCTAGCTCCACCCACTATGGATAATTACAGAATATTTGTCGAAATACAGTGATCCAGAACTGGCTCTTCTAGGGGATAATAAAACCAGATGCCAATGAAATACCCCCTATTCTACTTGAAATTGCAGAAGTAGAAATTATGTATCAACAAATATGTGAGAAAGCAAAGTACTCCAGAGATTGGACCAGATTAGAGTATACACCTATAACAAGTAAAAAAGACAGAAGAGAATGTTGAAATTAGTAGGACTCTATAGTTTGGTCTATGACTGCATCTGTCAATCAACTAAACTAAATGAATCTGCACAGTGCTTCAGATTTCAAGAAAGAAATGTGATTCAGAGCATTTGTGGGTAGGTGTGTAGCACCTGTCTGAAATGCATTAGGGTGACTTTTGCCAGGATTCTATGGCAGATGCAGAGGGCAGGTATAGGAGAGGGCAGGAAAAGACATAGTTGCATGATCACATATCTCTGAGGTCAACCAGTCAGTCATACCCACTGCTGGAGGTGGTTAATGGTAGCTTCTGGCAGATACCTCTGAACTTTCAGGACAGTTTGTTCACTTAACTAAAATATTAGAAAGTGTGTTGACTAATAAGTCTACATTTTTATAGTCTTTTTTCTTGATGGGCGTGTTTTCCAGATGTTTCTGTCTGGTCTTCTGGGATGACTTCCAAGAGATGTGGAAAATTTGCTGTCATAAGCTGTCACAGTTGGTTTTGTCTAATGTGTTGCCTAATTAGTTCATCCCAATAAATTTTACCAATATATATAAGGAACTGGAGAGTCACTGCTGACAGAATTGACCATTGAACGGTAAGTAGAATAATCCCAATTTCTGTAGCTAGACCTTGGTTTAAAGGATTTGCTATATTTTCAGATGACACTCAAGAATAAAATTAATTTTAATAGTGTTTGGACTTGAAAGTTTTTAAATGGAGTGCACATGTATTTTTGGTTAGGGTATTTCTAAAAATTAATTTAATAAATCTCTTTTTTAGTCAATTTAATTAATTTATTTATTTTAAGGAGAAAGGGAGCAGAATTTATGAATTTGATATATTATCCATTTTATCTATTATCTATTTCATAGAGTGAAAGATAAATGTGTCCATAAAATACTTGTTGTCTAGTACTTCTTTTGAGCAAAATTTTAATGTTTGTCATCTTGACTATCTTGTTAAATGTATTGTTCATGCTTAGTTAATATGAAAAAAAATCTAATATATAATTTAATTGGTAAGAATGTCAAATTAATGGTATAATATTAAATTTATATTGACATGATGAATAGTATGTATGTACCGGTATATATGTGTGTGTATATAAATGTGTGTGTGTTTGTGTGTGTATGTTGATATAGATATATACACACACATATATATTGGTATGTGCGCATGCGCACACACACACATACACATACACATCATTATAGTTTAAAGAAAGGGTCCTTTAACACTTAATGAAATATACATCTTTGTGCATAAAATTAAAGTACTTTTGTTATTATAAATGCATTATTCATATTCTAATAAATAATATTTTATTGTTTAAAGGAAAGAAGTGCACATTAAAAGTCACCATGGCATGGAATATGTACCAGATCACCCTACTTTTATTGTCACTGTTCTTAATGCAGCAAGTTTCTTCACAAGGTATTGTAAAATGTCAAACAAAAACAGCATTTTAGAATGGCTTGAGAATGGCAGCTCAGGCTATAGCTTGTTTAAATGGAATTGTATACCGTAGTTTAAGAGGAAAAAAGGAAAATGAATATAGACGGGAAAAGAGCACACCCAGGAAATCTTACAACTAGTACTTGTATTTCTGTTACTCAGAGAGATGTCACCCAAAGGATTTTTTTCCCCTCAGTAATTAATTTTCCTTCTCCTAAAATGATAGGAAGGACTCACCATATAGATTTTAATGTTTGGTAATCTGCCAATCTGGATTACTCATTGCTTCATCCCCCCTCATCCAATTGGCATTCTCATTTGAGAGATTTTCTTTTAAAAACTTTGTCCTAAATTATGTATGTTGTGTATATTTCTCCAGACATTCTCACATTTGTTTGCATTTTTGCCTGATGTGCTTAATTTTTGCACTAATGTTATGCATTTTATGCATATAAATGTTTGCCCAATATACTTTTAAAAATAGGTATACTTTAATAACTGTGCATTATATTATACAATTTAAGGAGGAGAAAATTTTGAACGTTTTCTACATTTTGGCTCACTTATTGGTTTAAAACTGTAAAATAAGTTTGTTTTCAAATGAAACCTTAACACATTTCTCACACTGGTTTTTGTTCAAAATCTTTGATGTCTGTCCTGAACAAAGTTTTATATTATATAGTCTATTATCTTAAATATATTAATGGCATACTAAAGCGAGGTATTAGAAATGAAGTTGGAATAAGAAGAGTTTCCTTAATTCTATGTAATAGACTTTAGAGAACTTCAAAGAGGGTAAAGTGTCATACAAACATACAGAGACAAAGCTCAATTCTAGTTAAAGTTGCAGTGTAACTATACAACAACAGTGCTGAAAAGATCTAAAAGACAGCTAGAGTGCTGTTGGAGGAAAACTAAGAATAAATTAAAACTGGACATGGGCCAGAGCCACAGTTAAGGCCTACCTCATGACAATAAGAGTGGCAAAGCATCATTATTTCTCCAATCTTATTGCATCTGCAGTATGTCATCCAATGGCTCTGTTCAAGGTTACTTAGTCCTCCATAGGAAAAGGCTTGGACAATCACTTACAGGGCCATGCAGAATAATTTGTCAAACACCTGAGGAGAAAATTGCTCAGATCCAATCTCAGTTTGAGGCCAAGGCCAAGCATGGAGCAGGTCCAATGGAGATGCCCAGGGAATGGACTTGTCTGATTATCTGGGAGCAGTTTGAAGGATCCTTGGGGGTATAAACATAAATACTTGCTTATTGGATCGTTGTTCCACCTGGTTGGTCAAAGTCTCCAGGACGGTGACCTTCAGGTGGGCCCAGGCAGTGATTAATGCATTGCTCCTGATGTTCCTGGCATCATTTAAGGAGGCCTTCGTTCACACTCTCCTCAAGAAATCATCATTCAGCCCAACCTGTCTGGATAATTTTCCCACCTCCCCTTTTCTAGGGAAGGTTGTGGAAAAAGTGGTTGTGTTACAGCTCCTGGGTGACACAAATTATCTGGACTCCTTTTGGTCAGTTTCATGGGTTATGAGAGAAAAATGGTATTGACCATACTTGTGGTTGATCTCTTGCAAGACAGGGATGGGGGTAGTGTATCCATCCTTGGTCTCCTTCACTGTGGCTTTCAATACCATCGACCATCTTTTGGGTCAGCTGCAAAGTTTAGGCTTGGGTAGTGAAGTATTGTACTTATCTGGCGTCTTTCTCCAAGGATGGTCCCAATCAGTGTTGATAGAAGTGAGAGGTCCAGCCCACAACCATTTTGGGCTTGGTACTCTCTCCAAACCTTTTCAACATCTACATAAAACTGTTGGCTGAGGTCATCTGACACCATGTGATAAGATATTATAAGTATGCTGATGGCATGCAGCTTTATTACTCTATCCTCAGTGATCCAAAAGATGCTGTGGCTGCCTATTCTTGGTCTTCCTTGTGGATATATCTGGGCTACTTTTGTGCAATTATAAGACCAATCTACCACTTTTACTATGAGAGATGTAAAGTGGATGTAAAAACAGCAGACCACTACATATTATAATATCACAGTAAAACTTCAACCTCTCTCTAAGGTTATATTATTTGGTAATAGAAGTAAATATATTTTATTAAGTAAAAAATATCACTGAGCAAATTCTGGAATATGTTTAATTCTGCAAGAGCTAATGGCTGAAGGCTATTCTGGTTTTCAGTTATGGAAATAGTTGCCCCTGAACATTTTAAGGCCATCAGGCTGGGGCAAGACTATTTATAGGATAGCAATCTACAGAAAACTGTTTTTGTGCTGTTTCACTTCTGTGATTGTTTACATAGGAAAAATTATTGGTAAGAACTCCAAAAAAACAACAACACCTTACTACTTGGAAAAACATTTCTGTTTGTGATGGAAGTGAATTTAAGACATTTTGCTTGTGTTCAGATGGGAATCAAGATTTGTATTTCTAAAGGAAATGATCCTCCTGTCTCCTGATGCTTTACCATTCATTCTCTCCTTACCTACCAATCTGGTGTGGCAATTCTGTGTGCTTTTAGGTCTATCAAGCTGTGCAGGGAGATGTACGGAAGGGTATTCTAGGAATCCTGGCTGCCAATGTGACAGGAGCTGCCAACAATATCAGGAGTGCTGTCCTGATTATGAACAGGTCTGCCTGGCAGGTAGGTCTGCACTCGGCCTGTTTAACATTCTGTTCCACTAAAATAATGACTTATGTGTGGGATCTTCAGGAATACAGTATATTTAGTCTTTCTCAAACTATAAAAATAGTGACAGTTTTCCTCAGAGTGATAGAACATAACTAACTGTTATATACAGCTGTGTCTGGGAATTAATTGGATGTAATTGTTAATTGGATGTTTATCATATTTATTTTATACCATGTTTCATTCACCCCATCCCTTGCCACGTTTAAAGAATGGAAATGTTTGCAATCTCTGAACTGGTTCTTCTAGCACAAAAGAAATATTTCCTCTGGGAATAATGACGATTTCATATCCTGTGACTAACTCCTATATAAAATGTATAAGAATCATATATAGAACCATATACAGTACATATACTGAAATGCATATGCTTCCGTACAGGAACCTTCAGGGAAGCAAAACTTATCACCTAGGAGCAAATGTCATGCAGACAAGATATAGTTCACAAATAACATTCTCACCATAGTGGGAATTATTCACTTTCTGAAAATTGTATAGTGAAATCTATGCCCCTGTCCACACATATTTAATCATGACCTCTCAAAACTTCATGTGTTGTCTATTATATGTATGTATGTATGTATGTATGTATGTATGTATGTATGTATGTATGTATTATTTATTTATTTATTTATTTATTTATTTATTTATTTATTTATTTATTTATTTATTATTTATTTATTTTGTGAGATTTATATACCGCCTCACAGTGCAAGCACTCTCTAAGCGGTTTACACCAGTAAGCAATGTATATTTATATTGCCCTCAACAATCTGGGTCCTCATTTTACCTACCTCGGAAGGATGGAAGGTTGAGTCAACCTTGAGCCGGTGAGATTTGAACCGCTGACCTGCGGATCAGTGTCAGCTAAAGTGGCCTGCAGTACCTGCCTCTAACCGCTGCGCCACCTCGGCTCTCTTAATATTATAAATATTATATAATATGGATCCCAGTATTACTAGGCAGACTATCACTTCCAAATGAACTAGTGTTAAATCAATACAAGCCAGTCAATACAAGCCAGTCCTCTCCAGTCTTTTTCTTATTGACAGCATTACATAGGGAAGAATCTGGGTGGGTGTTCTACTATCATCTCTCATTCATTTTGTAACTGGGAACTTTACAGATGGTTTGGTTTAGAGCCAGTAGCTTTATCACAATATCTTGCTGATAGGTTCTACAATTGCTTGATATTCAAATAGAAAAAGAAAGGACTTAGATAGAGTCCTTAGACATATGCCATGTTTCCCTTGATCATTATCTGCAACTTTCATCATAAAATCCAAAGGGTATAAACAAGTTTGCTAAATAATATGGGCTTTGCAATTACAAAACAGAAAACAAATATATTTCCCAAACATGTAGTTGTATCATCTAAATCAGGAGTGTCAAATTTCGATTTCATTGAGGCCCGCATCAGGATTGTGTTTGACCTCGTGGGGGGGGGGGTGCATGGCCAGCTCGACATCACTCATTGAGGCTTCTTTTTTGGCTGCAACGGCCTGCTGCATCCCTCTACCAGCAAAACAGAGCCTGGGGGGCCTCCCTGAGCTCCATTTTCACTGACAGAGGCACCATGGGCCACTCCTTCGCTGTTTCCAGGGCAGCCCTATGGGCCAGATCTAAGCACCCCGAAGCCAGATCCAGTCCACAGGCCTTGAATTTGACACCCCTGATCTAAATAATGTTTTAGTGATTTTATTTATTAATTATTTATTTATTTATTTATTTATTTATTTATTTATTTATTTATTTATTTATTTATTTATTTATTTATTCGTTCATTCTTATAGGCCACCCAACTCCTGTGGGACTCTGGGAGGCGTACAACATGCAAGAAGAACAATTTATTAAAAAGAAACCCAATAATAATAATTTTAAAAAGTTATAAAAATTAAAAAAAACATTATCATCATTCATACATGAGAAGACCACAGATGTTCTCATTGGTCTTATTTTAGCCCGCCTGCTTGAAAAGCCATGTTTTCACGGCTTTACGGAACACCAGCAGGGTGGGGATAGTCCGGATCTCTGGTGGTAGTTCCAAAGAGAAGGAGCTCCCACAGAGAAAGCTCTCCCCTGAGGTCCCGCCAACTGGCATTGCTTGGTTGATGGGACCTGGAGGAGACCAACACTGTGGGACCTAACCGGTCGTAGGGAGGTATGTGGCAGGATGCGGTCCTGAAGGTAGTCTGGTTCTGAGCCATGTAGGGCTTTAAAGGTCATAACCAACACCTTAAATTGCGACCGGAGACTAATGGGCAACCAATGCAGCTGGCGGAAAACAGGTGTTACGTGGGTGTATCTTGGTGCACCCACCATGGCTCGCGCAGCTGCATTTTGAACCAATTGCAGTCTCTGGACACTGTTTAAGGGTAGCCCCATGTAGAGCACATTACAGTAGTCGAGCCGGGAGGTGATGAGGGCATGAGTGACTGTGAGCAAAGCCTCCCTCTCCAAGTAGGGTTGCAATTGGTGCACAGGCGAACCTGTGCAAAGGTCCCCCTAGCCACAGCTGCCAGATGTTGATCCAATTTAAGCTGTGGATCTAGGAGGACATCCAAATTATGAACCTGTTCCAAGGGAGTTAATTTCTCTCCCCCGAGACCCAAGGAGGGACGATTGACATAGTCCTTGGGGGGCAATATCCACAGTCACTCGGTCTTGTCAGGGTTGAGCTTGAGCCTGTTCCTACCCATCCAGACCCTAACATCGTCCAGGCACTTGGTCATCACAACCACTGCTTTCCTGAACTGAGACGGGGTGGAGATGTACAACTGGGTATCATCAGCATACTGCTACTTGGCAACAAGGAATGAGTGAGTTTGCAGGGACTAGTGTGTGGATTCATAATCATGTTTCCACTGTTAGAAATAAGCTATCCTTCTATACAAATGTTAATTTTCAACGTTGGAACTTGATAGTAGTAATGTGATGAAGACATAATTGCAATTCTGAAGACAAGAATGCTACTCTTCCTCCATTATCCCATGTAGAACTCTCCTGTAAAGGACACTGTACTGACCGATATGTTCGGGGCAGACCCTGTGATTGTGATCCAGATTGTCACAAATTTGGCAAGTGCTGTCCAGACATTAAAGAGGCTTGTCCAGGTAAGTCTTAGAATCTTTTGATTCTTTTCCAACACCTAGCTTGTAATAGATACCTAAGTTTACTTTTGGACTTACTCCTAATGCTACAATTCAGGGTTATCCCTTGCATATGGATATGTTGCATGAACAGGGAAAAAGGCCATTAACTTGACACATCAGTTTTCTATGTTGAGAAGGAAATGTGGATGTTTACAAGGCTGAACATGAGTTTTCTCACCTCCTATAGACCAGGAGAGAGTCAATTTGGTATAGCGGTTAAGGCATCAGGTTATAAACTGGGAGACTGTGAGTTCTAGTCCCACCTTGGGCCACTAGCTTTCTCTCTCAGCCCTAGGAAGAAGGTAATGCAAATCATTTCAGAAAATCTCACCAAGAAAAGTGTAGGGAGTTGTCCAGGAAGTTTCTGAGAATCAGATACAATTGAACAACAAAAAAAAAAAGACCAGTCATATTTATGTTTATACCCTCAATAAAAGTAGTGTGCCTTTAAATTGCTTGTTCCAGATTTTGTTGCAAGAACATCTAGCAATGAGATAAGATTAATTATTGAAGTTATAGGTCTGTCTCTTGAATCATGGAGGTTTTAACCACAGGTACACTGTAGGTTCCTCTTTTGTAAATGTTACTGCTTCAAGACATCACTGGTCCTTCACTCTGACAGGATTCAAGATTTTAATTCCACAGTGGTATTGTAGTTTCCTAATAACATGCTTGTTTCTCAGAGGTTGTGACCTTGTGGATTAGGCTGTATGGAATTTCTCATTTCATGGAGTATGGCAAGCCAGCTGATTTATCCTTTCCTTGAATGAATTCCAGATAAGGAGCCTGATTGCCACCTACAGCATATCTATTACTTGTTTGCCATTCTAATATGAACTATAGAAAACCAAAATCTTGGGTTTTTTTCTATATATCATTTTTTTTCTATATGTCATTTTTTTGGATTGCAAAATATTATAGTAGGTTTTTATTATACAGCATTGTTTTAAGTTATAGTGTAGGTTGGTCATTGATCACAGCAAAATTATCTTATTTTGTGTATACAGCAATTAAATTTAAACATGTTTCTATTCTTCGACAAAAATATTCCTGCTACTAAGCTTTAATTTAAAAATTATTGAGATGGTAGAGGGAGAACAGAATTTGGTAAGTCAGAGCTGAAATACGGACTTTTTTAAAATGGACTTTTCTTTTTTTTAAATGGACTTTTCTTTTTTTTAAATGGACTTTTCTTTTGTCTAAAACATAAATAGCTAATAATTACAAACTTAAATCAGCTAAGTTATACATAAACAATTTCAACTGAGATCTACTGTTTATGCTTGACTGTTCAGGAGCAGTGACTGTGACCACCACTAGAGCTCCCTCGACAATCCCCAAAACAACCCCCAAAACAACTTCTCTAGCAAGGACCACCACAACCAAGCCACCAGCCACAACCTCCAAACCAAAATCAACAACCAAACGTTCACCTAAACCTAACCCAAAACCAGTGTCTTTAAAGAAGAAGAAGCACAAGACAGTGTCTCATGAAACTGTGGAAGGTAAACCTTACCTGAATTTTTGTGGAAGCAATAAATGTTTTTTAGCCATCAACGTATACTAGGGTGCCCAGATGTCCTGATTTTATCAGGATTGTTCTGATTTTTAGACGCTTGTCCTGATTCTGAAAATGTCCTGATTTTGTCCTGAAATTCAAGTTCCCATCCTGATTTATCCTGAACTTTTGTAAAATTTTAGGATAATCAAGATGAACGTTAAATGAAAGTACGTTTGCACTACTTGTGTTTTAGTTCAATCGCTTCATTTTCAGGCAGATTCTCTTATGTATTGTTACGGAAGATTTCGTGTGCATTTTTCGTGTGTAATATTTTAATGCTTTCTTTCAGGGTTGTGATAAATTATTTAAAATACTGTAAATGTTTTCTTAGTTTAAAGTGAGCGGTCGTGTAATGAAATGTATAAAAAGATTTTGGGCGACGAAAATTTGCTGAATAAGATATCATCTAATAGTAAATACGTGTGAATATGATGTTTTCTTGGCTTTGTTGGAGTAATAAACGTTATCTTGAGAAGTGCTATTTTTTAAAAACTGTCCTGATTTTGGATCAAAGGTATCTGGGCACCCTAATGTATACACACACATACATACACACACTCAAATATAATTTCCTTGTCTATAGCTTGTGGTTCAGGAAAAAGATAAAAGTTGGAATTGATAAACACTTTTTAAAATTCAGTCACAATGATGCATCCTTTCAATGGTTTCCATGGAATCTAATTTGCAATCTTGAATGCCATGGTTGGCCTGTTAGCCAAATACTTCTCCATCTTGTATATTTCTTTGGAACTTAAGTGTGCAATAGTCAGGTGAATCTATCTACTCAACCTGCAGTTTAGAACAAGGAAGGTCCCCCTTTTTTTTGTCATGGACTGCATTTGACCTTAGCAGAAAGTGTTCCCTTGTTCTCTCACTGCCCAAGATTGCTGCAGAAGGTATAATTCTCCAGATTGGAGAACTGAGAGAGCTTCAAAAAGAGAGTGGTAAGAAGTTTAAAGAACAAAAGCAGTATATGAAATGGTGATAGATAGGATGAAAACAAGAATATTTTGCGACAGAAAAATATGAAGCATAATGAATGATCCTAATGTAAACCAATTGTAACTATGTTTGCTTTGTTTTTCCTTATTCTATGCATTTAATTCTATTGTTTCTTATCCATTTCTACATTTTGCATAATGTTTAATCTAAAAGCAAATAGTGTGACAAATATGCACCCATGTATATACAGTATATGTATATACACACAGAAAACACTGTATTTCATTACAGTTGTTTTGGAAGTTGGTTTTATGATGGAAGAGAGAAAAGAGAAATGCTGATGAAAATCTTAATTTTGCAGATATAACTATATACCTATATTTTCATGGGGTTTTTTTCATTCTGAGCCCTGTAGACAAATCTTGAGATTTTGGTTTGTAAGTGTTGTTTGGGTAGGAAATTATAATAGTCCATCAGGTCAGGGGTGGGTTCTAACTTACCTCACTGCTGGTTCGCTTCCTTCCGCGCCATATGAATGTGCCTCGTGGGTGCGCGAGCTCTTTGAGCATGAGTGCTTTGCGCACGAGCGCATGCACAGTGGCAAAAAATAACCCCCCCAAAAAAACCCCTAAAAACAAGATGGCGATCGCATGCACAGTGCCAGAAACTCAGCTTCTGCACATGTGCAGAAGAAAAAAAATTCAATAAAAAAAATGG
The DNA here is from genome assembly GCA_023053685.1 of Diadophis punctatus similis. Classification (NCBI taxonomy): domain Eukaryota; kingdom Metazoa; phylum Chordata; class Lepidosauria; order Squamata; family Dipsadidae; genus Diadophis; species Diadophis punctatus. Next base: position 89,571,319 of record JALIGW010000003.1, on the reverse strand, counting down.
CAGCGCCAACAGACCGGCACCGACCAAACCAGTTCCGTGTCATCATTGTGATGTCACCAGCGGGTCAGTACTGGTTTGGGCGAACCGGTCCGAACCGGTCCGAACCCACCTCTGCAGCAGGTATCTAAAAATGTGATTTGGAATATCAACATTCAAAATCTAAACTAATATACAATTTATATATTTATGAAGAGTCAACTTCAGGACAGATTTTAGGATCCTTCAGTTTCTACTCTGAAAAGATACGAAAGTCATACCATCCTGCTTTCAAATATTGTCCACATGTTGTATAACTAGTGGAGCTTAATATTTTTGGTGCTAATAGAAGGTCATCAGTATTTATGCTATTTCTACACAAAATCTTTGAAGAAATTTATGGATTGAGCAGGAGAGGTAAAGAAAGCCTGGGTGCATTTCAGCATAGCCCAAATCATGCTTTATAGCTAATCAAGGTAAACTAATCTGAAGCCAATTTAGGGGTGGGCTACAGGTAGTTGTTCACATATGACCTTAAAGCAATCTACCAATTATGGTTATTTGCCATGATGGCCTTATGTTATAAACTATTGGTGTGATTTTGCCAAAAACTGGAAGTGCTAGCTTTCAGCAAAACCATCGTGAAATGCAGTCATGTGACTTTGGGATACTGCAAATGGCTGTACATGTAGCCATGTTGCCAAGTTTGGCCACTTGACTGTGGAGGGACCACAACCATTGGAACTTTATAAATCATAAATCTCCTTTTTCTGGTCTGTTGTAACTTCAAACTATTGCAAAGTGACAGGGCATAAATTGAGGACTACCTGAACTAGAGGTGGGTTTCTGCCAGAGCTGCCTGATGCGCAGCTCTGGTAGAGAGCAGCTGATTGTGCAATTTGTACGCGACCACTCCGGAGCCCTCTCTGCCAATTACTGCGCGCGTCGCCATTTTTTTCGTTAATTTTTGGCCGATTTTGCTTCTTCACATGCGCGGAAGCAAAATCATGCTGAAATCTTGTGAGGGGACGCACGCGTGAAAGAGATTTTGGCGAGATTTTGCTTCTTCGCATGCGCGGAAGCAAAATCACACCAAAATCTTGTGCATGTGTCCTCTCATGAGATTTCGGTGCGATTTTGCTTTCGCGTATGTGCAGAAGCAAAATCGTGCGAGGGGGCGCACGCACGTAGCGAGCGCGTGAGCACCCGAAGCGTGGAGATGCGCGCGTAGGGCTCCAGTAGCGAGGTAAGAAAGCAACTCACCCCTGACCTGAACCATTGAATACAAACTTTAAGATGGGTTGAAAGATCTCTGCACAATCTTTTTTTTTAAAGTTTTCTTCTTCTTCTTAAAAATACAGCTGTGGGATCAAATTTGGAAGCTTTGGTGGGCCATGTCCAAAACTTTGGAGGGGGGGGTGTCATATGTGTGCCACTTTCCCAGGGACTCCATCTGTGAACAAGAACTATAATCTCTAGAATGTTTATCTTTCTGATGACTGTAGAGCAATCTGAACAGTCTTCTACTTCTTCAAAATCCTCATCTATTCGGAGAGAAACAGCTTCATTGGGAGAAACTGGGGATACAAGCAAGAATAATGATAAGGCAATAGAAGAACAAGAAACCAGAGGTATGCCTTCTGATCATTTTTAAGCATCCAGGAATAAGGATTGCATCGAAGCAGACATATAAGTAATGTATGTTTTTCTATCTTGAAAAAGTATTTTAAAATTTAAAAATAATGGTTCCTAATCTTTAAGGGTGTATTCAGGTTAAAGTCAAGAAATCAATATAATGGCCATGATGATGTGAGCAATGCTCCGTTTGTGTCTTACATGTGTTGCATATGCAATGCACCTTAAAAGAACAGATAGAGCTTTGATTCCACTGTTTCAGCCACCATCTTGACTTGTTTTTAACCACATCTTTGGACCTTTCTGCTAAGTAGAGAGTAAGAAACTTTGAGGATTTTATTTGGAATATTGAGTAAATGGCAACAAACCCAAAAACATGTTAGTACAATCTGGAAAGCTACAAGCCAGAAGACAAAGCATTTACTTCTCTTTCCTGTTTTCATTTAAAACCATTTCTATCACATTGTAAAAAAAACACAGAAGAAGTAAAGTTGATATTAGGATGCCACAGAATCTCAAATTTGCCTAGTCCAGTGATGGCGAACCTTTTTTCCCTCAGGTGCCGAAAGTGCATGCGCGCATGCTATCGCGCATGCATGAGTGCCCACGCCCATAATTCAATGCCTGGGGAGAGCAAAAACGGCCTCCCCTGCTCCCCCGGAGGCCCTCTGGAGGCCGGAAATGGCCCATTTCCCAACTTCTGGTGGGCCCGGTAGGCCCATTTTTCATCCTCCCCAGGTTCCAGAGGCTTCCCTGGAGCCTGGGGAGGCCAAAAACACCCTCCCCAGTCCCCCCAGAGGCCCTCCGGAAGCCGAAAATGCCCTCCCAGAGCCTCAGTGCGAGCCAAAAATCAGCTGGCCGGCGTGCACATGTGTGCTGGAGCTGAGCTAGGCAATGGCTCGTGTGCCGGCAGATATGGCTCCGCGTGCCATAGGTTCGCCATCACTGGCCTAGTCTGTTACCGGTGTATTGTTTTATGATATTTGAAGCCTTGGAAAGAGTTAACTTCAGAGGCCAGTGGTTGAGGCAAAAAGAAATGAAAGGTTTCCACACACACCCTTTGATTTATAATAATTGCAAAACCATGTGGTAAAAGAATAAACCCATTCAAATATTTTGATAATATTCTGAAGAATTTTGAGTTTAGATTTTTTTAAAATTGGATCATACAATGAGAGGAATTGTGTCAATGAGTAACTAATCATTCCGTAACCTCTTTTTTCCCTTCTGAAATACAGAATTATTTTTGCTAAATATCACAAACTGCTGGTTAGTTAATCAGTATGCAACTAGCATTATTTTAGTAGAAATCTGCAAAATGTGTTGCTAATGCTTTTAGACCTGGTGATTCCTTTCATCATTTTAAATCTATGGGACCTGAAGCACTGTGTTTAAAAGTTGGCAGGGGAAACTTTTTTTTTCAGGAAATGAAAAATAGAATGTTTAATTTTCTCCCTCCCCCCTTTTTTTCATTTAAGCTCGTGAAGCATCAAAATCAAGAAGAAAATCTTTAATATCCAAAGCAGTGAAAGTGATTTCAGAGGATGATGGTAGTGGGGAAGGCAATGCAGCAACAACAAAGGCTACCACAACTACTATAAATATCACTACAACAAAGATGCCATCCACCACAGGCACAACAAAGGTGCCATCCACCACAGGCACAACAAAGATGCCATCTACCACAGGCACAACAAAGATGCCATCTACCACAGGCACAACAAAGATGCCATCTACCACAGGCACAACAAAGACGCCATCCACCACAAGCACAAGTCAGCCATCTACATCATCCACAACCACAACACAGCTTCCAACCACAACCACAAAGCAGACATCTGCTACAACAGTGGAAAAAATGGCTTCCACAGCAACCACAACCACAACAAAGCTGACATCCTCTACTGCTACTATAAAGTCATTACCCACCACAATAACGACGACAAAGTTGTCATCCACCAGCACCAGCACCACACTTCCATCCACTACCACTACCACAAAGCTGCCATCCACCACAAGTACCACCACAAAGCTGCCACCAACCATGGCAACAACAAAACTGCCACCCACAACTACCACCACCATCACTACCACAACCAAGCCATCCACCACAAGTAGCACAAAACCATCCTCTACCACAACTACTGTGAAGCTGCCATCTACTTCTACAAAGCAGACTACTACAGAGCTGACAACCCAAGGAAATAAAGGTATTACAACAACTCTGGGTGACCATATTAGCTTTTTCCCAAATCCCCATTCTGAGCATGTTATTTCATTCTTCAAAATTACTACTACAAAACTATTAGGTTTGCAAACTATTGCTGCTTCTACAACCAGTAGGATATCATTGCCTACTAAAACTATGGTAACCATGAAGAAGCATGAAAATGCTATTTCTTCAAACCCCACGTCTTCCTCACTTAAAGCAATAACAAAAATATCTAACAGGGACACTACTACTGTAGCAATGTCAAGAGATGATAAGAATGAACCTAATTTATATGACAAAGTTACAGCAACAATGAAAATGGCAATGGACGAAACTAATACAAAAGATATAACTACTGCAAGAAAAGATACTGTAACAACAGATATTAAATATACAAGCAGAAGAGCAGACACAACACCAATAACTTCTGATGAACATGATAAAAGAGACAATCCAGAGAGAACTACTACTACAACAGACACCACAAATAGACAGACTGGTCAAAGTAAGAAAAGTCATAAAAACGACACTCTAGAAAGAAATATTCCAGTCACAGAGACAACAAGGAAAGCAACAAATACAGATTACACAACTGGTCCAGATGGAATTGATAAAAATGATAATCTAGATAGAACTTCTGCAGTGACAGAAGAAATAATTACACCATCTATTCTGAATGACAGAACAAATCCTGATGGACTTCAAAAAAGTGACAATCCAGACACAATTTTGGCAATGATACAAACTGGAATTACACCAACTACTCCAAATGAAAGAACTAGTCTTGATGCAGTTGATAAAAGTGACAATCCAACCAGAACTTCAGCAGTGACAGAAAGAGCAATTACCCAGACTGGACAAGATGAGCCCAGTCATAAAACTGAAAGTGGAGAAACAAGCACATCTGTCACAGAGAGAATGTCACCAACACAGTCAGATATCATAACCAGTTCTGATGCAGTTGATAAAAATGACAACCCAGCCAGAACTTCAGCAGTGACAGAAACAGCAATTACGCAGACTGGACAAGATGAGTCCAGTCATAAAAGGGACAATCCAGATACAAGCATTTCTGTCACAGATGCATCAAAATCACCAACAAATTCACATGAGACAATCAGACCTCCTGTAGTTGATAAAATTGACAATTCACATAGAACTACTGCAGTGACAAAGGCCTCAATTACACAGACTGGTCCAGTTGAGACAAGTAATAAAAATGACAGTCCAGACACAAACAATCCTGTCACTGAGACAGGAAGAACACCAACAAATTCAGGATACACAACTGGTCCTGATGGAATTGATAAAAGGAAAAATCCAGACAGAATTTCAGCAGTGACAGAAACAACAGTTATCTCAAATACTATGAATGACGGGACCAGTCCCAATAGAGTTGATAACAGTGAAAATCCAGACCAAACTACTGCAGTGACAAGAGTAACACTCACAAAGTCTGGCCAAGATGAGACCAATCACAAGACTGACAATCTAGAAACAAGCACAGTTGTCACAGAAGCAACAATGTCAGCAACAAATTCAGAATACACAAGTCCTGATGTAACTGATAAAAGTGACAATCCAGAGAGAACTTCAGCCATGACAGAAACAGCCATTACACAGACTGGCCAAGATGAGACTAGTCACAAGGCTGACAATCTAGAAACAAGTACAGTTGTCACAGAAGCAACAATGTCAACAACAAATTCAGAATACACAAGTCCCGATGTAACTGATAAAAGTGACAATCCAGAGAGAACTTCAGCCATGACAGAAATAGCCATTACACAGACTGGCCAAGATGAGACCAGTCACAAGAGTGACAATCTAGAAAAAAGCACAGTTGTCACAGAAGCAACAATGTCAGCAACAAATTCAGAATACACAAGTCCCGATGTAACTGATAAAAGTGACAATCCAGAGAGAACTTCAGCCATGACAGAAACAGCCATTTCACAGACTGGCCAAGATGAGACAAGTCACAAGAGTGACAATCTAGAAACAAGTACAGTTGTCACTGAAGCAACAATGTCAGCAACAAATTCAGAATACACAAGTCCTGATGTAACTGATGAAAGTGACAATCCAGAGAGAACTTCTGCCATGACAGAAACAGCCATTACACAGACTGGCCAAGATGAGACCAGTCACAAGAGTGACAATCTAGAAAAAAGCACAGTTGTCACAGAAGCAACAATGTCAGCAACAAATTCAGAATACACAAGTACTGATGTAATTGATAAAAGTGACAATCCAGAGAGAACTTCAGCCATGACAGAAACAGCCATTACACAGACTGGCCAATATAAGACCAGTCACAAGGCTGACAATCTAGAAACAAGCACAGTTGTCACAGAAGCAACAATGTCAGCAACAAATTCAGAATACACCAGTCCCGATGTAACTGATAAAAGTGACAATCCAGAGAGAACTTCAGCCATGAAAGAAACAGCCATTACACAGACTGGCCAAGATAAGACCAGTCACAAGGCTGACAATCTAGAAACAAGCACAGTTGTCACAGAAGCAACAATGTCAACAACAAATTCAGAATACACAAGTCCCGATGTAACTGATAAAAGTGACAATCCAGAGAGAACTTCAGCCATGACAGAAATAGCCATTACACAGACTGGCCAAGATGAGACAAGTCACAAGAGTGACAATCTAGAAACAAGTACAGTTGTCACTGAAGCAACAATGTCAGCAACAAATTCAGAATACACAAGTCCTGATGTAACTGATGAAAGTGACAATCCAGAGAGAACTTCTGCCATGACAGAAACAGCCATTACACAGACTGGCCAAGATGAGACCAGTCACAAGAGTGACAATCTAGAAAAAAGCACAGTTGTCACAGAAGCAACAATGTCAGCAACAAATTCAGAATACACCAGTCCCGATGTAACTGATAAAAGTGACAATCCAGAGAGAACTTCAGCCATGAAAGAAACAGCCATTACACAGACTGGCCAAGATAAGACCAGTCACAAGGCTGACAATCTAGAAACAAGCACAGTTGTCACAGAAGCAACAATGTCAACAACAAATTCAGAATACACAAGTCCCGATGTAACTGATAAAAGTGACAATCCAGAGAGAACTTCAGCCATGACAGAAATAGCCATTACACAGACTGGCCAAGATGAGACCAGTCACAAGAGTGACAATCTAGAAAAAAGCACAGTTGTCACAGAAGCAACAATGTCAGCAACAAATTCAGAATACACAACTACCGATGTAACTGATAAAAGTGACAATCCAGAGAGAACTTCAGCCATGACAGAAACAGCCATTTCACAGACTGGCCAAGATGAGACAAGTCACAAGAGTGACAATCTAGAAACAAGTACAGTTGTCACTGAAGCAACAATGTCAGCAACAAATTCAGAATACACAAGTCCCGATGTAACTGATGAAAGTGACAATCCAGAGAGAACTTCTGCCATGACAGAAACAGCCATTACACAGACTGGCCAAGATGAGACCAGTCACAAGAGTGACAATCTAGAAAAAAGCACAGTTGTCACAGAAGCAACAATGTCAGCAACAAATTCAGAATACACAAGTACTGATGTAATTGATAAAAGTGACAATCCAGAGAGAACTTCAGCCATGACAGAAACAGCCATTACACAGACTGGCCAATATAAGACCAGTCACAAAACTGACAATCTAGAAACAAGCACAGTTGTCACAGAAGCAACAATGTCAACAACAAATTCAGAATACACAAGTCCCGATGTAACTGATAAAAGTGACAATCCAGAGAGAACTTCAGCCATGACAGAAACAGCCATTACACAGACTGGCCAATATAAGACCAGTCACAAGACTGACAATCTAGAAACAAGCACAGTTGTCACAGAAGCAACAATGTCAACAACAAATTCAGAATACACAAGTCCCGATGTAACTGATAAAAGTGACAATCCAGAGAGAACTTCAGCCATGACAGAAACAGCCATTACACAGACTGGCCAAGATGAGACCAGTCACAAGGCTGACAATCTAGAAACAAGCACAGTTGTCACAGAAGCAACAATGTCAACAACAAATTCAGAATACACAAGTCCCGATGTACCTGATAAAAGTGACAATCCAGGGAGAACTTCAGCCATGACAGAAACAGCCATTACCCAGACTGGTCAAGATGACACCAGTCATAAATTTGACAATCTAGAAACAAGCACAGTTGTCACAGAAGCAACAATGTCAACAACAAATTCAGAATACACAAGTCCCGATGTAACTGATAAAAGTGACAATCCAGAGAGAACTTCAGCCATGACAGAAACAGCCATTACACAGACTGGCCAAGATGAGACCAGTCACAAGGCTGACAATCTAGAAACAAGCACAGTTGTCACAGAAGCAACAATGTCAACAACAAATTCAGAATACACAAGTCCCGATGTACCTGATAAAAGTGACAATCCAGGGAGAACTTCAGCCATGACAGAAACAGCCATTACCCAGACTGGTCAAGATGACACCAGTCATAAATTTGACAATCTAGAAACAAGTGCTTCTGTCACAGACATAGCACGGACAACAAATTCAGAATACAGAACTGGTCCTGATGCCATTGATAAAAGTGACAATACTGCAGTTACCGTAATTTCAATTAAAATGTCTGGTGAAGATGAGACCAGTCACCAAACAGGCAATCTAGAAACAAGCACTTTGGTCACAGAGACAACCAGGACTCTAACAAATTCAGATCACACAAATGGTCCTGATGACATTGATAAAAGTGACAATCCAGACAGAACTTCTACTGCAACAGAAATAGCAGCTACACAGACTGCTCTAGATGAGACAAGTCATAAAAGTGACAATCCAGAAATAAGCACTTCTATCACAGAGGCAACAATGACTTCAACAAATGCAGATGACACAGCCAGTACTGATGGAATTGATAAAATTGATATTCCAGACACAACAACTGCAATGACAGAAGCAACAGTCACACAGACTAGTCATGATGAGACCAATAATAAAAGTGACAATCCAGAAACAAGCAGCCCTGTCACAGGGGTAACAAGGACATCAACAAATTCAGATGACACAACCAGCACTGATGGAATTGATGAAAGTGACAATCCCAACAGAAGTATAGCAGTAACAGAAACAGCAATCACAAAGTCTGGTCAAGATGAGTCCAGTCATAGAAGGGACAATCCAGAAAGACCTTTTGCCATGACGGAATCAATAATTACACCCACTATTCCAAATATCAAAACAAATGCTCCTGCCGTTAAGACCACAAGGACACCAACAAATTCAGATTACACAACTGGTCCTGATGAAATTTATAAAAGTGACATTACTGACAAAACCTCTGCAGTTACAAAAGCTACATTTACACCTTCTAATCTGAAATACAAAACTAATCCCGATGGAATATATATAAATCAGAATCCAGAAACAAGAATTCCATTCGCAGAGATAAGTACACCAATGAATTCAGAAGACTCAACCAATCCTGATGGAATTGGTAAAAGTGATATTCCAGAAGCAGCCTCTCCAGTCACAGAGACAACAACGACATCAACAAATTCAGATGCCCCAATCAATCCTGATAGAATTGATAAAAATGTTGATCCAGACTGGACTACTGCAGTGATGGAAACAACAATCTCACCATCTAATTTGGATGACTCAACCAAACCTGATAGTGTTGACAAAAGTGACAATCCTAACAATAGTACTGCAGTCACAGTTACAACCTTTGCACTGACTGATCAAGATGGTACACCCAATCCAGATGATATCATTACAGATGTCAAGCCAGATAAGACTATGCCTTTTACAGGCACAACAATTATTACTAATCAGGAGGACAAAACTGCTCGAGATAAAGATGATAATGGTGACAATCTAGACAGGACTACTGCAGTGATAGAAACAGCAGCTACACCCACTTATCCAGTTGATACAATTAATCCAGATGATATGATCAGACATGACAAGCTGGATAAGGTTACTGATGTTACAGGTACAACAATTACAGTGACTAATCCAGATGTAAGAAACAATGACAAGTTTAATACAGTTACAAAGACAACAATTGCAAAAACTAATCCAATGGGTTCAACCAGTCCTGATAACAGAAACATCTTCCCAACTGGAACTACTGCAGTCATAAAAGCAATGTCAATGGACCAAAGAAGTGACACATCCATTCCTGAAGTTAATGTTATAAATAACAGACCAGAAGAAACTACAATAAACATCGATATTATAAGAAACGATACTGATTTATCAGGAAAGTCACCTACTCCCAATAGTGATGATATCAGTGGACTGGAAACAATTGCAACAGTTGCCAAGACAATAATAGCACAAACTGACACACAGACAACTCTCAGCACCACAACAGAATCTAAAACTTTGAGTAATTCTTCTAATTTTGAGGGAGATGACAGGCCAGGCAGCAACACCACAAAAACTACAGCTATCACAACAGAATCAAATCTTAGTTTACCTAGCCCAAATGATAATGATAAAAAGAGAAGGGCAGATATCATTACCAAAATTACTCGGACATTAACTATTAAAACTACAATCTCCCCTCAAATAAATAAACCTGAACATCCAGATGTAATAACTAATAAAAAAATTAATCTTGTTTCAGATAAAGGAACCACAAAGGAAAACCCACCTAAAAAGAATACAGTAACACAAGTGAGTACAACTTCCAGCACCCTATCTTCTACAACAAACAAAATTACATCATATTCCTCTACTTGGTCCACTATTGTTACACCTACAACACAAAGGCAAGTCACCTCTTACTCCAGTCCAAGAGATGCTACCATTTCCACAACTAAATCTCCACAGATGATTTGCAACAAAACTACAGCATATGTTCGACCAGAAAAAATTGCTGCATCTCCATTGTATAAAGGTACATTCGTTTTTCATCTACATCACTGTATTGGAGCCCTGTATTATAGCAATAATGTGTAATAAGTCTGAACATCGTTATAACTATGTTTATGAAAGGCACTGAGATGTATATGTGAATGGGGAATTGTGTGTAGGCCTAACACAGTTGATGGAAGATTGGGTTGTTATTTAGGGAGATTGGAAGAAGAAGAGATGTGTTCGAGACCAAAATGGTAATGATCTCAGGAGCACCAATATAACCTTATAGCCTTAAAAATAAGGGTTTTTTCCTTAAAATCTTGCATATTTCCAGATAAGTTTTTTCTTTATGCCTTGCTCTATTTTTGAATTTTTAAATTGTATTCTTGGGTTCTTACTGTTGGATAATTGCTTCTTTTCAGTTTGGAAAGATGTTCTATGAGGATTGTTACATAATTTGATGAGGAAATTTATTTATGTCATTGTTTCTATTGTACGTTGCCTTTCTTCTATTAAGTCCAACATTGTTCCCCCACCTGTATTTTATGGTGGGATAAGTTGAAAAAAATAGCAATTACCTGAATATTATCCTCAAATTTCATGACTAAATTGAGATATAAACTTCAGGCCTCAGACATTATATTACAATTCCCATTAACTGTAGCCTTCCGTGATTGGACATGATGGAAATTGAAGATTTTGAGAGGAACATATTTGGAAAATACTATTGTCTCCAAAAGAGATCCTTGAAAGATTTGTTGAACAGCTCTTTCTTAAAGTATTATAGTTAAGCATCTAAGCCAGTGTTTCCCAACCTTGGCAACTTGAAGATATCTGGACTTCAACTCCCAGAATTCCCCAGCCAGCATTCGCTGGCTGGGGAATTCTGGAAGTTGAAGTCCAGATATCTTCAAGTTGCCAAGGTTGGGAAACACTGATCTAAGCATTCTGGGCTTGGGCTGTATTAGTCATGTTTGTTTGGTATTTTCATGCCCCACTCACATTTTGTATGTGCTGCCCCCCCCCCCCCCCCAGTTCTTTAAAGGTCAATGTGACTATTAATGTGACCGAACTATTGTTATGATCTAATCTTGGTGAACAAATTTACCGATATTTTTGAAAATGCAATATATATTTAATGAGTGGCTTAATAAGGGTTTAGCTGTATATTGGTAACCCGTGACACATTCAGTCATCCTTTCAGAGATATATCGTTAGCTAAACAGAGAAACATAATGACCATGGGTGAGCAAAAAAGCAGTGGGAGAAACTTCCGACTTCCTGCTGACTTCCCCATTGAATTTCCTTGTGGGAAATTGGCTTGGGAAAAGCCTTGTAAGTCCAAGACCAAGCTGGTAAATAGCAAACTTTTTGACTAAAAAAAGCATTTACTAATGATAAACTAAGTAACTGCTCATACATTTAGAGAACCAGTTTGCTATAGTCGTTAAGGTACTAGCTTAGAATCCAGGAGATTGTAAATTCTACACTTCCTTTATGCATGAAAGCTAGGTGGGTGTCTTAGGTCCTGATTGGAGAACTAATGCTTTACCAGAATACCATATTTCTTTAGCATTTTTCCATTTCTAATTTATTCTCAAATTAGGAAGAGTGCAGGGGAAATATGTGACAAAGTAAATGGAACTTCACTATCCAGTTTCCCAACAAATTTCCACAGTTGACATAGAATGAATGACACGAATCAGCTATATTTTTCTAAATATAAAAAGTTGAAATGTTATAGAAAATAATATACCAAGCAGTGCCCTTTTAAATTACATAACTTATCTGGATTAAGCACATTGGTAATCATATAAGTTGTATGTTCCAAAAAACAGAGTATATCATAAGAACTTTTCTCTGGAAATTTTGTGAAAGAGCACAACTATTTCAGATAAAAATATTAACCCAATGCATTACACCTTAATTCAAAGTACTGCATTTTTTAGGTTTTAGGAACATTGCAGTATCTCTCTCTCTCTCTCTCTCTCTCTCTCTCTCTCTCTCTCTCTCTCTCTCTCTCTCTCTCTCTCTCTCTCTCTCTCTCTCTCTCTCTCTCTCAATGGAAAGCTTGGGAGTTCATTTTTATTCAAATCTATTATCACAAATTCTCAAATTATGCATTATATTCTTGATATGATTTAGAGTGTTTATTATATAAAATCTGAATTTTAAAACTAAAAAAAGTTAATTACTTATTAGATGTACCAGATGAGATGAACTTGTGTAATAAGAAGCCTGTAGATGGGATTGTCCCTCTACAAAATGGATCACTTGCGGTGTTCAGAGGTGAGTTAGCACATGACAGAGCTTAAGTTTTGGACAAAATGTTACAGATTAAAATATGCATTTTGCTATGAACATTTCAGCCCCAGATCAGGGTGAAGTTATACAGTAGTTGGTAGTTCTGCTCAAGATCTTCTCTAACTTCATCAGAATATATATTCACCAGCGATGGGTTGCTCCCAGTTTGGCCCGGTTCTGCGAACTGGTAGCGCAGGTGGTGGGAGGCTCTGCCCACACACCCAGGACGCACACCTGTGCGCAGAAGAGTGCGCACGAACCGGTAGTAACCGGTTTTAGAACCCACTACTGATATTCACATACTGGTTCTTAAAATGAAATTTGCACTGCTAATGTGCACTGCCACATTCAGAATGTGCTCTCGAGAATTGGAGCAAGATCATTTGGACAATTTAGAAACAAACCATTAACTTTGGTAGAAAAGATTTACAGCCCTCATAAGCTACCCAAATTCAGCCTTCCCTGTAGTGTTTGGAGACTCTTGGAATAATAGTTTAACAAAAGTGGAGGCTGGGAGAGTGAAGTTTGTATAGAATTCTACAAACTAGTTGCCCAGGCCACTATGGGCCAGCCACCATTTCACCTGTCACAAATTTCTATTTACTGTGAAATCTGCCTTGTTGTTAAGAGCTTTATGATTGAGTATTAATATATTGTTTCTCTTTCCATAACACTGACATTTACTTGGCTTTGCAGGTCATTACTACTGGCTGCTAAATGGAACAAGCTCACCCTCCCCTCAACCTCGTAAAATATCCGAGGGATGGCATATCCCTTCCCCCATTGACACAGTGTTCTCCAGATGTAACTGTGATGGCAAAACCTTCTTTTTCAAGGTAAGTCATATTTCGTTTCCACAGTGTGAGTCTTAGTACCATAAGAGTTAAGAAATGGAAAGACTGTACAGTGTAATTTTAAAAAATCTGAAATGTTACATGAAACAACAGAAAACAAGATATTGTTGATCAACAGATGATGATCAAATAAATCTCCCACACTTCATTTATATTATATGCAACTTGTTACAAATTACCAGATTTTCTTTTGAAGACATCAAAAGAATTGGCTTTGATGGAGAAGTCAATGGTCTGGCTTATGCATGAACTCACATGATCAAGTTCTCAGCACAAAGCAAAAAAAAAAAATCCTATCCTGAGAAACAACATATGATCATGTTTGACAGGAGAATTTTAAATGAATTTTCTTGGTGAGATGCCAATAAAATTAGTAATCATTACCAGCAATGGAGAAGTTCAACCACTTACCATGTAAGATACATTTAAGAGTCCTTAGTTAAAGTTTTAAAGTTTTAAAAATAAAAGCATATATAGTTTGGTGCAATTCTATATGCGTCTTTTTGGCAGTGTACTTTGTTGTAGAAAGTGAGACTTGCCCCTAAATATATACATTTTTGTGAAGTAACTTTGCAGCAGATTGACATCTTTCCATTACAAAGGGACATTTCTATTTTAAGCAAAATATGAGGTGAGGAAAATAGGGAATACATAGTAAACTGTAATCCAGTTAAAGCTTGTTTGTTTATTTATTTATCATTTACCAACTCTGACTGGCTTACAATCCTACTGTATGTCCAGAAGATAAAAACAAGTAAGATACAAGCAGACAAATGAATATTACAGAATGAAATATTCCTATACCAAGAAACCCATAAAAATATCCTCATATACTTCTACCACATATGATTTGGCTTCCATGAAATCTGTATATACAACAGAAGTGGGTTCCTACCGGTTCGGACCGGTTCTATAGAACCAGTAGTAACTTGGCGGCCTGGGTCGCTGGACCCAGGCTTGCCATGCTCCCAAGCTGGTTCTCTCGGCAGTGCCGTAGGTGCCGCCATCTTGTTTTTTTGCTTCTGCACATGCACAGAAGATTTTAGTACTGCGCATACACATGTCCGCGCACAAAGTGCACGCATGACATACAATGTGCGCGTGCCTGCGTGGTGTAGAACATGCACGCGCCCATGCGTCCTGTCCCTGAGCAAACCGGCAGCAAAGAAATCCGGAACCCACCCCTGATATACAGTATTTGCACATCTTTAGCTCTAAAACACCCCTATATCTCTTTGAGCATGCTACATTTTTGATGAAATATCACCTTTTCTCTCACATTGCTTATATAATAGTGTCATTCCTCTATAGATTGTCTAAGTGTTATTTAAAATGCTTATGTTTATAGTCTTTAAATAATAAGAAATAGTGGACCCTTTTAATCAATCAAAAGAGTTTAAAATGATTAACTGGTCAACTATATTTAAACACCTTAAATGGCATACTTTCTCATGCTTTCTCAGTTCTTAGCCAGAATGGTAAAACTTGAAGGAAATAAATTATTGGAGTTTAGGCACCTGATAAAAAGATTTTGCTCCAGAGCTAATATGGAAACAGTTTGAAGAATAGGAAAAAAAGTAAAGAAACTCCAGAAGCACCCTGCTTCATATTAAATATTTCCTGCCCCCCAACAAGCATTTTAAAGTAGTGCGAAAAGTAGATACAGTCCCTGACACCTGCATTTGTAAAACCAAGATACAATGAGAAGCCTCTTTTAGAAGGAACTGGACCAGTCCCAAATGTTTTGCTGTGATGTTCAAGCCAGGATATATTTGCCAAAATTCTGAAGAACAACCAAAGGGATGCTAGACTGATGTAACCCCCAATTTTTTCCACTCTGGGAAACTCTGAATGGCTTGTGCATTGAAACGGCTTTGCTTGGAGAGGTTCAATCCAATTATATTTAATGACAGGTTTTGATGTAGCAAACTCAAATAATTAATATGTTTAGTTGTAGTGCTTGGGACACACACTTGGGATACAGAAGTTCAAATTTCCACCCTAAGGCAAAGATCAATGAATAACATTTGACCAATAACACACACACACACACACACATACATACATACATACACAGGCTAAGTTCATAGCTTATGCTAGTCTAAAAAGTGGTTGCTAATTTGTAGTCCAAACATTGTAGTTATCTTGTAATTCAATGTGTAGTGCAACTTTGACAAATGGATAACATAATTGTACTAATATATTGAATGAAAGACTTTCTCTCCATACCACACCACACACTCCTGTGCTGTATTCAGGTTGTGTTATAAAGGTGGGAGAAAATATGGTGTGTGTGTGTGTGTGTGTGTGTGTGTGTGTGTGTGTGTGTGTGTGTGTGTGAAAAGACAGTGTGTCAGTTCAGCTCCTTGAAGGGAAGGTAGGGTATCATTACATTCAATGTATGTGACTTTCATTTCACTGAGGAATTTGCACAGTTTCTGACGGATAAAGTCGCTCGGATCCGGTCCAACCTGGACTCTGGCTGTACAGGGCCAGTTGAGTTGACAGGGGTGAGTCTTAGTCCGGTTTTATGGGATGAGTTTGAGCCAGTAACTCCTGATGATGTGGACAAGGCCATGGGAGCGATGAGCTCTTCCACCTGTTTATTGAACCAGTGTCCCTCCTGGCTGGTTTCAGCCAGCAGGGAGGTTTCACGTAGCTGGATCCAGGCGGTGAGCAATGCTTCTCTTGGGGAGGGATCCGTACTGCAGCCCTTAAAGGTTGTGGTGGTGAGACCCCTCCTTAAGAGGCCTTCCCTGGACCCAGCGGACTTGAAGAACTTTCGTCCTGTCTCCAACTTGCCTTTTTTTGGGTAAAGTTGTTGAGAAGGTGGTGGCTCTCCAGCTTCTTCGGCTATTGGAGGAAACTGATTATCTGGATTCCTTTCAATCAGGTTTCAGGTGCGGCTACAGCACGGAAACTGCCTTGGTCGCCTGATGGATGATCTCTGGCAAGCCTGGGATGGGGGTTAATCTTCCATCCTGGTGCTACTTGACCTCTCAGCGGCTTTCGATACCATCGACCATGGTATCCTTCTGCAGCGACTCGGCGGGCTGGGAGTGGGAGGCACCATTTTGCGGTAGTTCTCCTCCTACCTTGCTGATAGGTCGCAGTCGGTGTTGACAGGAGGGCAGAGGTCATCTCCTAGACCCCTGACTTGTGGGGTCCCTCAGGGTTTGGTCCTCTCGCCCATCCTGTTTAACATTTACATGAAACCGTTGGGGGAGATCATTCATCGACACGGGGTGAGATTTGAACAGTACGCTGATGACACCCAGCTGTACATCTCCACCCCGTCGCAATTCAGGGAGGCAGTGGATGTGATGTGCCGATGCCTGGACGATGTCAGGATCTGGATGGGGAGGATCAGGCTCAAGTTTAACCCTGACAAGACTGAGTGGCTATGGATGCTGCCTCCTAAGGATTATACCGACTGTCCCTCCTTGGTCTTTGGGGGAGACAAATTATCTCCCTCGGACCGGGTTCGCAATTTGGGGGTGCTCCTAGATCCACAGCTAAAATTAGACCAACATCTTACGGTTGTGGCTAGGGGCTCCTTTGCACAGGTTCGCCTGGTGCACCAATTGCGACCATATTTGGAGAAGGAGGCTTTACTCACGGTCACTCATGCCCTTGTCACCTCTCGTTTGGACTACTATAACGCACTCTACATGGGGCTACCCTTGAAGAGTATCCGGAGACTGCAATTGGTGCAAAATTCGGCTGCGCGTGCTGTGATGGGTGACACCAGATACACCCACGTAACACCCATACTCCGCCAGCTGCATTGGTTGCCCATTGGTCTCCAGGTGCAATTCAAGGTGTTGATTATCATCTTTAAAGCCCTACATGGCTTAGGACCAGATTATCTCCGGGACCGCATCCTACCTCATACATCCCTATGACCAGTTAGGTCCCACAGAGTCGGTCTCCTCTAGGTCCCCTATGCCAAGCAATGTCAGTTGGCGGGACCAAGGGGGAAACCTTCTCTGTGGGGGCCCCTGTTCTCTGGAACCAACTCCCCCCAGAGATCCAAATCATTCCCACCTTGCTGGCCTTCCGGAAAGCCATTAAGACATGACTCTTCCTGCAGGCGGGGTGAGAGACCATTGAACATCTCAATCTCCCCCTTGGTATGAATGGTGTATGTTGGTTTTTTCTATTTTTAAAAATTGTTTTTTATTATTGCATTTTTAACTATATTATAGCTGTTCTTGTATAAGCTGTACGCCACCCTGAGTCCCCCGGGAGTAGGGTGGCATATAAGAATTGCTAAATAAAAATAAATAAATAAATAAATAATGAAATTAAATCATTACATTCAAATTCATTAACTTTCAGGCAAGAAGTACACTTGGCCTTTAAAATTCCTGGCAATACATTCCTAAGATGTATTGCCAGGAATTTTGAAGGCTAATTTGCCTTAAAACTGTCCAGCTCACAAGGCCTCATGAATAAACTTAGCTTAGCAGGAACACAGGTGGGTCAGGTTAACATGTATTTGTTTATAGAAAATATTATGCTTATAAAATAAAATTCAAGCTAATTCCTTCCATGTAACCTAAGATAATAAATGGGATGTTCTGTTTCTCTATGCTTACTTCAAATCCACTGTTAAAATATATGTTTGTAGTCCTTCTTACTGGTAAACTATCTCTGAAAGAATAGGAGAAATGGCTGAGAATTCTTGGACTCATAGTCCCACCTGAAGAACAACAAGTTGAAGAATACTAGTTCTAGAAACTTCAACAAACTAAATTTAATATAGGGTAAATAATGGAGTCTGTTTGTTGTAATGGTTAAGGCATCATGCTAGAATTAGGAAGACTGAGTTCTAGTCCCACTTTAGATATAAATCCAGCCAGGTGATCTTGGACCAGTCACCCCTTCTCAGTCATAGGAAGGAGGCAATTGCAAAGCACTTCCGAAACACATCCCTCTCCCCCCCCCCCGCAAAGTAAACTGCAGGGACTAGGCTAGGCAATCTCCAATAGTCAATACTGACCCAAAGGCACAAATAAAAAAAGTATGGTGGGAAGATGTTACAGTCATTTGGCCTGTAACTGCCAGTTGCAACATTGGGCTTTTCTTAGCTTCTCAACTCTCTGTACTCCTGTTACTCTTCTCTGCCAATGTTGCATTTCTAGTGCATTCACTGGGAATTGCATTTACTATGGATCAGAGAAACCCGAAATAAGCCCCCTTTTTTCTGGTTCCTCTGGAATGATATGGAAGCCTGGAGCTACTGGTAAAAGCACACCAAGCAGCAGCTCCTTCTGCCAATGTCTCTTCCCCAGTTTGTTTTAGCTGTTGCACAATGAGACAACAAATGCGAGGGATGCGCTCCTTTGCTCATTCACAAAACTGGGATGTCTTTTTTTGTTTTGCCTGTTGGCCAAGAACCACATTTTCAGGAATCTTGAAAATTCAGGATGACTATGGCAAGATGTGTTACCTGTTGTTCTTCCTCAGCAAGGCTCAAAGTATCTCATAACCTTTCCAATCTCCCAGTACCACCCTTCACCATCTCCCCAGATCCTTGGCCAATGTTCTTGGTTTTTCCCCATTCTTACAACCTCCCCCCCCCAAAAAAAAATTCTTCTGTGATGTTTGTATTCACATTTGGAACAAGATAATCCATAGTTTTTGTTCTGTGAAGATCAAACATACATTTTTCAGTTTGTATATAAAGCCGCTGCAATGAACTATTCCATTTTGTCCATCCCGATAATCCACCTTTTAAAGGGGAACTTGACTCTGCAATTATTATGACTTCACAATTGGTTAGTCACGGCTATAACTTTCTGTATCAATCAACTTGATTGATGTTTTTTCCATGTTATATACTTCACTGTGTTTTTCAATCAACCATCAACACATAGTGGAGGATATTAGTGGTGGCTTGTACTCTCTGGGGGATTTGGTTGGTTCTGAACAGAATTCCAGATGCAAACTTCTACAAGTCAATTCCAGTTTCAATAGCACTTTCTGCCACTTTTATACTACTTTAAATTGATTTGTATAGGATTGCAATTGTGCTGTTAATCTGGCATTCAGTCATGAAAAGTGGTAACAAGGCTGATAAAAACAATAAGAAGTATGGTAGTAAGGCTAATAAAAGCAATAAGTAAATCATGCCTACATATTTTAAAAAGCCTTTAGATTTTTGTGAATTGTTTATTTATTTATTTAAATTCATTCGCTACACTCTTCCAGTGGTTTTTTAAAAATTTTCCTCCCATGTTTTTCTCTGTAGAAGAAAAATCTTTCAAGCCCCATGTTACATTTCTTCATGAACGAATTACAAGTTGCATCAGAATCTAATGCAACATATGCTTTAGGTGTTTATGTAACTTCATCTAGCATTGCACTTTTCAGGGGCCCCAATACTGGCGCTTCACCAATGATGTAATGGATACTGGCTATCCTAAGCTGATTGTAAAAGGATTTGGAGGACTGAATGGGAAAATTACGGGAGCTCTTTCGGTGGCTCACTACAGAAGCAGGCCAGAATCTGTACAATTTTTCAAAGAAGGTAGGTGTGTTGTGGCTATCTGATGCATTAAAGAAGTGGTAAATCCGTTTATATTTTCTATCTATGTGGTCGTCTTGGTAAAAATACTGGAGTGGTTTACCACTGTTCTTCCCTTGCGTAGTCTGAATTGATGCTTTTGCCATTGTGACTAAAGTGATCATTTGCCTCCAGCATCTTCTTATAGGGCTTCTGCCCAATAAAGGTGGCTGCACCTTTAGTGGGATTTTAGCTGTGCAGTGGGATGACCTTCACATATATTCCTGCTGGGAATGTAGGGTGAGTCAAAAAGTAATGCCATTTTCTTTAGGACAGGTATAATTACCAACACAGGAACATGTAGCATACATCAAAATGAAGCTGGTCCTCTGTGGATCACATCCCTACTTCTCAACATAGTCACTGTTTCTCTCAATAGCAATGTTCCACCTTCGAATGAGAGCATGTATCACTGCCTTGTAAAATTTTGTTGACTGTTCTTTGAGCCACTTCTTCACTGCAGTTTTCACTTCCTCGTCACTGGAATAATGTTTGCCTCTCAAACCCTCTTTCATGGGGCTATAATCTAAAGTATTGTCCTCAAACACATTTTGTAATCATCTGTGAATGTTCACAGGGGTTTCCCCCTCAGCAACAAGGAATTCAATCACTGCTCTTTGTTTTTGACGCAACTCTAAGGGGGCAGCCATTTTGAATTTTCCTTGCGAGTCTAAAAACCTGAAAAGTAAGAAACAAAATATTTCAGAATGTAAATGACATAATCATTTATAACTGGGAAAAATTTCAGGTATTTTTTTATCAAAAACTTCACCTGAAATAAAGAAAATGGCATTACTTTTTGACTTACCCTCGGTGTATAACATTTGACATTTGCTCCTGATGTTTTTACGGTCCTCTCTCCTAGGAACACCCCTGCATCACAATGGGGCAATACAGCAGGACTCAGTGGGAAGGTGCGGTTAAAACCCGAGGAATGAAGCAGATTTCTTTGAACTATATTGCATTGTGGGCTTTTCTCTTGCTGGTACAGCTATCATTCAGCACAAAACGACAGTTTTTGATGCTTAAGTCAAATAAATGACTTAATTAAATCAGCAGGAAAGAAGTAGTTTCAAAGGGAAGCGATGGGATGATGCATAGTAGCAGTCAGTTTCAAAGAAGCATTAGGCATTTCATGGATGTGGGAACATGTTAAAGTAGCATCCATAGCATTCTGATTTAAAAAAACAACAACCATAAAACTTAAAAAATGGTGTGCTACTTTATTCTCACTTATCAAAAGAGTTTAAATGGCTATATCTTAACAATTTAAATATGTATTTTTTAAGTCTGGTTATTGTTTAATACTGTTAAGCTCCTTCCTCTAGCAAAAATATTATTTTGTTGCCTAACTGCATCTGCATTCGTTTTATTGCATATAAACAATTAATACTGTCCCCATGTCACAGTTGTTCTTGAAATCAAAGTAACTGAAGGATACTTACTTCTGTTTGATTTAATGGACCACCTCGTTCATTTACTAGTTTGGCTACAAGAAGCTACATTTCCATCCGGACACCTCCCTGAACACAGTAATGTACAAATCCACTGAATAATAAGTAATTAGGACAAGGCAGTTAAATTTGTATATATATATATATATTTCCAAGGTAGGTAAAATGAGGATCCAGATTGTTGGGAGCAATATATACATTGCTTAATGGTGTAAACCAATTAGCGAGTGCTTGCACTATGAGGCGGTATATAAGTCTCATTAATAAATAAATAAAATAAATATTTAATTTCCTGCAATCTATGTCATTTGTGAAATGTAATCAGTTGTTACGCTAGGTCTTTAAAAACTAGATTTCATTGTATTACTTTTCCACTGTAGGTGGCAATGTTCAACCATATATCTACAAACAAAAACCAAAGAAGTGTAAGAAGAAAGTTGTAACTGTGAATTATCCAGTTTATAAACCAAAGACTGTGGTTCTGAGGCAGAGGCGCTTTGGACGTGCAGTACAATCTCGTCAGATCTTCCGAAGTATCCGGATAAGGCAGTACCCAGTCATTCGGATCACCCATCATTCAACAGGCATGGTCCTTGTTTTGCCTTGTGTAGAGGCTACGGTTAATTGGGTTGTGCAATGCTACAGCTCCAAAAATAAGCTCCAAATGAAGTAGCCTAACTGTATGGAGGTTGATTATATCTTGCTCTTTAAACGTTTTGCCACAGGGCTTGTGTGCCATTAAAATATCTTCTGAATGATTTTATATCATCTTCGTAATTTCAAGAGAGATTGTTTTGTGTTTGCAGGAGTACTGCAGCCAGAGGTTAAAATTACCTCATATTGGAGAGGATTTCCAAAAGATTTTAATTCTGTTATTTCTGTTCCTAATGAGGAGAATGGGGATGGATACGATTACTATGCATTTGCTAAAGGTATGTTGCAACTATGACAATCACTTCAGATGCTGCCAGCTATTTGAGGCTGTTTCGCATAAGATTTTTTTGTACTTCTCTTGAGATCCTCAGTTTCAGAACAGTCCCGTATTACATTTCTGTTCTCTCCTTAAAATAGTTTGAAAAGCTGGACAAAAACATAGCTTTGAAAGGCGAGTGAAAAATGTTAATTGTGTATGAGTACTCCATTTTTAGAAATTATTTAGACAGAAAAACAGATGAAGTTTATATCAATTTCAAATATGAAATAATTGCTGAGTAGCCATTTTTATAGCCCGTTTTATTGTATGTATACATAACATACACTTGATAACGGATCTCTTTCGGTGGAATGGAACTGCATTCTTTCATAGAGTGCTAAGTGCTGCACACAAAGATTATCAAGAAACCCAGTAAAAGACCTCAAGTCTGGCTTGACTCCTGTGAATCACATCCATGGAATTTTCTTGACAGAGTTATGGAAGTGGATTGCCATTACCTTCTTCCAGAAAGCTTTTAAAGAATTCCTAGTGTATACAACCCTAAAATTCTGAGTAACTCCTTTGTTGTACTACTAATCTGACCTTGTTTGGCCATCTAAGAACAATGTTGCCACCTGTTCAGGAAAGAAAGAGTGGAAAGTTTAAGCTCTATTTATTTATTTAGCTTAGAACTACTGCCTTACATTGATTTTTTTTTAGAAATATGCCTTTATATCATTTATAGTTATACCATTCAAAATAACAAAACAATGTTCACTTTCTGATAGCCACTGTGTCTTAGCATGGCAAGTATTGTATAGTGTAAAACATTCTTTTTTTGCTGCAATTGATATTTTAAAACAGGACTTTTAAATTAGGAGTTGGCCAAAATGTTCAAGACAAATTTGAAAGAAAAACACGACTTTGTGTAAGATATAAAATCAAGACAGCACTGGATTATACAGGCTACTAAATTCAACCCCATGGATCATGCTGCAACTGAACTTGGATCTTTTGCTCTCCATAGAACCATTAATCTCAATAGATAATAGCTAGATAAATGCTAGCAGGACCATAGTTGGCTAGCATTTGTCCGTTCTGGGTAGAAAACAAAAGGTATTCACATTGAGGTAGGAAGAGTTTGCATTTATTTTTTACAAGTTTAAAATGGTCAAGAGGTTTCTTCCATCCTCCTTTACTCTTTAAAAAGTCTAGTATGTTACATCCTCACTGGGCTGTTTGATAGACAAGGTTTCTTTCCCTGAGCTTTTTGATGGAAGCCTCTATTGTGTAACGAGCCTGGTGCTGAAAGGAAACCTTAAGCTGCCTTATACATTTTAAAAAAATAAGTACAAGCCCCTTCTCTGCCCTGGTTTGATTTGACTGAATTTTCTAAGGTTTTTGTCTAACTGAAAATTCAACCCCATTTCCCCCACGTAAGCATTTAAATGAGGCAAATGTACCTTAGCCCATTCACCTTCCAATTGCTTGAGTTGCTCAATGCTATCTGTCCACTGGAGGAATCTATGAAGTATACCAAGGTTTCCTCTGCAATAAGACAGGAGGAACTGTCTTATTGCCTCTTTCCAAATGACCAAAATTGCATGGAAAGAGAGGCCGATCTTGAACTGAGGATTTACATGATCAATTGTTTTTCAACTGTTAATACTTGTGTGGTGTGTGATTTAACAACCCTGTTCTCCCGTTCCATTCCCTTTCAGATAACTACTACAGCTTGGATGTGGGCAGCAGAATAGCAAGACCAGTTACAACGCAAACTGGGCAGACTGTGTCCAATGCTTGGTACAAGTGTCCTGCAGAATAACTTGGAAACTCAAACAACATGAAAGAAATGCTTTTTTTGTGACAGTTTCTCTAGTTTTTATTAATAAAAGACAATCAAATGTTCATACAACAATCCTTCTTCAACGTTTAAAAAAGACTGCTTTAAGCTTGGCAGCTATTATACTAATGCAGAATAAAGGCAGACTAAACCGTATACACCATTTCCAAAATTTGTACAGCATTTAATTAATATTGCCTCTGTTCAGGCCTCCTCTGCCACCCATTGCATGAGTTATACCTGCAAGAAAGATACAGCAGTTATATATTTTTGTTTCAATTAATGTTCATTTGCCTCTTGATATTTTAACCAAATATCAAAATAAGATATTCAAAATATCTTAACAGCCACCACATCCTCAATTTGGATTGGAGAATTCTATTCAATTACACCTATCTTAATCAAGCCTAGATCTGGAAGCTGAATGGGGAATATCCTAAACTTCATTCAAATATTAATGGGAACAAGTTTTGGGAATTCTGGAAATTACAGCAAGTTACCATTAAGTGAAATTAACATCCGTATTTAAGGCAGACAGCTTCAATATTAGAAGCAAATATTGCTTCTAACAAGATTTTCAATTTTTAAAAAGTTTCGGCTTAGAAATCACTTTTTCTTTTTTTTGTCCATCTAATAATGTATTTTAGAATGCAGCACTGCAGGCTACTTCAGCTGACTGCTAGCTGCAGTTCGGCAGATCGAATCTCACCAGGCTCAAGGTTGACTCAGCCTTCCATCCTTCCGAGGTGGGTAAAATGAGGACCCAGACTGTTGGGGGCAATAGGCTGACTCTGTAAACCGCTTAGAGAGGGCTGTAAAAGCACTATGAAGCGGTATATCAGTCTAAATGCTATTGCTATTATTTTGGGGGGTATTTACTGTTGAGTCATATCTCTTTACTACATTCTGTTCTTCATCTTCTTTAAATGTTTTCATTCTCCATAATGGGTGGGGCTAGCCTTCAAGGATGGGGTTGACACTGCCCTCTAGCCAATCAGGACTGTGTCTGGAAAAGTATAAATAGCACCTCTGTGCCTCAGTTCCCCCTCTTTTGACTCAGTCCGAGCCAAGGACATGTGCCTTTGTAACTGAACCAACTCACTCAATTGGTATATACATGTCAAGCACGAATGTGAAGGTTCAATTAAGCTGATTTATCACTATGCCCAGGAATCTTCTCAATTAAGGGTCAGCACCTGCATAAGTTAGATAAGGGTCAATGGCATTTAAGGGGGATTAGACCTCGTTTGCTTGTGGCTATGCAGGGATTCCAGGCTGATCCTTCTTTTCACTCTGCCCCCAGGTTCTGCTATTCCTTCTCTTACAATATGTAAGCTAGCAGGGGTCAAAATCCTAGATTTTTCAAAATTTCTACGCTGTATGCATACTTAAATTTTCTCAACAGTAAGTAATATAACTTATTTTACTAAGCCCCACTGGGATTGAAATATACTCACCCCTGTGTCTATTAAACTGACGACCACGAACTCCAGCCCTTAAGGTCGGAGGCTGAAGTCTAACACGTCGGAAGGGTTTGGGATGATTGCTGCTTGTATCTGGAAAAGAAATAGTGGGGTATCAATTTTTTCATGGTAATACAAGTATTATTCTTGATTTTTGTACTGCAGGGCTATGTGGGTATAACAAATAAACTCTTTAACTAGAAAATAAGTGGCAGGGTTTTTTTTCTACACGCAACTTTGTAGACCAGGTGAATGGTTTTTTTGTATGGAACTTCAATGAAGGGAAATACAAACAAATTCCTGTATACTTTTTTAAAAAGTGTTTTGTCAAACATTTGGAGGATTGATGACCAGAGTTCATGCACAAATGGATCTTAAAGTGGCAGAGAATGATTAGTGAGAATCCTTCCTTTTCATATCTAACAGACTGCAATCTTTTCTACAATAAAAGCTGAAATGGTGGAAAAATACAAAACCATCAGGGGCTAAATTATTCTTTGTTTGATGTCCCATATCAATGAAAATTCGTAAGTGCAGGTAGTCCTCAATTTAGTATCATAAAGGTAGACCAGAATTTCCATCATGAGTCATGACATTTATTAAGTCAAGGCACCGACCCAGACCCAGCTTTATGTTTTTTGTGGTAATTGTTAAATGAACGCCACAATTGTTAAGTGAATCCATATATTCCCATGGGTGGGTGTTGTTTTTTTTGTTGGAAACCGGCAAAAAATTCCTAAATCAGTCACATTGAACTCAAATGTTGTAACCGGCCATATAGATGAGCCAGTTGACAAGCACCTGAAATGCAGTCATGTGACCGCTGGGATGTGTGCAGCCATTGGACCTCCGGAACTGAATCCTAAGTAGCTTTTGGGGGCTTCGTCATCACTTCCAGTGCTTAAGTGAGGACTACCTGTACTTCAAATGATGGCTTTCTAGATCCAGGATTTGATGGGAGTTATATATACCTGCAGATGAACTAGAAGGAGGGTCTTGACTGGTAGAAGGAAGATCTGATTCATCAGGAGTTTGAGATGATTCCTCCTCTTGCTGGCTATCAATGTCCAGACCTACCTCTGAAGAAATTCTAGAACAAAAGGGATGCACAGGGAAGAAATGTGAATAACAACAACACAGAAAATATATACAAACCCATCCCACAACGGGCATCAACCAGCCTATCTCAGAGCCCAGGAGAACAGCCAGGCTTTTAAGGCCCTCTGAAATACCTTAATTTTACTCAGAAAACCATGAAACCCTAACTTTGAAAGCACCCTACACTTTATGTTCACCCACACCAGTAGTGGGTTCCTACCGGTGCGCTCTCCGCCTTTCTTCGCCGCCGAGCCGAAGACGCTGGCGGCGTTTGCGGCGGGGGCTTCCCCCGCCCGCTTTCCCGGGACGCCGGGATGCCACCATTTGCGTTCTTCTGCACTCTGTGCAAGCGCTGCTTGCACAGAGTGCAGAAGAACGCAAATGGCGGCATCCCGGCGTCCCGGGAAAGCGGGCGGGGGAAGTCCCCGCCGCAAACGCCGCCAGCGTCTTCGGCTCGGCGGCGAAGAAAGGCGGAGAGCGCACCGGTAGGAACCCACTACTGACCCACACCTAGCGATGGCACATATTCAGTGGTGAAACTTGAATGTCATCTTTATTGTTCTAGCAAAGTAACAGTTATCATATCTGTGAGAACTAGTATGGAGGTTTTTATTTTGGAAAGATTGTTCCCTTTAATGGTGGAGCAAGAAAAAAATGGAAGCATAGAAGTGAATCTCTCACTGGTTTTCTCAGCTCTGTCTCAGTTCTCTGCTGATTTTTACTGTAAGCAATATATATTGAGACTACTACAGTTGAGCAAAATAATAATGATGCTTTGCTCCAAGAAAGTCAGTTTTGCAAAAAGTTCAATTGGAAAACAACATGGGGAAAACTTAGCAATGAGGTTATTGAATCCATCTATCAAAATTACTTCAGTTGGCTCTATAGCCAGATTGTGATCAATAAAAAAAGTACATCATTAACAAAAATTAACTACACTTAGCCTTAGCCAGAGCAACAAAGTTGGATAAAAGAAAAAAAATCACTCCAGTGCATAGAAAAGTTTCCAAAGAATTTACTGGTGCTTCCTAATTTTACCTGCTGGAAAGTTTCAATATCCCCAATATCAGGAGAGAACTAGTCTGAACTAGAATGCTATTGATGCTATTTTCTATTATGAACCTGGTGAACTTGCAAATCACTCCCTGGAACCATCTGGCAATTTTATATAAGGACTATATTCACGCAGAGGGATCAAAAAGGAAAAGCAACTCATAAGGACTACTACTAATAAATAATTGAAAGAATGCCACAGGTCCAGATGCAAGTCATTCTGGCCAGGAATGTACAATTGAAATTCTGCCTTGGGCAATCCATCTGTTATGGCACAAAATCTCCTATCCAAACAGATTGGGCTCAAGAGCGCTCTCAGACTGGGAGGTAGAGTGGCTCTGCCAGAACCAAGTCCAAACAGATGTTAAGAGTATATTAGGAGAGATGGGAATATTGTGGTAGGTCAAACCACCATATTATTTGTTTTAAAAATACAAAAGATTTTTCAGTGGTAGGTAATGAATGGTCAGAACGTCAGCATTTCAGTTAGATTGTACCCATCTTGTTCAGGCGCTCTTGCAGGCAAAAAATCTGATCTTAGCCAACCGAAACCTTCAGCTTACCCTTCCGATTCCGCCTCCACAAAAACCTCGTCACCATCATCACCTGTTCCAGATTCTGAAGTGGTTGATAAGTTACCAGTGGAAGTTGTAACCATTGGAACAGATTGGGAGGCGTGCTCAGAAGCATCAGCAGAGCTGCTTTCGGTAAATACAGACACTGGAAATAGAAGGGGGTGGGGAGGAAAATAGAATGTAAGCCAAACCTATCCAAGAAGATGACGTTTTCTCTCTCCCCATCACACCAAATGCTATAATAAAAAAAACCTAAAATTTGGAAAGTAGAATTCCAGTCAGAACAATTGGCAGCATTGAAATATGAAATCTACCAACTGTCTTTGCACTTCTCTAGCCCCTAATGTTAAACACCTATAGCAGTGATGGCGAACCTTTTTTTCCTTGGGTGCCAAAAGCACGCGCGCGCGCACAATAGCGCACACGCGCGTGCCCGCACCCATAATTTAATGCCCTCATGCCCTGCCCCCTGCGCATGCGTGCACGACCCCCCTGCTCTTCCCCACCCCCCGCGCATGCGCGCACAAGCCCCACAGCTTCCCCATTTCCCAACTTCGGGTGGGCCCGGTAGGCCCATTTTTGCCCTCCCCTGGCGCTCCAGAGGCTTTCTTGGAGCCTGGGGAGGGCGAAAATGGCCTTCCCCGCCCCCCGGAGGCCATAAACAGCGCGTTTCCCAACTTCGGGTGGGCCCAGTAGGCCCGTTTTTTCGCCCTCCCCGGGGCTCCAGAGGCTTCCCTGGAGCCTGGGGAGGGCAAAAACAGCCCCCCCCGCAGGCCTCTGGAGGCCAAAAATGCCCTCCGAGCCTCCATGTGAACCAAAAATCAGCTGGCCGGTGCGCACATGCACGCTGGAGCTGAGCTAGGGCAACGGCTCGTGTGCCGGCAGATATGGCTCTGCGTGCCACCTGTGGCACGCGTGCCATAGGTTCGCCATCACGGACCTATAGTGTAACATCTTACCAAGTCCCTGAAAAGGTTTAACATTGCTTTCAAATTAAGCCCAGCACTCTCAAATTTCATACCAACTCCACCCACCATGATTCCTGGACTCTCATAAAAAGTTAAAAATGAACCTTGCTTATCCCTGTATTACAAATGCAACAAAAACATGTTTACTGCTTTCAGGGCATGTGCAATCATAGAAAAATTGTAGTCTGTGCTTAGAAGTCTCTGGTTGCAAAGAAATGGCCTTCTGCCTTCTTTGAAGTGACCAAGATTGAATTGTGTGTTGAATTGATTTGGAGGTAGGAGAGAGGATCAATATGAATTAGGGATTTGTGGGATTTTACATGAAAGAGAGATATCTCTTTTTAAATAGACACAGCATCAGAGGTGGTGGAGGAAACTAAGAGTGTCATAAACTACACTTTTTGTTATGTGATAATAAATGTTGATCCTTTAATATAACCTTTCTGGAGATTAGTTAAAGATTTTCTGATTTTTGCTTTTGCTTTTTCAAAAAATGCACTTAATGCGCCCTGAAAAATAAAGGATTCTTTGTTTCAAGATCGTAAGAAATTTAGCATCAGAGATGTCTTGCTTCTCCACTTACACAGATTTCTTTGTTTTTAACCTCAACTTGAGAACTACCAGCCAGTGTTTCTCTGGATGAAAAGCACCAACATCTGCTTCCCATCAAATAGTTCCATTTCTGTCAACAAACATTCTGCTCTAATGACACTATGAGCAATGCATAATCCGTAGAAACTGAGCTCACCAGGTGCTGCAACTTGCAGTGGAGTTGTTGGGACACTACGGCCTCCTGATTCTTCTTCATGGGCAAGAAAGAGAGGTGTTTCATACATTCCTAGCCCTATCAGGAATTTGAAAATAAATAAATAAATACTTTGATGCAAGTCTCAAAGGCACAATATTCAACCAAGAAAGCATATGATTCTACGTTACCTTAACAGAAAAGCCCAGGTTTTTTTTAAAAAAAGGAATTCAAAACTCACCTAAACTTTGAAAAAGCAGAAATACAGCAATTTATCTGGGAAACCATTTTTTTAAAGATACTGGGCTTAATGCAACAATTAAAAGTAGCAATCTAAAGTTCATTTTGAAATCCTATATCCATGTTTTAATGGATATGAACTCTTATACCAGGGGTGAAATTCAGAAGGTTCTGACAGGTTCTGGAGAACCAGTAGCGGAAATTTTGAGTAGTTCGGAGATCCGGCAAATACCACTTCTGGCTGGCCCCAGAATGGGATGGGAATGGGGATTTTGCAGTATCCTTCCCCTGGAGTGGGGTGGGAATGGGGATTTTGCAGTATCCTTCCCCTGGAGTGGGGAGGGAATGGGGATTTTGCAATATCCTTCCCCCAGGAGTCGGGAGGGAAAGGGGATTTTGCAATATCCTCCCCCTGGAGTGGGGAGGGAATGGGGATTTTGCAGTATCCTTCCCCTGGAGTGGGGTGGGAATGGGGATTTTGCAATATCCTTAACCCCAGGAGTGGGGAGGGAATGGGGATTTTGCAGTATCCTTCCCCTGCCACGCCCACCAAGCCACGCCCACAGAACCGGTAGGGAATTTTTTTTTTAATTTCACCGGTCTCATACCCATTTATATTTGATATCCATATCATATGAATGATTTAGAGAATTTCCTCAGTGCAAATCCTAACCGAATGTAGAGAAATGTGTGGGTATGTGCTTTTAAAAAGGCAGTAAATGATCTAAAAAGTGGTATCAGATTTTTTTTTTCATATTTGCACTTCTCTCTTAGAATGGCAGCAGAAAGTTCTCCAGTTTGATTTCTTTTTGACCTACATTTAATGCCGCCTACTAAAAATAAAGGGAGCTATTTTGGTATAGCAGTTAAAGCATAAGGCAAGAAACTAGGAGACCAAGAGCAAAGCCAGCTGGGTGACCTTGGGTTGGTCACTCTCTCTCAGGCCTAAGAAGGAGATAGTAGCAAACCACTTCTGAAATCTTGTCAAGAAAACCGCAAGGACTTGTCCAGATGGTCACCAAGAGTCAACACTGACTTGAACAGAACAGAACAAAATAAAGCACCATCTAAATATAAAAGAGAAGCTCAAGTTCAGATATCTATACCTCCTTGTGATGCAAGTTGACCAAGATCTGACTGGCCAGACGTTTGTGGCATATCTTCAGGAGGTCCAAACCTGAACCGAGGAACTCCAGCAACCTGAGGAGAGCTGGAAGACAGATCACATTCCGTTTTACCCATCAGTAACTAATTCCGCATCACTATAAGAGTTAGAAAAAAATTTGAAATTATAAAGGAATTACAGTAAATTATGTTTTGGCAACTGAAAATATATTTCTATAAGGTTTTTAACATTGGAGTCCTGTGGTTTTAATAGTTTTCATTGTTTTTAAATATTTGTCATCATTACGACTTTGGTTGCGTTTTTGTTTTTCCATGAGTCATGTATGTGAGATGGGTGGCTATACAAATGGAACAAACAAACAAATAGATAAGAGATAGAATTAATATATACCAAGTGAAGAAATCCATACATTCTGTAGTATTTAAAAAGCTTGCTGGTCTTTTGTTGGTCAGAATCCACTTACTGA
The DNA here is from genome assembly GCA_023053685.1 of Diadophis punctatus similis. Lineage (NCBI taxonomy): Eukaryota > Metazoa > Chordata > Lepidosauria > Squamata > Dipsadidae > Diadophis > Diadophis punctatus. Next base: position 89,538,950 of record JALIGW010000003.1, on the reverse strand, counting down.
ATTGCTTCTGCAAATCCATCTGTACGATGTGGTACCACCAATGTTGGAGTGCTTGGAACTGTCCGGTCTTCATCATCAAAGAAATGCTGCTGCTAGAAAGAGATATTAACAGCTATTGGCATTGTTTTCCTTTAAAAGTAGCATCTGTCATGCCATGCCCCCCCGCACTAAACAAGTTTTTAAAAGGCTACATTACTTTTATAAATATGCAGAGTCTCTGCTTTGGATTACCGAGCAACTTAGTGAATGAGTACTTTGAGGAAACTCTGGAATAACTAAAACAGTTCAGTTGACGAATCATTGTACTGATTTCATGCTGAGTTCAAAGAATACAGGGCTGTTACTAAGCCTTTGACCATCTCGTTTATCAAGGGTAGGTAACAAAATAGATTATACAGGCGGATAAACAGTGCCATCCCAATGAAAGAGGAATAGATTATTTTAGTGGTGAGAAATACTCCAAATTCCAGCAGGGAGGCAGTCCCACTGTAGTCCACGTGGGAATGGGAGTATTTGCTGCAGTATCATCACCAAACCATGTTCAATCGGAGTGGATGGGCATGTCTTTATTACAAAGCCTATTTCATTATTTTTAATCAAGCACATACTATTTTTTCTTCAACCAAAATGGAACTTATTTCAAAGAACATCTCTGCCTTCCCAGTGCAGAGAAGCAGATCAGTAAATTAAGGGCCTGCCATAGCACAGGTGAAATACAAATGTTGTATTTAGAAATGGTAATTACTTACCATGCCACCTATGCCTGGAGTTAGTTGGAGTCCACGTCCCACAGACTGCCTCCGAGTCATTTGTATCCTCTATATAGCCAAGAAAAATTAAAAAAAAAAATGCTTCAGTGATTTCAGTAGAAAATGTCAGTTTTTTTAAATATAGGGTTGGGAATATTGTTCTGTTTTGAGACTGATTCCAGGGGTGGCCAAACTATGGTTCTTTGAGGACCTGTGGACTTCAACTCCCAGAATTCCTGAGCTAGCCATGCATGCATGCATGCATGGCTGGCTCAGGAATTCTGGGAGTTGAAGTCCACAGGTCCTCAAAGAACCATAGTTTGGCCACCCCTGGATTAGACTCTTCCATTGTGCTATTCCAAAATGTGACTTGGCTGATTTTAGCTTGAAATTCTAGATGCATCTAGCCATAGTGTTTAACAATGATTTATGGTTCAGTGTTATGTTGGTTATTGTTTTTCCAAGAAATGACAGAATGAAAGTACAAAGTCAGCCACTATCAGTTCTGCAAATGTTTATTTTTGAATCAATTTTCCTGCTAATCTGTTATTTGAAATTGTAAGTTTACACTTGACTAGGAATTCTAATGTATTTTCTCAGAACACATTCTCAACATTGGCATTTAAAAATATATTTCTGCTTAAAATAAGCATGTGTAAGCATTTTAAGGATTTATTTTCTGGTGAGGAGAAATGTAACATCCAGAAAATCTAAACGCCACACTATACAACATTCAGACTCTAAACCACAAAATCACGGTCAATTTGGTTCACTTTAACATCTCGTTCTAGAAAAATCCTGTCTTTAAAGAGCTACTTTAATGAAATTCCTCTTGACAAATCTTCTAAATCGTCTAGATTAATTGCACAAAATAAACAAGCATTAGGTGTACCACATCATCTAATGGGAAAGGAAGCAAGAGGGGAGATGTTTCTCCTTTATCCTTAAACAATACCAATCCTTTTGGAGATGGTGATGCTTTTAGGAGAGATAACATGAAAGCACAGAGCAAAGGTCCACAGATATGTTTTGGATAGCCCACTGGGGTTAGGCAATTTAGAAATTAAGAAAACTTAGCCTAATAGATCTGAATTGGGGAAGGGGAATAGCCAGAATAAAACCAAAAACAGCAGTATGTAACAACAGGGGGCAAGATACAACCCCAGACATCAAAGGCAATCTTTGGTCCTCCACTATTATTTTGTTTGGCTCCAGTGACCACTATCTGTGCTGGTGAGGGTGATGACAGTGCAAAAATAATTTGAAGGGCCCCAGACTGCCCATTTATGCATGTAAATAGATTGCTTACTGAATCTTATTGGACTCAATAGGATTTCCTTCTGAATGGGGCTACATAGGATTGCACTGTACAACTAGGAAATTTGAGCTCAAATCTTACATTGCTATAAAGAATACTGAGTAACTTGATCTTCCAGCTTAATTAAAAACTTTTATCTCTCTCTATCCCAGTGCTTCTCAATTATTTTCTGTTACGCGCCCCCCCAGGAAGAAGTAAACATTTTGTGCGCCCCCCAACTCTCCGATCTGGGCCCCAATGGAATTTTAGTGTTAATATTTATTATTTTATTTATTATAAACTGCAAGCAAACTATTGGCTGGGGAAGGCTGCTCTACCCACTTACCTGGGAGTAAGTCACACTGAACTCAGTGGAGCCTGTTTTCGGTTAGGCAGACATAGGCTACCATGCTTAGGGCCCTCTTTTGACATGGGGCCAGGCCAGCTTAATCAAGCCGATGTTTTGGGGTCACCGGCCTGGCCCATAAGCGCTGCCTCTGCCAGGCACTCACAGCGAATGGTGTGGAAGGAGGCTTTAGGGTGCCGTTCGAAGCTTTCGCCCAGCTGCAGAGGATGCTCCTCCTTGACCAGCAGCAGGTTCGCCACGCCGTTCGTGGCTACCGCGGCGCCTGGCCGCCTTGTTGTTCCGCCGAGAACAACAAGAACCCACGCAGCTGCCCCGCCCGGCTGCCTTCTCTTCCAGGCTCGGAGCAGCGTGCAACTGGGAAAACACTCCCTGTCCGGGGGAATCGATCGAGAGGCACCACACATGTTCCCCGGGGTCACACGCGCCCCCCCTGGCATCGCTCCGCACCCCCCCAGGGAGGTGCGCCCCACTATTTGAGAAACACTGCTCTATCCTAACCTAAGTATCTAGCTCTCTAACTAGCTTCAATAACATAAGGGAAAAAAAATCTCTGCATAGCCCAACATTCATGTTGAACATGTTTTAGAGAGTTATGAATTGCAAACATGGTAAACCATTATGTAAATTGGGCCCGTTGGATATAAATATGCAGAAATAATATTCTTTTATCATTTATATTTTAGTTGAAGAGAGTTAAATTTTGAAATATATGCCATATACAATAACCCTGAGCACTTTTATTGCTCCTTTTGTGCAAATATGCTGTAAAATTCGTAGAGAAAAATAAAACTTGGCTTTACTACATCGTAACTATCCAAGAGAGGATTTGTATTTTGCTGATACAAATAAGCAATGAGCAATCTTTCAAAGCCACATGAGCAAGAACATTTCAGAGTAGTCTTCCCTGTGGTTCTCGCACCTGCACTGGAGGTCCCAGTTCCTGAGGCGGAGCAGGAATAGCATGGATAGTTAATCGTGGAGGTAACGGATGAGGTCGAGGTGGACGGGGAACTTGTCTCTCAGAAGCAGAGGTTGGTTGCTGTTCCCTTGGGCTTTCCTGAGAGAATGTAGACTCTACGGTACCTGTGCTCCCATCGCCTGATGATATGGAAATATATATAATTACATATACATCTACATGTACATGTACGTATACTATACATACAATTATAATTACAATTATATTTTCTGGAACGAGTATTTCAATATATCACCAACAAAGGTAACCTTGAGCTAACAAAACAAGAGCATTTTGTCAAGGCAGAGGGGCCTGATTTTAAACTTTCAAAGATTTCAAAGCATCTTTGCTTAGTTGAGATAAGGAATTAGATGTTTTTGTTCCAGCAAAAAGAATCAGAAGCAATGAGCCAAAAACAAACAAAAAACCCATCAAATTCTAAAATGATTTCTATGACCATTTATACATATTTTTTTCTAAAATCAAGGGCATAAAACATGGATACCGCTAGTGAATAATCTGCCCAAAAAAATTGTTTCCTTTACACAAGCATATACTATTAGAGAAAACATACGGTCAATCATACCACAGCTCTGGGAGTCAGCTGCCCTCTGGCTATTTTCACCTCCAGCAATACTCTCTTCAGTTTCTGTACTGGGATCCATTCCATCAGCACCCTGAAATAAATAAAGAGTGGATATTAGGAATTAGCTGTAATATCAACAGGGATGGAGAGAGGGGAAAAAATTGACATTTCCTCCCGTGGATTCTTCCTGAACTGAAAAATTACCTCCAGGGCTTCAAGCCAAATGGCTATCTGTCTTGATCAGTGCTATGAGAATTCTGAGAATATTTTCCCCAAGAAGTTGCATATAAAAGGTGATTTTTAAAATCATTGATTTTATCCCGATTAGCAACAAATATTCATACCTCAGCATCATCTGCTTCATATCCATCGTTACCATCCACACTACCAGTGCTTTCATTGCTATCTTCACCTTCGTCCCCCATTCCTGTGTCTTCATCATCCTCATCCTCATCATCTTCGTCTTCATCTTCATATTCCTAAAAAAAAATTGTTTTCTCTAAGTATACTGAATCATGCACAATGCAATGAAGTAATGGTCTTTGGGAACTAAAGGGATCTTTCTTTGAGAATTAAAAGTTGGGATATTTCAAATAATAAAAGTGCGATTGTCACAAAAGGCAGAAAGGGTCATAAAAATGAAACTATGACTGCGTTCTTGGATAAATGTCTGAAATTATTCCTAGCAGCAGCAGAACCTTCAATTCACAATTTATGTAACTGTTAGAAATTAAATGGCAATGCATTTTAAAATTAGTAAAATACATCCTTTTTATTAACTAATAGAACCAAGCACATCCTTGTTCTTGGTATTTACTCTGAAAATTAGGCTGGATTTAGAATCAGGGGTCTCCAACCTTGGCAACTTTAAGCCTGGTGGACTTCAACTCCCAGAATTCCCCAGCCAGCAAAGCTTCTGGGAGTTCTGGGAGTTGAAGTCCACCAGGCTTAAAGTTGCCAAGGTTGGAGACCCCTGCTTTAGACTATTTCTAGCAGACTCAGAAATATCAAAGTCCAATGTATTAGTTGATTTTAAAGATATGTAATGATATGTAAAGATATATAATGGCTGCGCCAGGGGTGGGTTCCACTTACCTTCCCCTACCGGTTCGCATCGCGACAGAAGTGCACGTTTCCCCCATCACATCGCGCAAAACACCCGGAAATGACCCTCTGCACATGCGCAAAGAAGCCTTTGTGCATGCGCAGAGGGGGTTTTTTTGCAAGCCGCGGCGACCGGAGGACCAGTTCGGGAGCGTGGACCGCCGGTCATCGCTGCTGGTTCGGCAAGCAGTGGTAAATTTCCGCTACCGGTTCTAAAGAACCGGTCCGAACCGGCAACAACCCACCACTGGGTTGCTCCTACAGTGCCTGCAAAAAGCCACAACCAATACAATCATTTTATTTAAATAGATTTGTATGCTTAAAGTTGCCAAGTCACTCATACTCAGTGAGAGCCAATACATAGAAACTGAGGAGCCATCATAGGAATTTGGGGGTGTTAAATAGTTGCTTCTTCACTCACAGGCCTACACTAAATAAGAAAATAAAGGTAGTACAAATTACTTCTGCTTCACCATCATTTTCCTCATCTTCATCCTCTTCATCATCACTGTCAATGACAATGACATCATCTCTCTTGCCCTGACACTCTTGGGATGAGGTTGTATTCTGCTGATCTGATTGAAGAGGTCCAAGGTCTATAGGGAGGGACTGAGAAGTTTCCTCACTATCCTCCATAGTTGTATACTCGCCCTGCGTGACACCCTTCAAATAAAGAGGACGACAATAGTAGTCAGGGATATTAAAAGAAATACTATTAACAACCATCCTCACAACTTTTTTTTCTCTTTCACAAATGAACACAAATGGACACAAATGAAAGAAAGTTCTTCATGGGGCTAAAACCTTCACTAGCTCAGTTTTAAAGGCTGTAGCAAATGGGAAACTGGGCTTTAATCTGCCACAAGGAAGAAGTCATGCTTTGACTTTGAGCGATAAGCTAGTAATAAATGGGGCTCTGCATTACAAACTCTGCCCCTTTTGAATATGTGCAGGTAGAAAAGGGGTGGGGCTTCCACTGCAACACTGCTGTCATCACTTGACCCCCTTCCCTTGTCCTCTTCTCCCCATGGACACTACTGTGCTTCCTTGACTTTGAAGCCTATATGTTAAATGAAAACTATTGTGTGAAACTTTACGGATGAACGGATGACTAGAAACATGAAGCACCTTGAAGTCATGTGACCAACCATTTCAGAACTTCTTTCTTCAGAGGGCATGTCCCTGAATTGACATCTATTTTAAGGCAAAGTGGAATTAACTGCTGCAAAGACCTCCTAGTCCCTCCTAATCACTGAGTGGAGCTATGAAATTGCTAGTTTAAGCAAGAAGGTAGTAAGAAACCAGATATGCATGCCAGGAGAATAGCAATGCAAAGAAAAGCTTCCCCAGAGAAAGGAACCCCATTTGCACCAACTCGCAGAAGTTTAAATTAGTAGGCATGACTTATTCAGGCTATCCTGTTTAGCAACTACTTAGTTGCCAGTCCCAATTGTGGTCGCTAAGTGAGGACTAGCTGTAGTTGAGTAAAAGGCTACTGAGAAGTACAGTATTATACGCAAACGTATCATGTATATATGCACACACACACACATACGCTGAAGAGCCGAGGTGGCGCAGTGGTTAGTGTGCAGCACTGCAGGCTACTTCAGCTGGCTGCTAGCTGCAGTTCGGCTGTTCAAATCTCACTGGCTCAAGGTTGACTCAGCCTTCCATCCTTCCGGGGTGGGTAAAATGTGGACCCAGATTGTTGGAGGCAATATGCTGACTTTGTAAACCGCTTAGAGAGGGCTGTAAAGCGGTATATAAGTCTTAAGTGCTATTACTATTGCTACGCTGCTTTAATTCTCTCTTCTGGTAGCAGCTCCTGTCCTGCATGAGTATTGGAGGATTTTTTTTAAAGCCGATGTAAAATCCTCTTATAATAAAAATTATACGAGGATTGGAGGAGCTATGGACACTATTGCTGGGAGAAAAATTGATAAGCAACCCTAATTCATTCACATGGATTTCTGGATGTTGCTACAACATAGAAATAAGATGTGGAAATTGTTCCTGCAATCAGGAACTTACTTCGCAACAGAAGTGGAGAAAAATTGATAATTCATTCACATGGATTTCTGGATGTTGCTACAACATACAAATAAGATGTGGAAATTGTTCCTGCAATCAGGAACTTACTTCGCCAATGGAATCCTGTGAATCCTGATTGTAAGCCTGAGCTTCTATTTCTCCGTCCGTGCTCTCTTCTGCAGTTACTTCCTCCTGAAATATAGAAATGTATGACGTTAATTGGGAAATGTTAAGATCATATACACTGCACATCAAAAACACAGTATTTTACAATAGAGGCTATTACTATAACTGTCATAATTTGCAAATTTTAGTTAATATTGTTACTGATCCATGAATACCAAAGTCAAACCTTTAAGTTTTAAATAACAGCTTTCGGGGTGAGTTGTTAATATTGAAGGTGTTCAATTGTTAAAAACTGGTCCAATACAGACCACTTAAATCTGCAATCACTTTATTACTTGACATTTGATATCTGACAAATGAATATATAAGACAATTTTAATGAGAAACATGGTACAGGTTGTCCCTTGACTTATGACCACAAATGAACCCAAAATTTCTGTTGCTAAGCAGAATAGTTGTTAAGTGAGTTCTGACCCATTTTAGGACCATTCTTGCCACAATTGTTAAGTGAATCACTACAGCTGTTAAGTTACTAACGTGGTTGTTAAATGAATCTGGCTTCTCCATTGACTTTGCTTGTCAGAAGGTCGTAAAAGAAGATGCCATGACCCTGGGACCCGGCAATTAATACAGTCGGATATTCAAAATGGTTGAAAGCCAATATCTAAGACTGCATTTTTTCCCCCTTGAGATGCTCATAACCCAATAGTTCCCCTTACAAACCTCTGGCCCAACTCTCTGCACAGTTCTCAGTTTCTTTGCAAGAGGCAGTTCAACCATTTCCTCAGGAATCTGTTCTGAGTTTTCAACAGTATTCTCCTCTTCTTCCTCTCGTGCTCGTTTGGGCAGAGACGAACTGGGAGTAGCTGAAACTAAAAGAGAATCATGTTTTTTTCTTTAGTCAAATACATTACATTAAAGATCTAAGGGGAAAAACAGTGGCTATGGAGTTCTTCTTTTGATGGACAGTTTGGCTGCTTATAATCAACACTTCTAAAATGCTGAAAATACTTGCTTAATTTTATATTACATCGTCAACGTTTATATCATAACAAGGTTGACTCAGTCTTCCAACCTTCCGAGGTCAGTAAAATGAGGACCCAGATTGTTGGGGGCAATATGCTGACTCTGTAAACTGCTTAGAGAGGGCTGTAAAGCACTGTGAAGAGGTATATAACTGTATATAAAGAGCAATATAAGTGCTATTGCTATATATTGCTTTCCTATATATTTTCTGGGTACAATCTAGATCGGTTTCAACTCCCAGCCAAAGTGAGGTTTTTTTCCTGGATATTTGAGAACTGAATCTAGACAACTGAAGGCAGAAGGTGGATGTGGTGATTTTCAGAAACCTAACCTGTGCCAAACACTGCCGTTGAGGTAGAAGGTCTTTCCATCTGGGAGCTCTGTACCACCTCCATGATGGCTGGGGACGGTTCTTGAGCCGTGGGTTCGATCTGAGGATGACTCTGTTGGGTAGGCTGTACGAAAGCCGTGGCCTGAGTCTGCTGCTGAACCGTCAAGATGGGCTGGGAAAGAGATGTCTGCACATTGGGGCTCGTGGAACGCACGGATCCGCTTGTGCTTCCAAAGACTGGAACGTGTTCAACTGGTCCTTCTGACTGCATTGCTGAAATGAAGTTAGGACACTGGTCACTTTCACTGGTCATTTTAATGCTTAAGGTGAGGGCTGGAATCTCGGCTCAGAATGAGGAAAAAAATCTAGCAGTTATGTCATCTCACTTTTTTTAACAAAACCAAAAACAGTGATGTTGCTGACAGAGTCAAATTAATCTGTTTCAGTTTTCTATCTTCAGGTAACTGTTATACTGGAATATGATTCTAGTTAATATAGTATGACATTTAAATATTGAGAAAATCATCTCTTACAATATTAAGATTTATGATTAAATATGCAACAAAAAGGACTAGACATTTTATTTTTAATTTTAATTTTTCATTTTTCCAATTTACATATCAATAAACATTTTTAACAGTACTGTGTCATATGTCTTACAGTTCTTTACATTTATTTCTATACATTTTTATTTCTCTGTTCTAACCAATTATACCACTTATTCCACACCTCATAAAATTCTGTTTCCTCCTTGCCTTTCATTTCTAATGTAGCCTTATACATCTCAGCACATTCCAATATCTTATGTATAATCATTTCATTGGCTGGTGTATTTTCAAGTTTCCAACATTGGGCGCAAACAATTCTTGCTGCTGTTACTATGTGTAAAATGATATATTGGAGTTGTTTCTTTATCTTTTGATTGATTATTCCAAATAAGAATAGTTCAGGTTTAAATTCTATTTGTTCTCCTATTATCTCCTGTAGCCATCTCCTTATCTGTTCCCAATTTCTTCGCTTTGGGGCATTACCACCACATATGGTAAAAAGTTCCATCCTTATTATTACATTTCCAGCAGTCCGGTTTCATATTTGTATACATTTTGGCCAATCTTGCAGGTGTTAAATGCCAGCTATAAAGCATTTTGTATTGATTTTCTTTAAATGCGGTCAATAATGTTAATTTACAGTTCTTGTTCCATACTTTTTCCCAATCATCTAGATTTATATTACGGCCTATATTCTGTGCCCATGCTATCATGGAACCTTTTACAATTTCCTTTTCCATTTCTACTTCCAATAAGTATCTATATGCTTTTGTTATAATTTTTTCTTCGTTCCCCATCAGTATTTTATCTAATTGTAGTATCCTTTGAATTCCATATTCTTCCATATCTTTTTTATATCTTGTGTCTGTAAATATAGCCACCAATCTATAATTATACCCTGTTCTTTTAATTCTTGATTTAAGTTTCCCGTGGCTATCTAGTAATTCTTTATATCTTATCATCTTTTTTTTTAATCTAATGTATTTGGATATATCGCTGCCTCCATTGGCAAAACCCAGTTTGGCAATTTCATATAATATTTATTTTTAACCTTTCCCCATGTCCATATTAGCACTTCTCTTATTTGGTGTTGATAGAAGTATAAATGTGTGTTTTTATGCTTGTCCCATAAAAAGGCATGCCAGCTTGCCTGTAAATCATGTCCTTCAATCGTTAGCACCCTTTCATTCTCTAATTTTATCCACTTCCTGATCCATAATAACCAAAGCCTCCTCTGCTTCTATTATCTTGTAATATCTTCATATTTATCCGTGCTTTCTTACCCAGCCAAATAAATTTTTTGGTTATTTTATTTAGTTCCTAAAAAATTTCCTCACTAATTAGGACTGTTTGAAATAAATATAATAATTTTGGCAGTGTATTCATTTTAATCACTGCTATCCTACCTAATAATGATAGCTGTAATTTTCCCCAAATCTCTAAATCTTTTTTCATTTGTTGTATCAGTTTTTTATAGTTATCGTCTTTTATTGACGAACATCTTACAGTAAGCCAAATTCACAAATATTTGATCTTTTTTTTTCAATTTGCAATCCCAATTCTTTTTCTAATTCTTTTGTTTTTCAGTTAGGTTCTTTACTAACATTTTAGTCTTTTCTCTATTAATTTTCAGTCCTGCCACTATACCATATTCTTCTATTTCTTTCATTAAGGTGTTTCCAGTCTCCAGTGGCTCTTCTATGAAGAACACTAGGTCATCCGCAAATTCCTGTCTCTTATATTCTTCTTTCTTTACCTTTAATCCTTTTATCTCTCTATTGTGTCTAATTTGGGTTAATAGCACTTCTAAAGTCAGAATAAAAAGCAGAGGTGACATTGGACATCCCTGTCTTACTCCATTATTTCAAATTTCTCTGTATTATCCCCATTAATTATCACTCTTGCCTTCTGCGTCGTATATATCGCCTTTATTGTTTTCTCAAACTTCCCTCCAAATCTCATATCTTTAATTTGTTGGAACAAGAACCGCCAATTAAGATTATCGAATGCTTTCTGGGCATCCAAAAATATTAATGCCACCGAGTCCCGTCCTCTCTGTCTCCGACTTTCTGTTGCCTTCTGCTCTTTCCTCGTCCTCCTCCATCTGCAGCCAATCCACTCCTGTCACTCATGCTGCCAAGTCCGACTGTCTACTCCGTTTTCAGATTACTTTCCTTTAGTTTTCCGGCTTCTCTCGTTGCAATCCTAGACCACCAATTTCTCTCCACTTTCTGTCATCTGTCGTCTCGCCTTGCTCATTCCGCCATCTCTCGTCTTCGCATTACCACCTCCTTTTCTCTCTTTTCTATTTCGCTCTTTTGTCAAACTGGATTTCTGAATTTCAGATTCCTTCTTCTATTTCTCTCCCAATCACTTTCTTCACCATATGCTAATCTCCTCCTCCTAAAGCTCTTGTCATAAAGTTCTTTGTCTCTCTTCTCTCAATCTTTAGGTATTTTAATTTGCTGATTCACAGCTCTTCCTGCTAAGTCGCCCGCTTGCTTTGAAGCTTCCCTCACAAATAGAGCTTCCTTCTCTCACCAGAAATCACGGATTTACTTTTTCTTTAGGCACTGTTCTTCTATACAGTTTGGACTATTTTACTTATTTCAAATGATACAGGCTGTTAAATACATCTTTGCTTCCTCATCTGCTGTGGCTTGTCATGGCCTCGGGTCTGCCATCTCGCAATAGCAGACACTTTCACGCCGGGTTTAAGGGGTTTTCTTTCGTTGCAGCGGGTGATCGCCTTTCACCTCACTAGCCCCCAGGCTTCCCCTTTATTTCACATAGCTCTCCAAGGCACTCTGTGCCCCGAAGGGACCCCAATTGTGAAAAGATCAGAGTTAGAGAACGGAGACCATTCTCTTTCCTCCACATCGCCTCAACCTCACCACCGGAAGTCAGGACTAGACATTTTAGCTGTTGTCACTGAGAAATGCATGCTATTTTCACCAACAAGGAACAGAACAACCTAGAATTAACAGATATTATTCTTTCTAATAAGTTGTTATCCTTTCCATCATTAAGATGAGTTCAGATTACAGCCCACCAAATGATGTTTTTTTCCACGTTCCATTTCTCATCTTTTCACACTTTTAAAATGGCTTTTAAGTAGATTTTTGCAACAATGCTCAGAAATTCCTATTTTACAAGATACTATCACAGAGATCTTTAGACTTTAATGAGAAGATTCAGGCGGCATAAAATCCTTGAATTAGGGACATCCTAAGTATTACGATGGGGGATGCTATAACCTTTCACTCATCTGTGGTTTTCTCAATCTCAAGATGGATATACATTTTCTTTCTTTAAGCAATTAAGCAATTAAGGGGCTTTATATAGTGCTGTATACTAGCAGTTGGGTCAACCTTTTGACTTTGATCCAGTTTTCTAGAGGTTCAAAAAAACATAGTTTTTTAAAAATAAACTATTAAACTATTTTTATAAACTTTACAAATAATAAGCATGTTAGAAGGAGAATTACTCTTATCAGAGGCGAAATGAATCTTTTCCTGGAACTCTGACATTGCCAAAATAAACCGCATTATAATTCTAATGTAAAAGATATTTATTTTGATACAAAAAATAATGAGATCACATACTGGCTATATAAAAGGTGTTGCTTCGTCCGAAGCATAGAACAAAAGGAAAGAATGGAATGTACACATGCGTACTAGGAACATTAATCACGTGCTCAGGAATAAACCATTATATTTGATAGGGATGCATCTCCCTGCATCTCCCTGCATATACATGTAACAGGCAATATAAAATCACTGCGTGACAAAGCATTTGTTCATTATGTCTTTACATTTATTTTTAATTCAGTACGTTTCAATTAGAAATTACCTTCCTGAGTCTCCACTTGTGTTGTTGGCATAACGGTGGCCGTTGGAGTAGTTGTAGGATTGGTGACTGTAGCAGGTGTAACCATTGGACGGATGCTAGCCCTTGGGGTGGGCTTGTTCCCGGGTATGGCAGCAGCTGTCACTTTGCTTGGGGTAGACACAACAGGAGTTGGCTTGATGTTGGCTGTTGGTGGATCTGAAGTACTAGCTCTAGAAATAATCCAATATGGTATGTTGGTAGATGTTTTAATCATGTAGTCATGAGTACAATGCAGCTTCTCTTTAGTAAAGGAAAAACCAAGCAACCAACCAAAAAAATAATTATAATTCTAGACTTTGTTTTTGTGTAAAGAAGATTAAAATGTAGAAATCTTCCCTCAAAGGGAAAGTGCTCCAGCCCCTTGAATGTCCTGGACATCTTTTGATACATCTTTCTCAGCTCAAGATCCTTAGGAAGGTAAGCTGACCATAATTCATGGTCCAGGTGTTGTGGCAAGTGGCGGGAATCAGGGAGAGGAGCAAAAAACCTCAAACTGTAGGCTTGATTGCATGGTAGTGACCATCTTGACCATTATTGACCCCTATGGATTCCCCTATTTTATGATATTTCAATTGTGGTGCATCATAGATTTGTCTACACGTCTTATAACTTAAAGGTTAATTATTTCTGCTATGGAATGTACCCTTTCCAAAGGAAAAAGTTTTGGAAATATCCATTTGGTGGTCTTTATTATTTTCACTATTATTAGAAACTTAGCAACTTTCATTCTTACGAAAGAGGAAAATTAGAGAAGAGACAAAATGAGCTATGCTTTGCTTCTAAATTAAGTTTAAGACAGTTCGAAAAGTATAATAGAAAAAAATTAAGAACTCACATTCCTCGGTCACCTGCAGCTTGAGTTGATTTAAGAGTGATCTGTCTTTGCTGTTCTGGAGCCTAATGATAAGAATTATTAGTTTAAGCCAGAAGAGGCAAAAGTTAACCACCAATATATCTGTAGTTAAATTATTCATTTAATATATTTGAATACTTCTACCTATTATTAAAACCTTGAAGTAGCTTACAATCAATAGAAATTCCAGGATAGGGTGATATGAGCCACAGTGGCACAGTGGTTAGAATGCAGTACTGCCGGCTACTTCTGCTGACTGCCGGCTGCTTGCAATTTGGCAGTTCGAGTCTCACTAGGCTCAAGATTGACTCAGCCTTCCATCCTTCTGAGGTCGGTAAAATGAGGACCCAGATTGTTGGGGGCAATATGCTGACTCTGTAAACCGCTTAGAGAGGGCTGTAAAAGCACTGTGAAGCGGTATAGAAGTCTAAGTGCTATTGCTATTTATCCTGAGCCTTTATTGCAATCTCATCAGGTAAGCAGTTGGTAAATGTATGATGTTTGCTCACATATATCCTCAAGTTGGATAAATCATAGGTTCCTGCATATCAGTTTTAGTCATTCAGGACAGAACTGATAATTTCCCCATCTTAAACTATTCCCGATTGCCTTGGGACAGCAGTCTAGAAAAACAGACTCCAAAGCAATCTACTAATAAAGGAGAATATCTTTAACTCAGGGTTGAGATGAAGGGTCCTTAATGCTCTTTGACCTTGCTTTTTCTTGCAGACATTTCATTACCCAAGCTAAGTAACATATTCAGTGCTAGTTTAGTCAATCTCTTTCATTAAACTTATGCAGAGGATGAAAGGCAAAGAAAACATAAAAATGCCCAATCTACAGAAGTCTTGTTTAGCACAAAATATCTACCTTGTTAGTAGATTCTGGAGGCTCATCTCGCTGTTCATGATGTCTCTCTTGTTGCTCTCTGAGTTCTCGCTCTAGACGACAAATTCGGCCTTCATATTGTGATTTAAGTGCACTCATCCGAACTTCTAACTCTGTCTTTTGTTCCTCTAGTGTGCTGCTCTTTTGCTTCCATTCCTCATTTTCTTTAGTCAGCTGATCTTTGGTCCCTGAATTAAAGAAGAGAACAATCAATCACTTCGTTTTGATAGTGCGATATACATTTTTGAAGGACTCTTGGCCAAAATATGAACGGGACAGTTTTATAAATGTTACAAACTTCCTTCTTGGAAGAAGGAAAGAATTATATGCCTCAGTACTTGCTGTCCAAGGAATGCACAGAAGCATTCTCCAACACCATAGTTCAAACGAATTGATTTTCCTATACTCTATAGAGTAACCCTCTATCTAGGCAAGCTCTGTCCAGCACCCTGGTCCTCTAAGCCATATGCTTAAGAATGGGGGGGAGGTGTCACTGGTTTGAGGATGCTATTTAACTGCTTCCTCTGGGACTTTCTTGCTCCAGCAGCAAAGTCCTTGATCTGCCCCTTCCCTGTACCAGGTAGGAACCACTGGACTATCATTTTGAAGGAGCATTGGTAATGGCACCACCTGGCTGCAATGTCTGCCCCTTCCCTCCTATCCCTTTGTCTCTACAATGCTGGCACTATTTCTTTGTGGCTGTAAGGGGAGTAGTAGTGTTCCTGCTGTCCCACCTACTGCTTTCTTATTTCTCTGGTTTAGAAAGGCCTTCTCTTACAAGGCAAAAGGGAGGAGGATGCCTCCTACTTTGTAGTGGTCCAGCACAGCACTAACTTCTAAGGATCTCCTCTTGCAGAATTTTTTTTCTTTCCTCCTTTCCCATAAAGGATTGACTCCAGATTCTAAAGATGGCCAAATCTGCCTCTCTCCTCTGAGCAAACTATGCACGAGCATAAACTGAACATACAATTCCTACCAAGGGAAAAAGGACGTTCTTGCCCTTGTCTTATCAATAGAAGAGAGAATTAATCTTATAGTATTGGCTCCACTGATGTGACAATTTACCGTATTTTTAGGAGTATAAGACGCACCTTTTCCCCCCTAAAAGAGGCTGAAAATTTGGGTGCATCTTATACTCCGAATGGAGCTTTTTTGAAGCATTTTTCCCAGCCCTAATGAAGTGATCATGATCTTCCCGGCTTGCAGGATTTTTTCATTTCTACTCCCTCCGAAGAAGTTTTTTCCAGCCCTAAGTCTTTGCAGGCTTGTTTTCATTGCTACTCCTCCGAACATTTTTTTCAGCCCTAACCAGGGGATAAAATAATGTGCTGAAGCTGACCAGACTAAGGATGATAACCAGATGAATACCTGGTAGGTAGATTTCCCCCCCCCCCCATTTTCCTCCCTCAAAACTAAGGTGCGTCTTATACTCCGAAAAATACGGTATTTATGGGCTTTATATGGCTTCACATAATGATTCAATGGCTCAAAACAACCCATAAAAGATAGCTAAAAACAAAAGTATCCCAAATCTCTCCTTTCTTAGTTCTCCTTCCTTCTCTGTTCTTATTAAACTTCTTCCAAGAGAATAGCAACTGCGATCAATTCTAGCATTAGGAATTATCTGAAAAAGACTCTTCTTTCGTGTTAGCCCATATGCTACTTCGGTTGAACAATCACTTGAAAAACCAACAGTAATTCCCAAAAGCTAATTTAAATCAACATCAGACAGTGAATCTTCTACAAGCTCACTTATTTAAAATGGCATTTCTTCTAGAATTTAAGACCTTTAAAGCCAACTTACCTGCCAGCTGTGCAATCCTCTGCTTGGCAGCCAGAAGTGTCTTTTTAGTTTTCTCCTCTTTTTCAGTAACTTGTTGTCTGAGTTGTTCTTCCTGTGTTGTTTTTTCCTGTAGATCTTGACGAAGGCGGGAAAGCTCTGATTGCAGCTGGGATGCTTGCTCCTGAAGATTCTTCACTTCAGTGTCCTTCTCTCCTAGACTCTATGGAAACCCAGGCATGAAACGTTAGGCCACTGCAACTTTCCATAGATGATGGATTGGTATAATGCTAGGAATTATGATTGCTTACTTGAACCCTATGACAACCATTCTCGACAAATGTATCTCTTCTTTTATGTACACTGAGAGCATATGCACCAAAGACAAATTCCTTGTGTGTCCAATCACACTTGGCCAATAAAGAATTCTATTCTATTCTATTCTAATTCTTCACATAAACCTGCTACAAGAACATTAAAGCGCCCTATAGCTTGCTATTGATCAGGCTTCCATTATTTCCCCCCCTAGGGTATAATATACCTATGAATAGATTCAATAAACCTTTTTTCTTACCACATAATTTCCTTAAAGGACTTCAGGTGCCCAGAGGGAAATCTCCTATTTTATTCTCATAAACACTATTTGTGGAAGCTTAAAGCTTTAGAGCAGGGGTGTCAAACTCCAGGCCCGTGGGCTGGATGCGGCCCGCAGGATGCTTAGATCTGGCCCGCGGGGCCACCATGGAAACAGCGAAGGACCGGCCCGCAGTGCTTCTGCCAGCGAAAACGGGCTCCCGAGTTTCATTTTCGGCTGCGGCGGCCTCCTGCAGCCCTCTGCCAGTGAAAACGGAGCTCAGGAGTCCATTTTCACTGGTAGAGCGCTTGGGCCACCACTGGCGGCCCCGACATGAGTGACGTCAAGCTGACCACGCCCACCCTGGCCATGCCCACCCCCACCCCGAGATCAAACACAACCCTGATGCGGCCCTCAATGAAATTGAGTTTGACACTCCTGCTTTAAAGGCTTAAACGTGACTTAGTTTTCGAGTGACAAACTCTGCTTCTGTTTTGCTAGTAAATGCATCAGAGCCGCACAGATACTCCCCTTGAAAGTTCTCTTACCTTCTGTAGAATTTCAATCTGCCCCTCTAAAGATTTTATTTTGACCTCAGCTTGGTTTAGAGCCTCTTTCATCTCCTGATGTTCTTTGTCTGAAATACGCTGTTCTGGCTGCTCTGCAATAGCCTGTGTGGAAGTCTCAGCAACCATCTGCAATTTCAGACCGTTAATAATAACGTTTGTACAACGATATCCAGCCTTATACATGCTACTAACGTCTACAACAGCCCATCGTACAGAACTCCTACACACTGGCCTGTCTTCTGCACTAAAGCTGTGGAGATGAAATTCAACGTTGCAGGCCAATGCAGAATAACAAGAAAGCTTCAACTGCATTGGAAGCTTTTATTTTATTTTTTGCAGTTAGAGCAGCGGTTCTCAACCTGTGGGTTGCGACCCCTTTGGGGATCGAACGACCCTTTCACAGGGGTCGCCTAAGACCATCGGAAAACACATATTTCAGATGGTCTTAGGAACCGAGACACCGCTCCTCTATCCGTCTCCAGGCGGGTCCACCCACATGCAAATAGACTACTGCAAAAAAAAAAATCTGTACCATGGGAACTTCTGAGCATGCGCAGAAGCCGAATTCCCGGCACTGCGCATGCGTCACCATCTTGTTTTTGGCTTTTTTTGCATTTTTTTTTAAAAAATCGGCACTGCGCATGCGTGCAAAGCGCACGCGTGCCCACAAGGTGCGGCCACGCAGCGCAGGAGGAAACAAACCGGCAGTGAGGTAAGTTAGAAAGCACCCCTGAGTTTCCTAATAATTTTATTATTTTATGGTTGGGGGTCACCACAACATGAGGAACTGTATTAAAGGGTCGCGGCATTAGGAAGGTTGAGAACCACTGAGCTAGAGGCTAAAATTTTAGTTGCTTTGGATAGTAAGATGGGGGCATATAAATTTAATAATTAAATAGCTAAATAAACAGTTCTTCCCCTAGTATTTGGGATTGGGAGACAGACAAATAAACAGATGCACATACATATAAATATACACATACATGCATATATTTTACTTCACTTGTTTTCTGAGAAAAAAACAACGTACTGATAGTTTTCAAGAAAATTACAGCACATGCTTAAAAGAGATGGGGGTGGCTGCATGAAGCCCATTTAGAAGATCATTGAGCATTTCAGGCTGTCCATATAGACCAGTTATTTCAGAAGATGGGTATGTGTTTGTGAGTTGAGGAAAAGGAAGTTTGTGAGGCAATAGCCTAAGGGAGCCAGCACAATCAGATCACTGTTAAGAGAAAAAAGATGGGAAAGAGGAAACACATGTCTAAAGCAAAAAAAAGTGGCTTCTCTTAAGTATCATGGAAAGGATATTGAGAAAATCAAAAAGGTATCATCAATGTTCAGTGTTGTTGAACCTCTTAAGTATACAGATTCTCTCTCCTAGGGTAATTTCAGATTTAGTATGTAGCTTAACCACATTGACATTAACAGGAAGCATGAAAACTGGACAGAAATATGACCACTGGTACTCATCAAGGCTACATAAACTATCAGGTGCTTCTAAGCTATGCCGGTTAACTTTCACAGACCTTGAATGGCAAAAACCTTACCTTGTCATGCTGTGCTTTCAGCTCTTCATATTGAGTCTTGTAGCGACGTCCAATTTTCTTGACTTGAGTTATTGTCTTGACTTTCTCTTGGATGTCTACTACTTTCACCTCCAGGTCCTTTTGAAGGTTTTCCTTTTCTGTTTTCGCTTTTGTTAGATCTTCCCGGAGGCTCTGGACCAGATTCTGAGTTGTTGTCAGTGATGCATTTGTTCTTAAAATTAATTGAAAAAGAATTAAATACAAATTGAGCATAATATACAACTGCTGTATTTTTTTAAAATTTCAGCAATTTAAATTTATTTATTTATTTATTTGTTCGATCTTAAGGCCGCCCAACTCCCGAAGGACTCTGGGAATATTTGGTTTCAAAGATCCAAATATTTGATTTTAAAGATCCAGTTAAAAAGTTTCAGAGAAATGTTAAACTTTCAGATAACATTTATCATGCAGATAAAAATCTAGTACCTGCAAGAAATATCATTTACCTGCTAACAAGAACTGGTGGAACCACAAACTATACAAGGTAATAGAAAATAAAAAAGCTAAAGTATTTTTGGAATTTAGAATTCAAACAGGGAAGCACCTGCACATAACACTCCAGTCTTTTGTTTTAAGCAGATGAGAAAGAACTGGTGAAAATCAGAAAGACCTGAAAATAGAATTAGAACAACTGTGATAAAAGAAAGCAAAAAAGGTAGGCTCCTTAGGTGCAATCCCTAAAACATCTGGAGCACCACTTGAACACCATTGGCTTTACAAAATTGCCATCAGTCAATTGCAAAAGGTAGCTTTACTTGGAGCAACTTACACCCCGTGTAACACCAGCAAACAACATCATCTGCCTACTCCAGGGCTTGAGAAGAATTCAACAAGTGGATAAAATGCCAACCAAAGGAGCAAACTGTTTTGGTCAGAGTTTAGGAAATTTGTGATTTTGCTCAGACAGCAAAGGTCTTTCCTGGGCCCTCTTCTCCTGACTCTTAATACTCTACTTCTGAAAAGTGAGTGATGGGGTATTGGGTCAGGAAAGTATGAAGAATATAGTGACAGTATTCTGTGCAAATGCTATTCTAATCTGTCAAGAAAACTCTGGATCCAAGTCTCATCTTTGGAACTGGGCAAAGATTTTTCTCATCCTGTCATTTGAGATAATTTAATTGGAGATGCAGGGGAGTGAAATGAGGATGTAAAGCATTTGTTCTACTACAAAAGCTTTTCAGCTACTATCATGTCATTCAGTTTTATACACATTGCAGGAAGGAGGGAACGATCAAACATGGAATATCAAGAAAGCAAGATGCAGTATATTTCAGAAATGCAATACAAGAGTACCACTTAGGCAAGTGGAACAAGAACATCTAATTCCCCACAAGTAAAAGTTGAACAAACATAGATGTGAAGATGTTTTGAGCTCATGTAAAGGAATACAATATATTAGTTTTCAGAAAAGATCTCACAGTACCCGGTTTTTTTTTCAGATCATAAGGCATTCTTTACAAATCACCTTGCAATTTCTGCTTTAAGTCTGCCTATTTCTTCACTTAGCTGCTGAATGCGTTTGTTGTTCACCTCCTTCTCTGAAAGAAGCTTCCGATATTCTTCAACATCTGCATCTTTTTGCTGGCTCAGTAAATGCTGGAAGAGAACATGAAACCATCTTAAATTTAAGACAGATATAGTTTTAATTTAGTACTCTTGTGCATTTCAGAAAGGGAAAGAATGTAAAAGTGAAACCAAGACTGGTGTGGATCAAAATGACAATACCCAAAGGGTTTCTTCTAGATCAGCAGCCCCCAACCTTGGCACCAGGGACCGGTTCCGTAGACATTTTTCTGCGGACCGGAGGGAGCGTTGTTTCATGTGCTGCCTGCATCCTGCGGATACGGCTTCGCTTATTTGCGTGGACCGGTTGCTGGCAGGCCGTGGACTGGTGCTAGTCCATGGACCAGGACTCCTGTTCTAGATACTATAAACCAAATGCTATAAATAGACATTCAGAGATTCTGGGAACTTAGGATACAAATTTGATACTTAAGGAGGTTTATTTAACCTCACAATTGATATACATTTTGTATAAGATACATATATCTTTTTGCTCACAGAATTAAAATGGATTAATGCTTTCCCCAGCGAGATTTGCTGTTATATTCTTTACAACAAACTCTTTGTAACAAAAGAGCTAATGTATTATACAACATTTACATTTTAAAAATAGGCCGTCATTAGTAAGGGATACTGTTGCTTGGACAAAGGCTGCAAAGGAGCTGGAGAAAAATACACCATACACACACACACACACACACACACACACACACACACACACACACACACACACGTGGGGGGGGACAACGGTATACTACTACTTCCCCACCACTTATAACTGATACTTTAGAAGAAAAAATCTTATGAAAACTTAAAAGGCTAACATTTAATTCTTTATAACTTTAGTTTTAGGGGAATTGTACCCATAGATATTCTTATTTTCTCAAATAATCTTCACCCATGAAACTTCTCACATTTCATTATCGATCTCAATCTTCAAGCTTCTTCATATCTTAATTGCTTTCTCTCTTAATTTCATTCTTTTCTATATTAGCAAAAGGGACATCACAGATATAGACTCACAACCCTCGACAGTAACTATTAACCTTCTTTTTTTTAACTTTTGTTCTCTCATTCTTCCTATGTTTTTTACTATGTTTTTTTTTACACAACCAGACTCAAAATCCTGGGCTTAGAAAGCTTAGAACTACGTCGCCTTCGGCATGACCTAAGCATAGCTCATAAAATGATCTGCTACAACATCCTTCCTGTCAACGACTACTTCAGCTTCAACCACAACAATACACAAGCACACAACAGATACAAACTCAAAGTGAACCGCTCCAAACTTGACTGTAGAAAATACAACTTTAGCAACACAGTGGTTAATGCCTGGAACTCACTACCTGACTCTGTGGTTTCGTCACCAAACCCCCAAAACTTTACCCTCAGACTGTCCACTGTTGACCTCAAACGATTCCTAAGAGGTCAGTAAGGGGCGTGCATAAATGCACCAGCATATCTACCATCCCTGTCCTAATGTTCCCTCTTATCAGTACCCATCTTATGTACATAAAATGTTATATCTATGTATATTACCAACACGTACTTGACAAAAATAAATAAATAAATTAAAATAAATAAATAAATAAAATAAATAAAATAAAGCAACTGTTTTTAATTCTATAGAAACGTCACGCATGCTCTAGAATCTAAAAGGAGCTCACTTGAGTCCGGGCTTTCCATCGTTTGACATCCTCTTCCAGCAGCTTCTTCTCTGCTTGAAGCATCCCACTTTTCTCACTGAGCTCAGCATTGGATTCTTGCAGAGGCAAGATATCAGCTTCCAGCTTACGCACCTGAAATCATCACTGGGGAGAATTACTTGGGAGCATTGTTTCTCCATGCAGTCAAAACACATTTGTTTGAGGAAACAAATAGCTTGTTGCTTTCTATCTTTTAATATTTCACCCGTTTGTTGGTAAACAGACTGTGGGTTATAACTGTAGATAAATATAGAGTGTAAAGAAGTTTTTATATTTTCCAACTTTCCACAAATCAATAATCAGATCGTGTTCATTCTGCAAAATTTAGGAGAATGAAACAGTTTTTTTTTTTTAAAAAAAGTACCAATAGTGCAATATTCTTTCTGAACTGAATGAAAATCACAGATTTATAACTGTATAGGCAAAGGACTGATTTAGAGAATTTGTTTTAGAGGTTCCAAGGACAAATTGAAAATTCATACTAACTTTTGCTTGCATTTGCTGAAGTTCTTGTTCCAATTTCTCTTTCTCCTCTCTTAATATCTTATTCGTTTCTATCAAAACATTCATTGTCTCGGTCTTCTTCATTAATTCTTCATGTTGAGCAATTGTTTTTGCAGTCACCTACAATACAATGCAATGCAATGTTCAAATCCAAATATATTGGGCCAAATTCCTAACTTGCTTCCCATTTTGAGTTTTTCATCTCGAGAAATGGTTACTTATAAATGCCACAAAATATTTATACTAAACTGTATGTAAAATATGCATGAACTCCCAAACGGAGGTCATACAAGAAATATAATGTAGGACTGAATAAGATTCATGAGCCCAGAGGACTGAGCCTCCTCCTCCTCCTCCTATAATTCTCCTTGTAGGCATTTTCTGTTACAGAATCTTATGTCGTAACAAAAATTCAAGGACATTTCTGTACTCAAGATCATAGCCAACTATTATATGTTAACCAGGCACATTTGGCTTTTACCATTATTCTACACATACAACAAACCATCTTCCAAGAGAACTTGGCACCAATTATATACCTTCTTAGACAAATCTCATGATTTTTTTTTCAGAGAACCATTAATTCAGTTTTTCAGGTTCGCATATCTGGCAGTGTTTTTATGTACCAAAAGTAGCATTTCTGAAAACAAGTCAGTGGTATTGCCTAGATATTATTAAACAATATTTCTTGATGATATGTGCGGTCTCGCAATAAGTTGTAATGCTTGTTGGTTGGCTCAGAACCATCATTTTTTTAAAAAAAGGATAAGGAGGAATGTGTGGATACATACTTGTACTTTCTCCCTCTCTGCATTCAGACTTTGCTGCAACTCGTGCACCTCTCTTTCTAAATGTTCCACCTGCTGGCGGTAGCGTAAGCTCTCTACTTGTGCAACTTCAAATCGAGTTTCTGCAATCTCCTTTTCTCTGCGAATAAACCTGTCATAGGGGAAAAAATTAAGTTCACAGCTCTCCAAAAGTCTTGATGGGGTTTTGTTTTTGTTTTTTTACTCCACAAATCAAAACATTTAGATATTTCAATTTAAAATAAAATAAAAATATTGAAATTTAAATATGCACCTCTAAAAGCAAAACAGGTGTCAGGCCGAAGCGATCTTTGACTGAAGCTTTTGGCCTGCCACATGTTATGCTAGAGAATGTATACCTGAAGTGGGAAACTGGGAGGGGCTGTTACATGAGCAGTGTAGAAATCTAGTCATAACAAATTCTTTTAGATTCTCAAGGTCATCCTTGGTCCAGCACCTGCCCGGAAGTTGATGGGAGTAGCGGACACGTTGGCAGAAGATGAATGGCTCGCGTGATGAACTTGTGGGTGTGGGGACAAGGGAATGAACTTTAAACTGGATGGAGAAACCCTCGTGGGTTAGATTCGGGTTTCTCAAAGACGTGCCAACATGGCTCTACTAATAAATTGGAACTTTGAGGAATACTTTGCCTTGGACTCTGATTTAAATTTTGGATGCTATTTGGAACCCTGACAACAGGTGTGTCATTCACCAAAACTGGGATTTAGTTTTGGCGTCATCACACTCTAGATCTGAATATGGCATCATTATTTTGGAATGAAGAATGAATGATTGAGTTGTCCTCCCAGTCCTAATGCTGCTTGCATTAGTGGGTACATGAACAAGAGGAAATCAAACCTCAAATAAGATATAAACTAGATTTGGAGTGGGAATTTAGATTCACCTCTCAATCATAGTTCCCTATGATCACATAGTAGTTAAATAGGGTAGAGAATGTATAGGGCAGAAATTCAAGACAAAGAAGGTGCAGACAATCATGGTGTTCCTATTTGTTCAATAGCATGGGTCTTCTAACAGTTGCGCTGGTTCGAAGACATTTTCACGTTCAACCTCACACACACTGCGTGCAAAGTGAGCTGCAAAATGTGAGTATGGCATACATGTGGCACCATGCAAGCATTAATCAAAACTGTATTAGATCAACACATTGAACTCAGCAATACCTGATAATTTCTACCATTTGCTCTTGTGATTTTCCTTCTTCACTGAGAGACACATTCAGGGCTCCTGACCCGCCTTCCTTCATTGAAGCCATCATCTTGTTGCTCAGAGTTTCCAGCTGTTCGTGCAACAGCTGGCTTTGTTTCTCTAAGTCTTCACAGCGAGACGCAAGCTTAGAAGCTTCATCCTAGGAGAGAAGACCAAAACTGATCATTCCAGAAGCTTAAAACAAATAAACTTGAATTCAAAGACTAGGCACAGTCATAAAACCTGCCAGATTGCTAAGAGTCAGGAAGAAAAGGAAAAAAAAGCACCCTTCACCTTTAATGCTCTTTCTCGTTCTTCCCATGAAGCTCTGCTCTCGCGCAATGTGGATTCTGCTTTTTGGGCTGCTTCCTCTAATTGCTGCTTTATTGTGGAATTCTTTGCAACTTGCTCCTTGACAGCTTGTAAAGCTTCAACGTCAGAAGAATGAAGCATCAGCTCCCGTTCATATTTACTTTGAGCTTCAGCAGCTATCTTTGCCTACAAGAAAAGACAGAATTATCATTGCTTCAGAGTTTATAATCAATTCAATGATTTAGTTTCCTTATGGTTGCTTCCTAAGTAAAAGATTTATACTTGCTGGCTAAGCGAGATACAAATGTATCTATGCAGAAAACAAAATCACCATCAGCTACAAAATCACCATCAGTCCACCATGAATGTTCCCCTAAGATTTTGATATAAATGTTTATTATAACATTTAACATTTCATTACTGAAATGGGGTTGGGAATTATTCAAAAAAGGATGCAGATGACAAATAATACCAAAATAGAAATAATATATAGGTGGATACTTCCAGAAACTTAATGTACAAGTTGAAGTCAAATGTTCTATGAATGCATATTATTTCACCATTGACTTATGCGTATGAAAACATAATGGGTGGTCAAAAAGACCCCTGTTGATTTATTAAGGATCTGTGGGTGGAAATAAAAGCTGATGTATAAAATCTCTTTCAGACTCTCAAGAGAAAAAAAAATCATTCCACATCACAGAACAGCAACAATAACAGAGCATTTAATTTTGAAGCGTCTTCTGTGAGACGGAAAAATTAGTGTCAGAATGCCTTCTTCATAATTGGTGTACACTTATTACTGACGTGCAAAAGTGACTTCTAAACCATTTACCCAATTTAATCAATACTTAATTCAACTGCAAAGGTCAGCCAAACATTTGAGAAACATACTTGCTCTTGGCAGTCCCGTTTAGCTTGTTGTTCATTGCTGAGTGCAGTGTTTGCTCTCTGGAGAGCTTCTTGAAGTTCAGACTTCATATTGGAGAGGTTTTTCTTTAACTCGGAAAGCTACAAACAAAGCATCAAGGGTCAAATGGAGCATGCGGAGGCCAAAAACGCAACACGCGGAGGCCAAAAACACGACACAAGGAACACTTAAGAACTTCTTATATGTTGTCCCTATGCTACTTCTCTTTTCCGGTTATGTACAATAACAAGAAAGTCTGATGCAGAAAAGAATCGTGTTAGTTATACCTGCTGTTCCATGTTTTCTATGGCTTTACGTTTTTCATCTTGAAGCTCCTGTTTTTCTTTCTCAGCCTCCATTAGTTTCTTCTCTAGCTGCGAATGATACTCTGAGGACTCTTTCAAGCGGGTCTCAACAGTGGCCCGAACCTCTTCTGTCACCTACAAAGTAAGATGGAATCAAGGTAAGAGTATATATAAGAGAAATGCATCGATGCAATTGTATTTCAGGTTTCTTCAGCATGGAATGTATCATTTATGTATCTGAAAGACACTTCTATGGCTCCAAGCTGACTTAGCAGCTAGTCTTCTCATAGCCCGAGGAATATTTTTCCAAGTATAAAACAAGTCTTAAAAACATTCATGGAATAATAGCATGCTTATGCTTTAGAGTTCCAAAGACAAGCAAAATACCTATATTTAAAAAAAAAAACATTTGGAGAAAGGCAATGCCATCACAACATTACCTATGTGCTCTTATCCCATTTTGAAAATATATTGTTTCAGAATATAAAGGTTAGGCACATTAGAGCATCTGATGAAGTCAGACACGCCTTGTGAAAGCTTATACCTTTTATTTTTACTTAGTTGGAAAAGGTGCTACCAGTCTCATGATTTCTTGCCGCCATAGGCTCTCTTCCTGCAATGCATTCAGAGGCAGCAGGCATTCAGAGAGCATATGCAGCTTACAAGGGATTACATCCAATGACGCTAAATCAGTTTACAGGGCATACAGCAATTTTTGCACGAAACATTCACTGCTTACTTGTCTGTTCATTGCTATCAAGGTAGCTTACTGCATACTGAAAAGCAATGTTGAAAAGAACCTAACAGAATAATGAACCAGTCAAAAGTTTAGAGCAAAACAATTAATTTAGTCCAGAGCCTTAAAAAGGAAGTGTTCTGCTGTAGCAAAAGAAAAAAATACAGATCATTTTGGAAACACGTTTTAATTCAAACTGACTGTCTTTCTTTACCATCTGTTATGTTTTCAAATGAAATAAGAAAGGACAAAGGGTTAAGTGGATGAAAAAAATGTCTTGATGAAAAAAAATATTTTTGATGTATCAATTTTTTTACAGTATGGATGGGCAAATTCAGCTTCCCCTAATGCTTGCTTTGTATTTTCAAAAGCCCTTTTGACCAATGAATAACTGTTACCTGATATTTTGTGGGGATAAAATACATGTGAACTATGATTCAAGACTAAAGTGGGCTTAATCCATTAAATAAAGAAACCCTATGCATCTTCAAACCAAGGGGAAAAAACAGACAAAAATGCCAGCCCAATCCATGAGTAGGATGTTCCACCAGCTACTTTACATTAACCAACTACTGAAAGACTTGATCATTCCCTGCTTCCTTCTACCAAATTAAGTACAGTCCTGGTCCACCAAAGATTGGCTATTTCTAGCTTAAAGCTAGAAAGAACAAGCGGTCTGAATTTCATCTGAAAGCAAACGGGCATTCAGTATCACTAAAACAAAATATAGATGATACAATCAGGAAGTCTTTCATTAGATGGCAATCTGGCTACAATATTCTGAAACTGTTCAGAAACACCTTCTAAGCATATCAGAATAACTTCGTAAGGATTGAACCAACCCTGGTCATGGCCATTCAGCCCAAAATTTGTCGCAGATCAGATGTAGGGAACAAAAAATTATTGTGGTCAGTCAGGAACAAGGCTGAAGGGCCAAGTGCTCCTCTGATCCTTAAAAGGAATACTTTGGTCTTGCTACATGAATTTCCCTGATGAAAAAATTCTGAGGTGGAATTTCATCATGAAAACAAAGTTCCATAGCTGAATTATAATTATAATTAAAAACATATTACCTGCTTTTCTTTGTTAAGGGATTCTTCAAGGCTCACAACCATAGTTCGGTACTGCTCCACGTTACTTGTGGCAGTCTTCAGCCTCTCCTTCAAATCATTAACTTGGTCATCAGATTGCCTCAATTGACTTACAAGATCATCCACATCCTCTCCAGTACTAGATTGACCTAAAAATTGGGAAGCATTTATTAAATAGCGATTTATTATCTGAATTAATAACACATTTATAGCACATTTTCTTATAGCACATAATCTTTTAACAGCGGTTTAATAACTTCCAATATTTATTCGCAAAGGCTTTTTAACACAAAAGAAGAAAGACTACTGTTAACAAAGAATGTTATGAAATTTAAGTGCTTGTGAAGCTGGCAAGCAGATAAAATCGGCTGTGGCTGTTTCACTCATCATACAAAGCCAGAAACTGATTTGCAGTTTGTAAACCAACGGAATGATCCTCCCACAACCCAGAGAAAAAGAGAATGTCAGTCTACCATTGCATAGGCTATAGTTCTTCCTGTTTAACAATGCCCTGCCTAATGCAATATTTTCAACTTCCACAAAACAGTACAGTGTTAACACCCCACCAATGATCATTTTGGGCCAATGTTAAAATAAAATAAATTTGAATTGCATCATTTAGAAAATGTATTTTAAAAGTCCTCACAAAACAGCACCATGCAAGCCTTATATTCAGCTTCTTCAAAGTATCTCTGGCACGTTGAATTCTACTCATCGTGCTGAGGTTCCTCTTCCCTGGTTCTCACATTGGGTATAGGTTCTAACTGGCAACACACCCTTTCCCCCCCTTACCTTGGCCAGGAGCTCTCTGCAATGACTGAGAAGCTATTTGAGCTTCCATATTGTGGAGCTGCTGCTTTAACACTGCTATCTCCTTTTGAGCATTCTTCAGCAGCTCTTTTGTGTTAGCATGAAGATTCACTTCAGTCTCACACTGTCTTTTAGCATCCAGGAGGTGAATCTGAGAAGGAACATCAAGTACCTTACTTCACATTTCAGCAGCACATTTCATTTACCCAGAAGAGAGTTTAAAGTGCACTCTTTAGCTAAATATCAAGATTGTTTTGGCTTTTTGTCTCAAAAATATACTCAAAACAGAACATTTAAACCAGGGGTCTCCAACCTTGGCAACTTTAAGACTTGTGGACTTCAACTCCCAGAATTCCTCAGCCAGCAAAGCTGGCTGAGGAACTCTGGGAGTTGAAGTCCACAAGTCTTAAAGTTGCCAAGGTTGGAGACCCCTGGTTTAAACTTACCATCTTTTCATTGCTAAATAAATATTAAAAACTCTTTACCCCAAAAGGTAAAGGTGTCGAGATTTTCTTAGTAACTGAAATCAATCATTCCCCATTCTGCCCACGTAGAAGGCTAGATAATTTGTGTGGTACAAAACACTGCATCCACTGATATAAAAGCACTACAAGATTTAGTGTTCAAAATATCCAGAGAACATTATCTTGTCTCCCACTGGCACAGAAGAAAACCTAGGGCTAGAGAGCACTGTTGTAAATCCCCGGCTTTCTTAAGGAAAGGAAACTGAAAGACAGGAGAAAAATATAATACTTCTCCAACAGCACATGAAGGGCTGGAAGTCAATAGAGATATACTAGTTCAGATACAATGAATTCTTTTACAAAATGATCACAATATGCAACATCACAAGTACAGTGCACATAATGTGCCTTGGCGTGATCCTGGCTATCTATGAAGCCAGATGACAAACTGAACAGAAGCAGAAGCGGGGGGGGGGGGGGGGGGGATCCTATTACTGGCAGGGATGATCAAAATTTCTATAGAACCAAGGTGGCGCAGTGGTTAAAGTGCAGCACTGCAGTTCAGCAGTTCAGCTGTTCAAATCTCACCAGCTCAAGGTTGACTCAGCCTTCCATCCTTCTGAGGTCGGTAAAATGAGGACCCAGATTGTTGGGGGCAATATGCTGAACTCTGTAAACCACTTAGAGAGGGCTGTAAAGCACTATGAAGCGGTATATAAGTCTAAGTGCTATTGCTATTGCTACTACCTGTGCAAGAACTCAAAACAGTAATGTTAATATACCTCCATCAAAAGAAAAAAAAAGTGGGATAAGGTAAATTCCAAATGCAAATACAGTAATTTTAAACAAACTTTTCTATTCTATAAATAAAACTCCTCCTGCTCATCCTCTCAGCAAGAGAGGATGATGATGGAAAGAGGTTTTAATGTATTCACTTAAGTCTGCATCAAATTAAATTCACTGAACTAAAATTTTTTTAAAGTTATATTCCATTTCCAAACCAAAATAACTATAAGGAATCTTTTGGATTCTGTTTTACAATTCTGTATACTCTTAAGATACTAAACCAGGGGTCGGGAACCTATGGCTCGCGAGCCAGATGTGGCTCTTTTGATGATTGCATATGGCTCGCAGATAAAACAAAATATTCTCACTTGTTTTAATTAAGGTGACCAGACGTCCCGATTTTGGCGGGACAGACCCGCTTTTTAATCATTTGTCCCGCGTCCCGCCCGCCCTCTTAAAAAGTCCCGATTTTTTAAAACAATGTCGGGACATCTGGTCACCTTAAAACACCCACCCATGCCTTTCTCTCTCCAAGGCGGGCGCAGAGAGATGACGTCGCTGCTGTCGGCGCCCCACGCTGATTGGCTGTTGAAGGGTGAGCGGCGGCGGCGACAGCAGCAAGCCGGGAGCGCTCGCCTGGAATTGGAATCAGCGAGCAGCTGAGCATCGGGGCTCTTCCCCCGCCTTCTCCATCCTCCAGGGCCGCCACTGCGGGGGTTCCGTCTCTCCGGTGGTGCCTGCGTTGGAAGGGAAGGGGGGGAAAGAAAGGCAGCCTGCGGGGCTTGGCACGGCTGGGAGTTGCGAGGCGGCGTAGCAACCGGGCTGTTCCTCCGGGTGTGCTAAAGTGCTCGAGTTTTTTCTCTCTCACACACACATGCACAACCTTCCAACGACTGGGAAGTCGTG
Organism: Diadophis punctatus similis; assembly: GCA_023053685.1. Taxonomy (NCBI): domain Eukaryota; kingdom Metazoa; phylum Chordata; class Lepidosauria; order Squamata; family Dipsadidae; genus Diadophis; species Diadophis punctatus. The sequence goes on along the minus strand of JALIGW010000003.1, from coordinate 89,507,575 downwards.
CTGGGAGATCCAGTCCGACCCGGTCGTTGGAAGGTTGTGCATGTGTGTGTGAGAGAGAAAAAACTCGAGCACTTTAGCACACCCGGAGGAACAGCCCGGTTGCTACGCCGCCTCGCAACTCCCAGCCGTGCCAAGCCCCGCAGGCTGCCTTTCTTTCCCCCCCTTCCCTTCCAACGCAGGCACCACCGGAGAGACGGAACCCCCGCAGTGGCGACCCTGGAGGATGGAGAAGGCGGGGGAAGAGCCCCGATGCCCAGCTGCTCACTGATTCCAATTCCAGGCGAGCGCTCCCGGCTTGCTGCCGCCACCGCGCGTGAACGCGGTCCGCGGCGGGAAGCGAGTTCAAGCGACCCTCCGCCGCTGCCGGCCTGCAACCCGGCACCCCGTCCTGCGTGCCCCGCCCCGTGCCCCGTATGGTGAGTGTTATAACAACATTATTTAAAAGAATAAATTCAGAGGCTTATTATACTGACATTTAGTTGAATTCACTTTTAAAATATATTATATGGCTCTCACTGAAATAAATTTCCAAATTTTTTGCTTTCATGGCTCTCTTAGTCAAAAAGGTTCCCGACCCCTGTACTAAACCATACTTAAATAAACATCCAAATAAGGAATTTATAATATCTTGAATTACAAATGGCAAGATGCCTTCCTATTAAAAATGACTTAGAAAGTCATCCAAACCAGAGGTGGGTTCCTACCGGTTCGGACCGGTTTTATAGAACCTGTAGCGGGAATTTCCCCCCCCGCTCGCCGAACTGACAGCGACGGCCACGCCCCCAAATCGGCTCTCTCGGCAAACGCCCACGTGGCACAAGAGGAAGCGAACCAGCAGCGAGGTAAGTCAGAACCCACCCCTGATTCAAACAACCAATTTCTTCAATTTCCAATACTTACATCCTGATTTTTGGAAAGTGTGTGTCTTTGCTCCACCTCATTTTCCAGTTTTTTCTTCAGCTGGGCTATTTCTCTTTCCAACTTCTCTATTTGATTACTGAGCCTCTGTCGAGTTTCTGTCTCTCCCTTTTCCAAAATTACCTGGTAAATAAAATACATTATGCTATGCAGTCTTTCTGCCAAATCTTGCTCCTATTTATTTACCAAACATAACCAATAACAGCATTACAAATCTGTAGCATGTGGAACTTAATGACGCTTCAGGACGTTTTTGGTCCATATTGTTACATATTGTGGAGAAGTGTTTCCTCTATCTCAGCAACTTTAAAAGGTGTGGATTTCAACTACTACAGTTCTGGGATATGAATGTTGTGGCCCGCCAGCAGCCTGTGCAGCTGGTAGCTGATTCAGACAGCGAGGGGGCTGGTGTGGTGATTTGCCAGCGGCCTGTGCATCTGGCACCAAAGTCGGAAAGTGAGGAGGCTGGAGTAGACTTGGTGGCAGAGGCAGGGATTCAGCCAGGGCCTTCAGAACCTCCAGAGGCTGTCATGAGTGCAGAACAAGAAAAGGAGGAGGAGCCTGTTCTCAATGCGCGCGCGAGCAGAGCTGCCAAAAGGCAGGAATGGCTCCTGAGGAGAAGGACTACTTGGGAGTAAGGCTTGGGGTTAATTGGCCACTCCCATAGCCTATTTAAGTGAGGAAAAGGACTGATCAATTTGCAGGAAACAACTTCGTTCATTCCACGTCTTGTCTTTGACTTCAAAACTCCTGTTCGGTTCTTGTTTGGAAGACGTCCAGTTTCCTGCAAATTGCTTCTGGGCATTTTGCAAACAACAGTAAGATTGTGTGCTGTTATCAGACAGACTCTTCCTCGGACTTTTGGTTCTTTTTGCTTGGACTATTGCCAGCTGTTAAGAAGGTTAATTAACAGGTTTTTGGTTCTTTTTGCTTGGACTATTGCCAGCTGTTAAGAAGGTTAATTAACAGCTGTTGCACCGAAAGGATTGATTTATTATTTCATTGATTTTAGAACGACTGCTAAGACAGATAATTAGTAGTTTGTTAATATTAAAACAAGGTTTGTTCGGACGCTGTTTGTGCTGTGTTCCTTGTCCGGCAGCTGGGTCAGAACAGTGAACTCCCAATGTCTTAAAAGTCACGCAGGTGGAAAAACATTTTTAAAGAGAATAAAGAGAGAGAAAAAATAATGCAATACAACTGAACATACCTGAATAGATTGCAGATTAGTAAGGAGCAGGTTTTGTCCTCTATGTTCTGCTATTAAAGATTCTTTTTGCTGAGTCAAACGAATTTCGGCCATTTTTAAAATATCTTTTTCTTTTTTCAAATTCTCTGCTCTCACCTTAGGAAGAGATATTTCATTTTACATTAATTAATTCAATTCACATAGTATTTTAAATCCAAATTCATTGTTCAACATCCGAATACATCATGTTAAAGTAAACTAATCAACTCATGATAAGTTCTGCTCTTTTTTTCTAATCTTGGGTATATATGGTAAGAAGATATAAGCAATTCTGTAGAAGAAATTAACACTGTGATTCTAGAATGGGTGTGGGCATCATATGAAATTATTCTACTCCGTCCACTCGATTTTTGGACTCTGATTTTTTTTTTAAAGAAACCTATCTTGTTTTCTCTCAACGTCACTTACAGAAACACCAGAAAGAGCCAAGTAGGAACAAACCGGCATGTATCCACATACAGTATATCAGTATAAACAAGGCAGTATTTCAAAAAATGTTAGTTTAGTGAAAGATCATGATAATTTTTTATTATGCTTGTATATTTATCTCACATTCCTTCCAAATTCAATTTGGCTTATGTATTACTTTTATTTTTAAGACTATATATTGTTTACTCTTAAGCTGTTTTACAGAAAACCTACACCGTACAAATTACTTAAAATGTTAAAAATAGTTAGAATAATGAAAATGATCTGTTAAATGCATGTTCAAAGAGTTACATTTTCAAGGTCTATTTAAAAGGAAAGAAAACAGTTAAAGCTTTTGGTTCAGAAGAGAGTTCCTTCCACAACATTTGGGACAATTACAATGAAGACTTGAGAGTATCTGCAACGAGCCTAAGATTGTACATGTGCAAGTTGCTCTTTAAGATATCCTTAAGACTTTTCATGGCTGAAAGGAGATTTGGGGCTGGACCTCTTGGGCCAAATGTCTCTTTATGCACTGGATCCTATTTATTGATCACAACAGCAGCAGCATCACTGATGATGTTACTTAGTTGGGTAATGCAAGCAAACAACCAAGCTCAGAGAGCACCAGGAACTCCACAATTCCACTCTGAGCCACAGATATTAGTTGGATGGTTCATCCAATTAAGTCTGCTGCAGAAAAACTGTATTTCAATCCTTAGAATCCTCCACAGCCAAAATAAAACATTTCTGGAGGATCTTGAATTGGGATTAAGCTAAAGGAGGCTTATTAGAAGTCTTTGCCATTACAAAATAAACAATACTGTAAAAAAATAGCCAGTAGCAATCACCTCTGCAACAGTTAATTTTTCATTGGCTCCTCTTAATTCTTGAGTCATCGTGTTGATGATCTGTTCTTGCTTTTGAGTAGTCGCTGACAGCTTCTGAATTTTCTCATGCAGTGATGTGATCTCTCGCCGATATCCCTCTACGTTATCTTGCAACATCTCATAACTTCACCAGGAGGAAAACCAGGAAGGTTTTATTCCATTGAAATTGATGTAACGAAAGCAGAGATGAAAATCAGAACGGAAAAGTCTTATTAAAATGTACAGGGAGTAAACAAGGGAAAAGAAAATGTTTGGAAGATTCTGAAGTGGTTGCATTAGCATGAAGTGCAGAAATAAGTTACTTTGCGGTAAGATGGGCAGCCTATAAATTTTATAAATAAATGAATGAATAAATAAATTTTCATTATTTAAAAATGTTATAATGGGGAATGTTTTCTATTCATGGTTTCAACCACTCTAGTAGTAGCAGAGTACTTTTGTTATTAAAATTATTAAATTATTTATAACACGTGAAATAAATAAATCTCTCTTCCATTTTTTCCCCTCTCTGTAGTCATAATCACTGGAGAGTCTCCAAGTTCATTCAGATAACCCGAGGTGTTCTTTTTTGAAGCGATGATGCGCCCCGCGCGCATCCACACATACACAAAATCCCAACTTCATTAAAATATTTTTAATGAGGGTCAATTTAGTGTTTGAGAATACTGAAAGGTAGCCTGCCACTCTGAATTAATGACCTATTCAGACAGATATAAGCAACATCCTAAATTCTTGAACATTTCTCCCAGTATTTCCCCTAGTAATTATTTCAGAATTATATCTGTGATATGGGAACCATCTATGGCAGTGATGGCGAACCTTTTTGGTTCGCGTGCCCATGCCCATTGCCCCCCCCCCCACGCATGCGCACAGTGGGCAAACCGGAAGTGCGGAAAAACACACTTCCGGTTTGCCATTGGGCTGTTGTTTGCACTCCGGAGGGTTCAGGGAAGCTTCCTGAAGCCCCGGAATGCAAAAAACGGCAAAACGGGCAAACCGGAAGTACGGAAAATGCACTTCCGGTTTGCCTGTTTTGCCGTTTTTTGCATTCTGGGGCTTCAGGAAGCTTCCCTAAACCCTCCGGAGTGCAAAAAACAGCCCACCGGCAAACCGGACGTGCATTTTTCTGCACTTTCGGTTTGCCGGTGGGCAACGCTCGTGTGCCCTCCGCTATGGCTCCGCGTGCCACCTGTGGCACGCGTGCCATAGGTTCGCCATCACGGACCTATGGTAATTGGCTAATGTATGAAAACAAAAATCAAATAAAAACAATTTGATAATGAAAGTGAAACAGAAATTATAGAGAACTGCATTCTATTCTATAAAAGAAAACTTTTCAGCTTTTCCCACTTCCACCCCAAAAGAACAAATTATTTCCTCCATGAGAGAGAACAGAAAATACACATTTATTCCCTATGAGTCTGGGCCTTTCACTAGGCACCATGTATCCATGTGTTAAACACAATCTCATGTTGAAAACAGTAGCTTGAAACTAACCATGATCACCAACGCACAGGTTTAAGTATAGACAAAAAGAGAATAGAAGGGGGAGGGAAACAACAAAAACCAATCATATGGCATTCCCAGTTCCAAAGCTTAGATGATGCTTTGGTGGCGCAACGGTTAGAATGCGGTACTGCAGGCTGATTCTGCCCACAGCCTGGAGTTTGATTCTGATGGGGTGCATGGTTGACTCAGCCTTCCATCCTTCCGAGGTCGCTAAAATGAGGACCCAGATTGTTGCAAGCAATATGTTGACTTTATAAACTGCTTAGAGAGGGCTGTAAAGCACTTTGAAGCAGAATATAAGTCTAAGTGCTACTGCTATTGCTATTAACGTTACACTGACCAAATGCATAATTTTCAAACACTTTATCCAAGAAGTATGCTAATTGATAACTGGAATTTTCTTATTACTAGTGAAACATGCTAAATCAATTGTGAAGGGATTTCTTTTAACGAGTGTTCCTGATTTTAGCTTACCGCTTAGAGGCAAATTCAAGTTGGGTAGAAATCTTTGTATTCTGTGACTTCAAGTCAGTAACCTGTTCTTGGAGCTTCTCGTTTTGTTCATTCAGCAGCTTGTCATTCTCTGCCTTTTCTTTTTTATAGTTCCCAAAAAATTCCTGCAGCTGTGGAGTGTGTGGAATAAATAAACCCATACAGAGGTAAACAGGCTAAACAGAAGGAAAACACATTCGATTTTGTAAGCGTGTGAAAAGCAAAACCCATACCTGCTTAAGAGCAGCCTTTGCTTCTGCTGCTTCAGTTGACTCAATCACTGGGACTGAAGTTGGAGTTGAAGCTGGAAGGGAACCTGACAGGCGCTTAGGAGTTGATGTCAGAGACAGTTCCTCAGGCAAGATGCTTGAAGCTGAATTATACCAAAACAGAACATTTGGAATCCATGGAGATTGTACGGAGTTCAGTGTCCTGAACTCACAACATCCGACTGAAGTCAGATAAGAGGAATCCTGACCCAAGGGGATCTAAAGAATTTATAATTGGCTGAAGAATTGAACCCAAGCTCCCTTGTTTTAAACTAACAATCAAACCACTTGAGCTTGCTACCTGTCAGCCTCATACATGGGCAAGATCACGAGCTTCCAAAACATTTTAGTTGGCAATAGGCATGTTACCATCAATTTTTTTTAAAAGTGGTTGAGGCCAAGACAAAAAATAAATCTTGACTCATTTATTTATTTCTAAATGTAATGAGAATCAAATACAATTAATGCAGTTACTCTCTACTCATGCATTTCATAGTTTAGCCCTTCTGTCAGATTTAAAATTCATTTGGTAGCAATATCTGATGGGCTTGTGCATCTTTACATAAATGCTATCTGTAGTGACATATTCACTGGCTCTGGCATTCAGAGCTACAAACACTACATTCAACCTGTTCCATAGTTTGATGAAATTGTCACCATGACAATATGCAACAGAATAGCTATAGCAATAGCACTTAGACTTATATACCGCTTCATAGTGCTTTTACAGCTCTCTCTAAGCGGTTTACAGAGTCAGCATATTGCCCCCAACAATCTGGGTTCTCATTTTACCCACCTCGGAAGGATGGAAGGCTGAGTCAACCTTGAGCCTGGTGAGATTCGATCTGTCAAACTGCTGACAGCCGGTGATCAGCAGAAGTAGCCTGCAGTACTGCACTCTAACCACTGTGCAATTCCCAAAAAGGGAATGCTTCCTACAGTCCAGCTTGACTTCTGGTGACTTGATAAGACATAGTCATGTAATTTTCTTAGCAAAACCTCAGAAATAATTTGTCTTTGCCTTCCTTTGGAATTTGACCTTCCAGTCTAGCTTGCAGCTTTGTTATTTCCTGGTGATTCCCATCCATGTGCTAATTAGGTTAGACCAGCTTCTTTTTCCAAGATTAGTTAGATTCTAGCACTTACTTACATGTATAACAGCTTCAACAATACCATTAAACAAATATTAAACCATAAACAAATACAAGTCAAAGTAATAATAATAATAATAATAATAATAATAATAATAATAATAATAATAATAATAATAATAATAATAATAATAATAATAATAATAACAACAGAGTTGGAAGGGACCTTGGAGGTCTTCTAGTCCAACCCCCTGCTTATGCAGGAAACCCTACACTACTTCAGACAGATGGTTATCCAACATCTTCTTAAAAATGTCTAGTGTTGGAGCATTCACAACTTCTGGAGGTAAGCTGTTCCACTGATTAATTGTTCTAACTGTCAGGAAATTTCTCCTTAGTTCTAAGTTGCTTCTCTCCTTGATTAGTTTCCACCCATTGCTTCTTGTTCTACCCCCAGGTGCCTTGGAGAAAAGTTTGACTCCCTCTTCTTTGTGGTGACCCCTGAGATATTGGAACACTGCTATCATGTCACCCCTGGTCCTTCTTTTCATTAAACTAGACATACCCAGTTCCTGCAACCGTTCTTCATATGTTTTAGCCTCCAGTCCCCTAATCATTTTTGTTGCTCTTTTCTGCACTCTTTCTAGAGTCTCAACATCCTTTTTACATCGTGGCGACCAAAACTGAATGCAGTATTCCAAGTGTGGCCTTACCAAGGCATTATAAAGTGGTATTAACACTTCACGTGATCTTGATTCTATCCCTCTGTTAATGCAGCCTAGAACTGTGTTGGCTTTTTTGGCAGCTGCTGCACACTGCTGGCTCATATTTAAATGGTTGTCCACTAGGACTCCAAGATCCCTCTCAAGTTACTACTGTTGAGCAAGGTACCACATATACTGTACCTGTGCATTTTGTTTTTCTTGCCTAAATGTAGAACCTTACTTTTATCACCATTGAATTTCATTTTGTTTGATAGCGCCCAATGTTCAAGTCTGTCAAGATCCTTCTGTATCTTGAGCCTATCTTCTGGAGAGTTGGCTATTCCTGCCAGTTTGGTGTCATCTGCAAATTTGATGAGTTCCCCGTCTATCCCCTCGTCTAAGTCATTGATGAAGATGTTGAAGAGTACTGGGCCTAAAACAGAGCCTTGGGGTACTCCACTGCATACTTCCCTCCATGTAGATGCAGTCCCATTGAGCACTACACGTTGAGTGCGGTTGGTTAGCCAGTTTCGAATCCATCTGGTGGTGATGCTGTCTAACCCACATTTTTCTACTTTATCTAGTAGTAGGTTATGATCTACTTTGTCAAATGCCTAACCACATCGACAGCATTCCTCTGGTCCACTAATTTTGTCACTTTATCAAAGAATGCAATAAGATTAGTCTGGCATGATCTGTTTTTGACAAACCCATGTTGGCTTTTGACAAACCCAAGCAGTGTGTCTGCTTGCTTAAAATCAAAGGCCAAAGTCTGTTTTCCGTCTTTCATGTTTCCATGCAAACATGTAAAAAAAAATCCCTAATAAAAATAACACCATAGAAACGAGGAAACCGGAATAACTCTAAAACGTTAGATCAGCTTTTCTTCATTATCTTTTGCACTATAGTTCTAAGAATTCTCAGAATAAGGCTAATAATTAAAGCAAATTAAAAAATAAACAATTATTTCTATTATTTCTGTAAGGGTTAAAAAAAGGGTAAACATTTTCCCTGTCCAGTTGTGTCTGACTCTAGGGCAGAGGTCTTCAAACTTGGCAACTTTAAGACTTGTGGACTTCAACTCCCAGAATTCTCCAGCTGGCTGGAGAATTCTGGGAGTTGAAGTCCACAAGTCTTAAAGTTGCCCAGTTTGGGGACCCCTGCTCTAGGGGGTGGTGCTCATCTCTGTTTCCTAGCTCAGCCAGCGTTGTTTGAAGACACTTCCATGGTCATGTGGCCAGCATGACTATATACTGAGGCGCAGGAAATGCTGTTACCTTCCTACCGAACTGGTACCTATTTATCTACTTTCATTTACATGCTTTCAAACAGCTAGGTGGGCAGTAACTGGGACGAGAATGGGAACTCATCCCATCACATAGTGCTTGGGTCTTGCATTGCCTACCTTCTGGTCAACAAGCCCAGCATCTTAATCACTAGGCCACCGCACCCTCTATTCTGTAAGGCTAACCATGGTGAAAACCTACACTGTGACTGCTTTTAATGATGAAAAGGCTGGACAGGATTTCCCCCCCCCCCCAAAGCAATGATGCAGATCAGAAAAAAAAATCAATAAAAGAATGCCTGCATCCCTGCCCAATTCTGACCTTGCAATGGAATGGCAACTCCAGTAGTTTGGGCCAGCAAAATCCGATACATGTCACGCTGACGAACTATGGAATCTACAAGCTGCATTTGATGGCGGCGTGCCTCACGCAGCTTTTCTAGCTCAGTAATAGCTTCTCCAAGTTGATTCTGGAGCTCAGAAATCCTGTCATGGCAAGAAAAGGTTATTTATGATAAAATATAGAAATTATGGTGCCAAAATGGAGGAATGATTAAAAAAAAATAGGAATAAAATTGCACTAGTAGAATTTTGAATTTAAAGCAGAGGTATGAACTATCTCCTTTAGCACACTGTGATTTTTTTGGTTTATAAAATGGGCAGAACAGTTTCTGAGAAAATGTTCAACGAACATATTTTTATTTCTGCCCGTATTTCTTCATACTATCTTTTTGAAATTTGACTAAAAGTGTAAGTTTGCAGCTATTATACAAGGAATCAGTAAGTATGCATCTGAAGCTTGATCTGACAAAGCAACCAAGACCCACCCCCTTCTAAAAAAAAGATAAGAACTATATAGAAGTTACTGAAATCTAATTTTCATTTGGCCTGTCATGCCCTAGCTCAGGGGTGGCCAAACTATGGTTCTTTGAGGACCTGTGGACTTCAACTCCCAGAATTTCTGAGCCAGCCATGCATGCATGGCTAGCTCAGGAATTCTGGGAGTTGAAGTCCACAGGTCCTCAAAGAACCATAGTTTGGCCACCCCTGCCCTAGCTGCAGAAATTGTGAAGTAAATTGCCTTGTGCATTAATCATCTGAAACATGTGTAACCAAATTGTCAGTTTGAGCACAGTACTAACATGTATGTCCATTTAAAAGAGAACTGCAGAACTCTATACAGAAAATGAAAAATGGTCTTGGTTGGAATAACTGAGTTGGCTGTCTTCTGATAAATTTTTAATATGTATTCTGTGCCATACTAATGTTTAAACAATGATTTGTTGCTATTGTGAGATGGATTTTAACTACAAGAATGGAGTCTTCTGAATGGCACTACTTTAGGGACACTCTAGTATTTGCTTCTATTGTTTGAGCCTTGTGGATAATGTACAGTCTTAAACAAATTCTTGTTGCTGATTTGTTCATTTATTTCCGTGCACTTTGTTACATCTGGGATAGTCTAACTCATCTGATTCAATATGCATTTCAAAAAATGCCATAACTATTAAACACCTTCTTTACAGACAGATAAAATAAATGTATTCCAACAAAGAACAAAAATAAAAAAAAGAAGTTACTAAAAACATGTAAGAGTTATGATGAAGCTTCCTTTTTTACAGTGGGAGAGATCCTGAACACAGGGTTAACCCCATGTATTCTAAATTTTACCATTATTAATTTAGACAGCTCTTATAAAATTATTTTTTATACTGAACCCTAATGTAATTGTTAATAGAACCCTGATTCTGGACACCAACTCCTGGTGTTCCAAATTCACTGCCAAAGCTGGAACATACTTAGTAGAAGTGGTTTCTTGTTCTTCTTTCTCCTTTGCCTCTCCCAGCTCTCGAAGTGCTACTAAGAGGCGTTGATTTTGCTGCTGAAGTTCCTCAATGTTTCTGTAGGAAACCAGGCGCTGACTTATTACTTCAGAAGAGCTGCTGATGTCTGCAGAACTGACTTCTTCATCACGGATGACATGATTACCTCGGGCTTCTTCAAGCTCCATCAATAATACTCTTATCTTTAAACAGGAAAATAGTTTATTCACGCTATAGAACTCTATCTTCCATCAAATAAATGCATATCCTCCATTCTTTCAAATTTACAGGGTATCATCCGTTATCACACAAATCCATTTCCAGAGTTACTCAAGTTTCAGGAACATTTAGTTAGCTTAATTAAATCCTAACTACCTCCCATTCTTTTTCTGGTGATTGTGACATCCGTCCTTAAAACTATCTCCAAACTGGTCAAAATCATACCAACATTCAATCATTTTTGCAATCAAAATTTGACAACAGGATTTCTAGGTGTTGAAGGTTAATGGGAGGCCTAGGAGCTATACATGGCCCATAGGTTGCCAACCTTGAGTTAAAGTAAAGTAAATATCAGACTATTTCAATTATTTTCCCTTTAGGTCAGGAACCAAATTATAGAACAAATAAGATAAGATTCTTTATTCCTAGCTTTGTTCTCTTTCTATGTCTGCTTTCTTGTTTCTGAGCCTCTTTTGTTAAGTATTAGATGAACTCTATTTCATTGGCAAGTTGGCCCAGTCAAGCAGTTCATCTATGTGTTTCAGCCTCCTCCTATGGAATATAGGAAGTCCATTTTAACAAGGCATCTGCTGGGGAGAACAGAGAGTAAAGCTAGATACAAAGCTTGTACTAAAGAGCTCAACAGTTCCCATTTTACTACTCTATGAGAAGTTTACAGATATTTGAATTTTACAATAAAAAGCATTTATTTATAGATACAAGCGTGCTGTTGTAACTTCCATTAAGTGATGGGTAGAAAGTTAAGGACCACCTGTATTTTCAAGTCACGTGATTCAACAAGAAATAGTCTATCTAAAGAACTAACCTGTTGTGAAAGATCTTTGACTTGAATTTCAAACCTCTGATTCTCTCTTTCAAAGACAGAAGAATGCTTGTTTGCTTTATCAGCCTCTTCTTGTAAGCGCTGAATTTCCTGTAACCCAAAATTAAGCATGACTAAAACTGAAAATTGTTCAATGCTTTTGAAAATCTTAGTATTTGCAAAAAAATAAAGAAAAATAAGAAAAATAATTTATATCATTATTCATCACTCATAATGATTCATGTGATCTTAACATATATGTTTGTATCAGTGGCAATGAATAGGATCCTGGCAGTCAGTTTAACTCAGAGGTCCCCTAACCCCGATCTGCGGCCCAGTACTGGTTCATGGCATATTGGGAACAGGGCTGCGGAAGCGACCAGAGAGCGTGCGAAACTCCATTTGCACAAGCGGTGTGCGTGCATGCAAAAACATCCCCTCCCTCCTCTGTTGCCAGCCCCTGGAGCGGGAAAGCTTGGGGACTGTTGGTTTAACTGACATTTTTAGAAAAATGGAAAAAATAAACATGTTTTCCTTAATATAGTAAATGCTATATGAAGAGCAATTTAAATCTCTCTATTGTTGTCCAATCATGGCTCCTGGTGAGAACAGTTGCTCAAATATATAAAGAAGTGACTGTTCACACTCCTGTATAGTTTATAGGGAAAGTGGTTATATCTCTATTTTCACAATGTCATCTCATTCAAACTAACTATAGGTAGTCCTCAACTTACAACCACAACTGAGCCCAAAATTTCTGTTGTTAAATGAGACATTTGTTAAGTGAGTTTTGCCCCATTTTACAACTTTTCTTGCCTCAGTTGTTAAAGTGAATTATTGCAGTTGATAAGTTAGTAACTTGATTGTTAAGTGAATCTGGCTTCCCCATTGACTTTGCTGGTCAGGAGGTCACAAAAGGTGATCCCATGACCCCAGGACACTGCAATGGTTCATAAGTATGAACCAGTTGCCAAGCATCTGAATTTTGATCACATGATCATGGGGATGCCGCAAAGGATTTAATTGTAAAAAACGGTCATAAGTCACTTTTTTTTCAGTGCCGTTGTAACTTTCAATGGTTACTAAATGAACTGTTGTAAGTCGAGGACTACCTGTATTACTAATCAATATGCAATGACAAATGTCACTTACAAGTTTATTCTTTGTAATAAATTAGCATTTCTTTTTTTTACTACATTATACGAATGTTCACCTAAATCAGGGGTCGGCAACCTTAAACACTCAAAGAGCCATTTGGACTCGTTTCCCACAGAAAACAACGGGAGCCACAAAACCTGGGAGGGCGTGGCCAACTCAACGTCACTCACTTCCACCAGTCACATGACCCCATAGCCACGCCTACCCAGCCGGTCATTAGGGCAGAGAACCAGTTGTTAAAAAACACTGAGAACCACAAAACCCTTTTGACATATCTCTCTCTCTCCCCCTCTTTCTGTATCTCTCTATGTCTGTCTCTCTCCCCCTCTCTCTGTATCTTTCTGTCTCTGCCCCGTCCGCTTCTCCATTCCCCGCCATCACCCTTACCTTCTCAGGCCAGGCGAGGAGTGACTGGGAGGGGAGGGCAAGGGGCGGGGCCAGTGGTGGGATCACCCGACAGGGAGCCACAGCAGAGGGCCCAAAGAGCCGCATGTGGCTCCGGAGCCGCAGGTTGCTGACACCTGACCTAAATCATCTCAAAGCAACTACTATAAAATAACAACAACCCCTTAAATTAATTAATAAAATATATGGACTGATTCAAATAATAGTAGTAATCAAATTATTATTCAGAAGATATATTTTAAATTGCTTGTGGGATGCCAAGGGAGAAGCAACATACATAAAGAAAGCATTTTACAGTTATAGCGCATCAGACAAGATGGCTTTTCAAGTTGTGGAGGTGAATATAGATAGCAAGGACATAGCCAACTAAAGAAAATGGCCTCAGAGTTTGGGAAGGCTCTGAAGTAGGTGTATGTTCTGTATAACCTATTATTACATTACTCATCACCACAGGTCAATGTTTACATAATTAACATGCAGGAAAAACAAAACAGCATAAGGAACTGGACCTGGAAGAAATCATTTAGGTTATAAACTGATCCTCTGTTCCATATTTTTCCCTCATTCTTGACAAACTAATTACTGAAGAATTTTAAGGAATCTTCAAACAATTTGCCACACAATCATTGAACTCACACGAAGCAAAACTTGATGAGTGGTGATACCATAAGCTACACTGCTTGTTTAGATAAACATAAAATATACTACTGTATATATGACCAAAAAGTGAGTTTGTCAGGAACAACATTAGCGTTTGTATCTATATGCATATACACAGTCTTATTTATGAAACTTTTAAATCTGAAACCTCTACATGAAGTCTGAAGTGTTACCATCCACTGAAAGCAACATTCTCTTTATCACAAAGTACAGGTCTAATTTCTGTTATCATTTTCTTAGATCGATGTATACTATAAATCCTCCATTAAATTTTGCTCTGAAATCAGAAGTTGATGAATTGCAAATTAAAAATAGTTTGTTGCTGAAAAACAGTGTGGGATCCTAGAGCGTCTTTGTAAAGGTTGTTATATTTTGCGTCTGAATTTCCCTTAAGTTTCATACTGACCTTCATAGCTTGCTCAAGTTTAGCAGAAAGACTCGCCACAGCCTTTTGGGAGCGTTCGTATTCTTCTCGCTGACGCTTCAGAATGGGTGCCTTGGCTTCCACTTCCTGCACTATTTCATCCAAATATTTATTGATCCTCTTATTCTCTAATTTTTCCAACAGCAGCTGATCCTGAGCTTCTACGTAGGCATTGTAAAGCTGTGGTGAACAAATTAAAATAGACAATAGCACTTAGCACTTAGACTTATATACCGCTTCATAGTGCTTCATAGCCCTCAATAAGCGGTTTACAGAGTTCAGCATATTGCCCCCAACAATCTGGGTCCTCATTTTACTGACCTCAGAAGGATGGAAGGCTGAGTCAACCTTGAGCCGGTGAGATTTGAACAGCTGAACTGCTGAACTGCAGTGCTGCACTTTAACCACTGCGCCACCTCGGCTCTTATAATCCTGTCCAAGTTTTTATCCCTCCCCCAAAAAAGAACTTCTCAATGTATCATTCAGTTATGTGTTTAAGCGGCTTAACCATCCTATATAATCAATCTGGACTTGTTACCCTCCCTAACAGCCTATACACAGAGAGAAAGAATCTAAAAAAGTGACAAATAATTTGTCCAAAATGAATTAAAGTACCTCTGTAAATTATAATCCAGTTTTAAATATTAGTAAGGAACACATTTCTTATTAAAGAACACTACATTTCTGTATATTTTCATCCTTTTTTCTATGTGGATTATATGGCGAGGGATATCATATGAGGATAATCCCAAATATTACTTATTGACATTGAAAAGAAATTTCTTGTTTAAACACTATTCTTGTGAATGTTGTTACCATCAAATACATGAACTTGTAAAGAGTACAAATATCATTCACTTAATTCCTACCTCAGTTAATTTCATACCAGGCTTGACCACTTTTGCAACAGCAGCAGCTGTAGGTGACATAGCTGACAGCTCATCCTCTGAAAGTATGGCTCCTGGAAAAGATTAAGGTCACAGCACATTTTTAAAAGGTGATCATTTATGTAATAAGCAATCAAATTAAACAATCTTCCTCTCAACATATTTTTAGCATATTAACTGTGCTCTGATAACCAAAAAACACAAGCTGCACAGAATGAGCCTAAGATTTCCAAACCCTTTGTATGGTCATTCCAAATGGTGGTTAGGTTTAATGAGGATTCATTTAAGAACATTTTGAAGTTGCCCATGATATTGCCCATGATTGACAATAACTAGAAGCTATTGGGCAACACGATATAACAAGCTATATTAACCAAAAGCTTTTGAACTTCTCCTGCACAATAGAAGTTGGAAAGAAGAGCACCTATGTCCAGAAAGAAGCCAAGGCCGCCTCATGAAACAATCTTAAACTATAGTTTGAATGAAGACATTTAGGAAACTGTGCAGACTCCACTTATTAGAATTCTTTATTGGCCAAGTGTGATTGGACACACAAGGAATTTGTCTTTGGTGCATATGCTCTCAGTGTACATAAAAGACAAGATACATTTGTCAAGAATCATGAGGTAGAACACTTAATGATTATTAGAACTATTCCGCAATCTTGATTCAAAGAGGAAAGAGTAATATTGTATTTGATTTAAGGAGTGCTCATGGTACAGTCCAAATCATCTCTTCCCCTTGAAATCCAGATCTTTGCATAGCCTTACTCAGAGGTCAGGCTCACTTGCACTGCTTCAATTAATATAATTCTTGCAAACTACAAATTGAGATTATTCGTTTATATATTAAAAACGAAAATGACCATGAATATTGCTCAAAAATGTTCCTGTCATAGCAAGCTCGTAATTTGTTTTCAAAGCATTTTTTCGTTATTTCATTTTTAGTACTACAATCATATTGTAATATTTTAATGAAAAGAAGGACCAGGGGTGACATGATAGCAGTGTTCCAATATCTCAGGGGTTGCCATAAAGAAGAGGGAGTCAAACTTTTCTCCAGGGCACCTGGGGGTAGAACAAGCAGCAATGGGTGGAAACTAATCAAGGAGAGAAGCAACTTAGAACTAAGGAGAAATTTCCTGACAGTTAGAACAATTAATCAGTGGAACAGCTACCTCCAGAAGTTGTGAATGCTGCAACACTAGACATTTTTAAGAAGATGTTCGATAACCATCTGTCTGAAGTAGTGTAGGGTTTCCTGCGTAAGCAGGGGGTTGGACTAGAAGACCTCCAAGGTCCCTTCCAACTCTGTTGTTATTATTATATATACTACAATGAAATCAGCTAATCAGTTAATGGTAATGCTAAGTGCCCCAAATTTTAAACTGTCCCTTCCCTAGTAGTTACCGGACCTTTTCGCTTGGTAGCCGAAACTAGATCGTTTGCATTGTCCAACTCTTTCTCCAACTTGCTAATCTTCTCCTTCAGTTCTTTTTCAACTGTAGCCTTTGCTTGGTCCATCTCAGCCAAACGCTCCTGTGCTTCTTTGTTAGCTGAGAATGGCAGAAAAATACATTGGCAGCAAGAGTTACATGCATGTTCTATGGAAGATCATGTGATTGATGACAATAAGGCAGATACTTCCACTTTAGTAATCTACTTCACATTATTATTGGCGATGAAGAAAGACACACACAAAAAAATGTGAACTTGCACATGCCCAAACAGTATCTTCCCTCTTCCCAAAGCAAACAGCAAATATCTTTTGAAAGTGAGCAAGTCAAAAACAGAATACATATAAAGTAAGGCGAACAGATGAAATAGCTAGCATTTGTTAATGGAAAGGAATTGTATGATGTTTGTGGCTATGTCTTGCTTTTTTTGTAACTATAGGATTGGGGAAGAGTTGGAAAACTTTTTTTCAACTTAAAGCCAATACTGATTTTTAAAATGTTGCTTTATTGCCATTTTAGATAGTAACAACCACTATGACAAGCCATATTTTGGCAACATATAAAAAGTGACTTATTTCATATTGCCCTTCTTTGGCATATTTAAAGTAACTTGGGGCCTAGACCTGATTTTCAACAAATGTTAATTGGCAGTTTGAAGAAAGCAGGAAGGACATGATAAAGCCTCAATCAAAATTCTAAATTCTTCAACGATATAACACATACCTTCACCAGCCTCTTTGAGAAGTTTGTGCAGCTCCTCCACTGCCTGAGTCAACTCATTACTCTTTGCTTCCAAGTCATCTGCAGCACTCTAAACACAAAGTATTATAACTGAGCCAGGAGATAGTCATATTTACTAAGAAAAATGTGCAGTTCTTTAAAAGCTAAAGCCTATGGAAGTGGACACAGGTTGGAACATGTAAGATACTGCTGGGAACAAGAAGTAGAATTTGGCCCCCGTTTGCTGATCCAAACTGACACCATGCCTCCTCACAGGAGTATCCTCTTCTAAATACAGAAGATGAAATCATGAACAAATAGTGAAATCATACCTTGTATAAATTAGATAACTTGATATGGGCATTTAGTTCATTGTGGAATCTCTCTTCCATACTAGTTTGTTGCTCTTTTGCCTAAGAAATTAACAAACACATTTAGTTAATCTCTAAAGTTTGAAACAATTAAAGATAAAACAACCAATACATTCTTATACTCCTAAAACAATTCAATACTTTAAAAATCCTGAATAATTTAAAATGGAATAAAGCAGGGGTGTCAAACTCGTGGCCCGCAGGCCGGATGCATCACGTGCTGGTCCCGCCCCATTTAGCAAAGGGGCAAAAAGTCCCGAAATGTAACACCGCCATTACGCCACGAGTTTGACATCTCTGGAATAAAGGATAAAGTCCTTAACACTAGTAACATGAGTTAGTTTTCAACTCAATTCCCACCAACCGTTGCTTCCATGTATTCTGAAATGCCACAGTACATAGATATGATCTAAATATGCCATACATTTCACTGCATTTTTCAAAATAGATAGTCCTCACTGGAATTGGCAACTCCGTCACTAAGCACTAATACTCATAAACAGAAATGTCACATGGCTGCACCAACTTATGTTAGTTCAAGCTGTGGTTGTTAAGTGAATCATCACATGATCACAACTTACAACTTCCCACTGGCTTCCCCATTGACTTTGCTTGTTGGAAGCCAGCTGTGAAGCTTGCAAATGGCAATCAAGAGACCAGGGGATGTAGCGACCATCGTAAATTTGTGCCAGCTGTCAAATGCCCAAAATGCGATCATGTGACTTGAGGAGCTGTGATGGGTGCAATATCGAGGACTGGTCTTAAATCTCCTTTTTCAGCACTGTCGTAATTTCAACGTTACTGAACAAGTGGTCAGTAAGCAAGGACTACCAGTATATGTATATTTCAGGAAACTACTAAAACATTTCACCTCCGAGACGATATACATCCTTCCTTGGGGAAAAAAAGTGGTGATCTTTGAAAGATCCTTTATAGGAAAATTATGAATGGAAGAAAAATTGTCTCAAAATTTGGTTGCCCAAAAAAGTTCAAGCAAAGCAATTATATGTACCTCTTTTAATTTTTCCAAAAGATCTTCCACATGTTTTTGTAGATTGCCATTAGATTGTTTTAGTCCAGTGACTTGTTCTTCCAGTCTGGAAACCTAGGTGTGTGACACAAGATAAACATGAATAATTCTTATTCTTAGATGTATGGTTTTTTAAAGTTGGAAGGCTAGACCATTATAATGAATTAGAATGCTTTATGTACAAGAAACATTTCCAACTGTGATTTTGATTACATTTCCTACTATAAAAGCAGGTTAAAAGGAGTCTACAAGCCTAGCACCCAGTCTGCCATAGTAATATTGATTGATTGAAAATTGATTTCCTCTACCTCCTCTTTCTTGTTCTCCAGGCCATATTTGAGGTCCAAGATTTCAGTTCCTTTTTCTAGAACAAGGACCAAAAGCTCATCTGTTTTTGCCTTCAGTTCAGTATTCAGCCAAGTGTTCTGATTCTGTAATAGTTCCTTTTCTTGGTCCCACCTCTGCTCACGATACTGTAAGTATAATTTTAAAATATATGAAATGTATTTATTCCACACTTTTATAAAAAGCTAAAGAAGTTGCTCAAAGATATACTACAATAGAGAACAGAAGTTCTATCAAGGTATATTTGGGGGCACTTCATATCAATCAAGTCTATGTAGTTTTTTAATACCGGTAGGATTTTGTAGGTACTATACAGAAAGATATCCAACTGAACTCAATAGCACTTGGTTCTCCCATATTATGATGTATGATGCTTAACTAATTCAGTAAACAATGGTTAAATAATTCTTTGGGCTATTTATGAATGTATCAATGAGAATTAAAGTATTCTTAAGTATGTATATAACTCAAACTATTCAAACACAATCCTGCTGTGACTTATACCTATTTTTTAAATTTTGAATTTGCCTATCTACCTCATGCTGGTTGCAGGCACTCTTAACCCCTTCTCTGTAGCTTTTGTTCTAAGAACAAGCTACTGAGATTCAGTGACACACAGAATGGAGTGGGCATTCTGGATACAAAAAGAACAAGCAAAGCAAGAATTTAAGCTTCTGAAAATGTTAATATGCCTACTTTTAAAAAAAAACAAATCAAAAAGAAAGAAGCAAAAACACGGGGCCCCAAAATTTCAAATTTATGTCCTCCGGTATCATCACATCAGTACTATTAAGCTTTAAAAAAATGGGGGAAATGTCACAAAATGCTCAATTTTTCAGAACATAACGGGCTTCAATTGTGAGAGAATAGTTATAGGATGCTTAGAGATATCTGTAACTTTTAAGAATGAATAACTGAAAAAAGATGTTAGAACTGCAATAATCTCCTGTCTACAGCTGAACAAAGGATGTCTCACTAACAAGTTCCCAATACTTACTTTTACAGAAAGGGCTGATGTCTGAAGCTCATCCAGTTTTAACTGAAGCTCTATTTTTGCAGTGTTTGTTGCTGTAAGTTTCTCATTCAGACGTTTAACATCCTCTGCAAAAAGAACACAAATAAGATGTATCAAGACGATGTTAAAATGCCCAAAGTGAGCTGATGTGAAAATCTCAACTTTCCTAAATTGAGCCTGATCCAGTTTATAACCTATTGGTTACCTTTTGAGACATTTATTTTTGACTGTCCTCAATTTCAAGTTTCACATTAGATGCACATCCACTGAAATTTAACCACCAAAATATAATCTATTACCCTGGCTTCCAAAGCAGAATCTCTCCTGACCACTTTCCCACATACTGCTCATCCTCAACAATCAAAACAACGTCTGGAGTGTTTCCTTCAACAGAATCAGTAAGCAGTTAACCGCATAACAAAGAGAGGAAAGGCATCTCGCACCTCTCCAAAATGTTACACTTTGAAGATTTACTCCCGGTGTATTTATTTACAGAATTTGTATGCCACATCAATTGTAAACATATTAGCTGCTGTGGCCTAGAGGTAGAGCTCTTGCCTCACAATCAGGAGGTTGTGAGTTCGATCCTAGGTAGAGGCAGATATAGGGTCTCCTGCTTGGGCAGGGGGTTGGACTAGATGACCTGCAAGGTCCTTTCCAACTCTGTTAATCTGTAATCTGTTATGTTACTTCTTTTCTGGCAGAAATAATTGGGCACAAAAAAGCATCCATTTGCGCCAGCCAGCATTTCCGGGAGTGGGGGGGGGGGGGGGAATGACTGCTTGGGTTTATGTAGCACCTATCCTCTCAGGTTATTATCAGAGACATCTTTCTGGGTGGCAATGTACAGTAAGAGCATCCTGTAGCAGGTCATGTAAAATTGTTGATAATGAAGGAAAATAATGATGAGTTACTCTTTTATAAATTAGTTAATGTACTAACAAGCTTTATATACAATAAACATAAGCTATAATAATCTTTTCTAAATTAACCCAGGATGTATTCAGTAAAACAAATTAGAATGACTTGAGATAATTCCTCCTGGAACACACCCAAGGCCAGGCCACTGGAACACCCATGGTCAGGCTACAATGCAGTAAGATAAGAACGTGACCCGGGGCGAAACTACTGGAGGACAAGATAAGATAGCTATGACTATGGAGAGAATTGTCATGCTGACCCTTTAGAGTATAGAATAACATAGAAAATGACTTAGCAGAATAAAGGGGTGTAGGGCGGGATTATTAGGCATGGCGTGTATTGAGTAGAAAGTATAAATGTATGGATTGTAAAATGTGCTTTTGCTCTTCTTGTACTCAATCCAACTTGGGAAGAGACTTGGAGGCCGCCTTTGCAAACGCTTTTTCTCTCTCTAAACAAACCTTTGAATTGTGTACCAGATCTGTCTCTGTATTGTGAGTATTAAAATAATTGGCTATCTTATCTCACAATAACAACTGCAACCATGAAAAAGGACAGTTGACTCTCTCTTTTTTTGCCATTCTTGTTGCTAGATTTAACACCATCCCTGCATAGAAGAGGTTTTTGTGGAAGAAACAAGTAGTTTCTGGTCAACTTCTGTATTCACTCTTTTATTCCCTCTATTTGTATGGCAGTTTGATTTAATAACATCTCTACTAACTCATTTTCATGCCAGCTTAAAAGAGGAATGAAATCTCCTATTCAGTGCTGACAAGCCTCCAGATATTTCTAGGGAAGGCATCATATTTAATGCAATTAGTTTTGATACTAAACGCTTAACTAAATAGCAGTTATGTGAACCACAATACTTTTCTCTATGCAACTGTGCAAAATTCTTGATATTTAGAACTTCTTTTATTTATGGAAATTCTCAGTCATCTTGGTCATGGTTGTCCCAAAGGTGCTTTTTTCAAGAGGCAACTGACTTTCTGGTTTTTTTTCCCCTTTGAAGACATTTTGCTTCTCACCAAGAAGCTTCTTCAGCTCTTGGATGAGAAGCGAAACGTCTTCAAAGAAAAAAGAACCCAAGAAAGTAAACAAAAAAACCAGAAAGTCCAGTTGCCTCTTGAAAAAAAAAAAGCACCTTTGGGACTTCTTTTATTGTTTTATAGTGCATTTGTTTACATTTTTGTCTGTAATTTTTATTATTGTGCAAACATTTTGACATATTTCAAGGTGGTAGTTTGAGTAGTATTCCATATGAAGACATGGTTCTGCCAGCGGGCTTGAGGAATCCAGAGCGAGATGGAGCCCATTAAATGGTTTGTATGAATATATGTTGTTGTCGGGATGGGAGGCTATTATTTTATTATTTTTTATTATTTTATTTCATTATTTTTGTGTGATATTTTTATATTCGTGTAAGCTGCCTGGAGTCGCCATGGGCGAGTAGGAGGCAATATAAATTTTCTAAAATAAATTAATAAAGAAAGAAATATTACTTCACCTGACATTATTTTCAGTAAACATCAAGTTCACTCTTGGTTGGTCTCTAGTATTTAGCTCAAAAAAAGAATTACAACTTCTTACACTGTTATCAACTTTAAGAATTCCCACTGTCAGTTTAATCTCTGTGCTCTATGTTCTTTTTAAGTCAATGAAAGATTGAGACAGCCTTACAATACAGCCTTTTACCATTTAAATGTTCCAGTTCTTGAGCTCTTCTTTCACTCGTTCGGACTAAATCTCTCTTCTCTGCTTCCAATTCTTCTTTTGTTCTGGTGAGCTGACTCTAAAAACAAAAAGGAAACAAGAATAGATTCATTCTCTATTGTTTCTGAGGACAGAATCAGAACCCAAAGGACAAAACAACCAGAAATTAGGTGTAGATTTGAGATCTAGAAACCATTCTTGACTGAACAAGCTGTCAGCTAGTGATACAAACTACAACATAAAATAGCAAGTTCATCGTTGTTGAAGCAGAAACTGAATAATCATCTGGTAATCTCTGCACTGAGCAGATTAGATTTGCGTTTTAAGGTCCTGTCCATTTTCCAGAGAGGCATAAAAGATACCAATCCTGCACTAGTTATTGCAAAACCAACTTCGTTATTATTGCTGATGTTCTCCAGTAAGTTTGATAATTATGAGAATTTAGGTGGAGGATCACAGAATGATTGCAAAAAATGCATAATATAGTTGTATCTTACTCCAACTAAAAATTCTGAAAACTATTTCTCTGATCTATTCTCTCAAACAAGTTATTTGAAGAACTATCTGCATCTATAGGAATAGTCCCAGATCTAAGATCACACAAAATATCACACTGAGATCCACCCAGCAGTAAGATTCTGTAAATACAGTGCCTCCATCCTTATGTAATACTGTACTATCAGAGTACATTAGGTTCCATTTCTACTATAAGTGGCTATGGTAAAATAACAGTAGAATAAAGGTGATAGTCTTATAAACTAAAGTCAATGATTACACTTTACATGGATTTTTTGTTGTTGTCTCATGAGCTTAAAACCCCCCAGAAAATTTGACATCATGAGAAATAATATAATCCCAAACTGATTTCATCAGATATGTAGATGACTAAAACTTTTGGAAAATGTGGCAAAATGCTGCATTCATTTATTCATTTTAATAATAAATAATTTTAAAAGTAAATAAAATTTAGCAATTATATAAAAGTGGCAATATTCCAAATATAAGTGACCAAAAGAAGAAAGAAAAAATAGCAGGTAGAACACCAAAAGTTGGAGAAGCTGCCTTGAATTTCTACTGCTCTTTACCAATTTTCAGTGGATAGGGTGTGTCTAATCTAATGGTTAATGTACCAGAATAGACACTAGGAGACTGTAAGTTCTAGTCCCACTTTAGGCATGAAACCCAGCTGGATGACTTTGGGCCATTCATCCTTTCTCAGCCCAACTCACCTCACAGGGTGACTGTTGTGGAGAAAATAGGAGAAGGAAAGAGTATTAAGTAGGCACACTGCCTTGAGTTATTTTTTTAAAAATAGACAGGATAAAAATGTACAAAATGGGCACAAATTACAATTCTGAATGCTTCTTGTCACATGTGTAACTGACAGTATCCATACCTGTATGGCCACATTATCATCTTGAGCAGCTTCCAGTTCTTTGTTTTTCTCAGTTAGCTTCTTCAATTGCTCATCTGTGGAGTGTTCAAAAGCATTCTCATTTTTATATTACAATAAACCATTTAACAGCAACACCGTGAAATATCCTTTCCTGTCCCAAGAAATACTCAGACCTAAGATTCATATACATCTATGGTACTGAAATGAGAAAACCTCTGCCTAATAATTTCAAATATGCCTCAATCACAGATAAGCTATATAATTCTTTAAAAAGTTCTTTCCATTATAAAATCCCCACTGCTGGTTTGTGTAATTTTCAGCTTATGCACCAGCTGGAAGCCACATTCTTCTTATATATGAGACTTTACATACATACATTGAGGGGCCTTTATTGTGAAAAGTAGCTTTAGTACTTAGATTTACAGTCTTCACTCCTAATAACTTGAACAGTAAGTTGTACAAAAAATGATTGGAATCATAAAGAAATAGCACATTGTTTATTTTCTAAAACAAAACTTTTCAGTATTTGTCTAAAATTTTGTACAGACATATAACCACAGTAATATTATTTTGTGACCCACTTATCAAAATTATACTTACTAAGCTTGGTGAGCTCTTCTCGGAGATTCTGACATTCCTGTGTTTCATTAACAAGCCTCTCCTGACTCTGAGCCAGTCGTTTTTCTACTTCAAAGTATTGTTGTTCTGCAAAACACCCATTCATACACTTCAGTATTATCCCTTGCAGGAAAATAAATAAAAATGTAACCTTTGCACCTTTGGTCTAGTGGTTAAGACCTCAAGCTAGAAACTAGGAGACTATGAGTTCTAGTCCAGACTTAGGCATGAAAACCAGTTGGGTGACTTTTGGCCTGGGAAGAGGAAGAAGTAATAGATGTACTTGCCACCTTATTTATAAAAATAATAAAGGTGGGATAAAAATAAATTTTGCATGCACCATTTTCTCTCTTGCTACATGTCTCCATATCCAGTTATGATATCTAAACTGTTTCTCCAAATTTGCCCCTATTTCTTCCTCACAGTTCAGGTTGGCTGAACACAATCCTTCTCTAGGTTTGGGAGAATCCAACTGTATCCACATCAGCTCTGACATTATGATCAAGGAAGTTTACACATCTATGTGAGTACAGTATGTGTAGGATTACTTCCTAAATTGATTTCAATGAAATTGTTAAGATAATCAAAGAGCCAGCAACCTTTGGTAGCCTCATATTTATATAAGCAATACAATGGATATTGTATAATACCCAGCCACAGACCAAACATCTGACTAGTTTGGAATTTAGAGTTAAGTGCAACAAGACAGTTATAAAAAATTCTGATATGGGGGAAAGCATGAGTACACTCAGCACAGATCGTCCTAATGTTACGACCACAATTGAAGCCAAAATTTATTGTTCCTAAGTGAGACATTTGTTAAATGAATTTTGCTCCATTTTATTACCTTCCTTGCCACAGTTGTTAAGTGAATCATTGCAATTGTTAAGTTAGTAACACAGAATTAGTAAAGTGACTTTGACTTCCCTGTTGACTTTGCTTGTAAGGTCTCAAAAGGAGATTACATGACCCTGGGACACTGCAACCATCATAAATATAAACCGATTGGCAAATGTCTAAATTTTGATCACATGGCCATAAGGATGCTGCAATGGTCATTAAGTGTGAAAAATAGTCATGTCACTTTTTCCAGTGCCAATACAACTTTGCACCGTCACTAAATAAACTGTTGTAAGTCAAAGACTACCTGTATAAATCTTTACATTTTGAGAATGTAAAGCTTTTGAGGATGGATATTGAATATTAAACTAATGGCTAATAATGGTTATTTGTACTTTTTGGATGTAGGTATTTTTTAGTTAAATGAAAGTTGGTGATACACTCAAAAATCTAATATAGTACACTTTAATCAACAATAAAGGGAAGTCTGTATTTCAGTAACATCTGGAGTCCTGCAAATTCTCCCTGTTCTAAACAGGAGATAATAATGTGCAACATTGCTGGGAATGTGTGAATATTCTTTAGAACTTAGTTTTTTTCAGAAGTAGAACTTACATAAAGGACCCATGCCCAATGAATCTAATCTCATGTATGGATTAATCTGGATACAATCTAGTGCCTGGCTTTTAACAAATCAATGTTATTTTAAAAATATCACAGGTGAAATGTTTTTTAGTTATTTGGAGGATTTATATGGCCGCCCACACACTTTCAGTGACTCTATGGCATACAAAAAATTTAAATGCAATATACAAAGAGTATAGTGATTTCAAACTAGGTATCACCAATTTTTTTTGCCAGTTCAAGAACTCCGTACATAAAGAACCGAATACTATATTTATTATAGATTGGGTTTCTTTTTTTCTTTTGAAGATTGCCCCCAAGCATTTTCAATCACCTTATCATCAATGTAATTTTTTAAAGGGGGGAGGGACAGGAAAGAAAATTGCAGTACAGTAACACAGAACACCAATGTTAACTCTTTAAGGCAAATTGTTTCATAGGATGGGACACATAGGTTACTTCTCACATGCTCTGAACATTGAAATGAATATCTCAACATATTAAGTAGGTGGGACAGTGTCCCATCTACTCAAAAACAAGCCTTAGTAAATGAATTTCATGATTCTTAATAGGACCCAGTGTGCACACAACTGCAGCCACACTGGCTGAAATCTGGTATAATACGATCTCTCAAAGGGGCAACATCCTGAGTATCTACGTCTACTGTTAAAAAGTGAAGATTGTCTCAAGTAGCCCTTGGTCCCATGCGGTACCATCTTATATATAAATGGATCTGACTACAATATCCATCATTGCAGCCAGCACAGCTCATAGTGAAGGGAAATTCAATGAACAGAGAACAGCAAGTTGGTCTTTGTCCTTTTAGCTTCGTTCCTTTTTGGAAATGCCCAGCACACTGAAATAAAGGAATGCCTAGGTTGAATCCTCCCAATTTCCCCCCTCTGCCCCCTTTTTCAGACGCTCACGCAGGAAAAAGATAGACCGCCGGCCCCCCAACTCACCGCTATCCACCTTGTAGCGTTCGTGCCTGGTGCGGAGCCCGTCGATCTCGGTCTGCTGATCGGCGAGGAATCGCTCCAACTTGCCCTGCACGGCTTTGGGCAGCTTGGTCAATTCAGCGCGCTCCAAAACCTGCTGCAGAACCGCCGCCATCTTGGACGGCCCGCTGAAAAACACCTCTTTCCATGCAACACCCTCCCAGCTGGGTTTTTTTTTTTTTTTTTGACTCTTCGCTCCGGAAAGGGCAGAGCGGGAAGATGGGAAAGCGCGTCACGCGGTCGAAGGCGCACGCGCGTCATGTGACCGGCGCACGCGCATAGCGCAGCAGTACCTAGAGCTAAGCTACTGTACTATAATTTATATATATATATGTGTGTGTGTGTGTAACATTTTTGCTGATAAATGAAAATAAAGGGAGACTGTGTGTGTGTAATTAATCCTATAATTAATGACGAGATCAGCTGTTGTGAGCGTAAGAGTAGTATATGGCTGCTTCGGTTCAGCGACGCGTGCAGCAGCTTACCCAAATTCATGAATTTGTAAATGTGACGGGGGTTCCCACTTTTTTTTGCAGCGCGGGGATGTCGGCATTTGAAACCAACGATGGATGTGTGAAATATTTAGTTTCCGTGATTGATATGAATGGCTTCCACTCCCAGCTGGCTGGAGGGGATTCTGAGAGTTTTGAAGTCCATGCGTATCGCAGTTGACAAGCTATGCAAAGTTTTCTTATTATGATGATGGAAATGACTCGTCTGCCCCCGGAAAAACATCCAGCGTTTTTGCCGCCTTGCCTATGCCATCTTGGACGTGGCGGAATTTATTTGGAAAGAGGCGATTTCATAGGTTTATATAAAAGTTAAAAGGACACACGAGAAGCAGGAAGCTGCTATTTCAGAGCTTTATGATATAGGAGACAAAAGAAAAGAAAAATAATTAGTACTGCATAAGAAAATCCGAAAATGCTTGAAATACAAAGGGTTGGGGTTTTTTGCCATGAATGAAGCGCGTGATTACGTCATCTGAATGCGTCCTGTTGGAGGAAGGCGAGCACTGGCGCGGAGAGATGACGGACAGAGGGACACATCAGTGCTTGTGTAAAGGGCAGAAAGAATCCGAGGGATGCTTTGGATGGGTCCGTATAGCAAGACAACACGGTGAAACATGAAATAAAGCTAAAAAGGTAATTTGGATTGCAGCTGCTGTATAGGAAATTGCGTTGAGAGAGCTGCAAGGATGGAGAAGAAAAAGTTAAGTTTTTAAAAAATAATCCATGTGGTGCAATGATACTAATCTCTGCGTAGTATTTCCCTTCGTTGACTTTTAAGAGTAGAAATTAAGGTCTGTTCCCTTAATTTCTAGAATTATTGAGCCTCTTCATCTCGTCGTCGTTTATTACACACTTTATGATTTGGGCAATTGAGTCTTTGCAATAATGGGAAGAAGCTACTTCGTGGAGGAAGCTGTTGGACAATATTTATCAGACCTGACTGCTAAATCAAAAAGACTTATTACTGGTCTTTTAGTAGGGCAGGTAAGTCTGCTGTACTTTTTCACCTATGCTTCCTCTGTTGCAGTTTGAAGACTCTTTTCTGAGAAGAAAGCACTATGCAACTTCAGTTTATGTCATCAATTAGCAATGTACATATTTATTTATTTATTTATTTATTTATTTATTTATTTGTTTGTGAGATTTATATACCGCCTCACAGTGCAAGCACTCTCTAAGCGGTTTACACCAGTAAGCAATGTATATTTATATTGCCCCCAACAATCTGGGTCCTCATTTTACCTACCTCGGAAGGATGGAAGGCTGAGTCAACCTTGAGCCGGTGAGATTTGAACCACTGACCTGCAGATCAGTATCAGCTAAAGTGGCCTGCAGTACCTGCCTCTAACCTCTGCACCACCTCGGCTCTTTTAATTGTTATTGATGTATTTATTAATTGTTATTGATGTATTTCATTAATTATGCAATTCTGTATATATTTAAATATAATTCCAACATTGTATCAGTACATTAGCTATTGTTATTTAAAAGTGTCGTCTAAACTGAGGTTTCCTTACTGTATAAACAGAAAAGAAATAAGCTGCGTATGGTAATTAAATTGTCATTTGATATTCTTCTTTTCATAATCTGTTCCATTAATGTATTTTTAGAATAGAGTTTTCTTGGATTAATAGTGATTGGTTGTAAACAGAAGTGATGTTGTTGAATGCTTCAAATAGTAGCTAGGGTGTTAGAATATTTTTTGTGCATCTTGGAAGCCCTGAGCTTAAAAGGAAACTATTTTAGCCATTTTTATCTATATGGCTATTTACACTTGCTTTACATTTGATATTCCTGCATTTCTCATTTGGAATCACGTTTCTGACGATGTGTACTGCAGACATACTCTATCTAAATGAATTCTTAGAAATACATGTAAGCTACATAAGGTCCAGTTGATGCCATTGTGTAAAGTGCCTTTAAATGGTCTGTATGGACTGCTTTTTGTCCTCTACACAACTTTATCTTTTCTATTTTTCAGTGTTCGCAGCAAAGAGACTATGTTTTGCTGGCTATTCGAACTCCTGTAAAAGAGGAAGAAAGTAACAGTAGTGCAAACCACCATACAGACTTGTCTAATATTGATGAAGAATGGACAGCAACACATGCCAGACAAGTAATAAAAATTGCCTTACTTTGCCATAGAAAAAGAATTTTCTTGTAAGCCTGTTTCAGCTTCATAATGCTTTTTTTTAAGTTAACACTGCCTTCTTCTGTTTTTAGACATTAATTTAAACACGCAACAGTCATAATATTAAAATTATGCCTGTATATGCTTTGCCATATTGAATATAGCTTTGTTGCTTGCCAGGTAGGCTAGGACATTCTCAAATGGGTGAGATGTCCTGTCATATACACATAAGACAGAAATGACCAGGCCTGTCAAACTGCGGCCCGTGGGCCGGATACATCACGCGCAGGCCACGCCCACCCCAGCTCCACAAAAGCAAAAACCGTCATGATATGTCACGTGACATGATCGAGTTTGACACCTGTGCTCTAGACCTTCCATCTGGGGAAAGTAGAAAGGATTTCAAACCGTGATGAGCTTTTGGGATGAATGGACATGATCTAGTTTTCTGGTATGTTTTGCTGTCAACTGTGACTGTCATCTTAAGAGGCAGCGTGAGATACTTTTCACTGAAAAAGGGACTAACCAGGTTCTTATATTTAAATTTGGCAAGCTGATCTCTGATTGGTTAGTCTGAATTCAATGGTCCTGTGTCTGCTCTCAGACCATTGCATTTTTTTTTTCTTTCTTAATCAAGGGGTTACGGTAATTCTCTCCAACATTGAATATCTGCATATTTAAAGTTAAAATGGGTATTATTATTTCTTCTAATAAAGTATGGTTTTCTTTATCTCCCATGAAGCAATGAGAAAGGCTAAAGGACTGAAATATATGGTCACATGCTTCTATGTTAGGTTCACAAAATCATACTATTGGAATTATTTCCATTTGGGGGCATGTGTGTGTGTGTGTGTGTGTTAATATATATTAACTTTCTACTCACCAGAGATTGTGAGAACCATATTTCTCTCTCATATTGGGGTTAGGGAGAAGATGTTGCATAAAGTACATCCTAGAACAGGGGTCCCCAACCCCCAGTCTGTGGCCTGGTGCTGGCCCATGGCCCATTGTGAACAGGACCGCCCAAGCGGTGGGTGAGTGTGCAAAGTTGCATTTGCACAAGTGGTGCATGCACAAAATCATCCCCTCCCCCGCTGCCCATGGAGCCAAAAAGGTTGGGGACCACTGCCCTAGAAGGCAGGTGCTGGCAGTGGAACTACCAAAGTTGCTACTCCAAAGCAGCAGGTAGAACCAGGACATGAAGACCCATTGGTCTGCCGTGAGGCATAGTAATAAAAGCCATTGCAAACGTATTTAGCTATAAATTACTACTTGAACGGCTATTATGACTATCAAAAGCCACTGAGAGATCAAGGTCAAGGTTGGATGCACAACATCATCCTGGCATTGCCACAAGTCAAACAGTTTGTGACCAATGTGCTATTGTGACCAAGGCTGCCTCAGTATTCAAACCCATCCTAAAACCTGACTGAAACACATCTAGATAATCTATTTCCTCCAGAGTTCTCATCAGGTGCAGACTGACCACGTTCTCAAGTTAAAGATTGATCTATAATGAAAAACCTTTTGGGTCTAAGGATGGCCACTTGAAGAATGGGCGCACCACTGCCTCTGTCAAAGCTGGAGTGTTAGGCCAGTAGTAGTAGTAGTAGTAGTAGTAGTAGTAGTAGTAGTAGTAGTAGTAGTAGTAGTAGTAATATGTTTGTATTTGATTCTCTTAGGTATCAAGAATGCTTCCTGGAGGATTGCTAGTAGTTGGTATTTTTATCATTTCAGTTCCAGAGCTGGCAAAAGAAATCCAAAATATCCTGAGGAAGGTAGATAATAAAAGTAATGTTTTGTTTTATTTTTATTCTTATTTCACTTACAAACATTTGTTTTTGTTTTTTTTACTGTTACTGCAGGGGTGGGTTCTAACTTACCTCGCCGCCAGTTCGCTTTCTTCCCTGCCACGTGGCTCCACGTGCATTGCGTACCACATGGCCACGGGCGCACATGTACAGTGCCGAAAACTGCTTCTGTGCATGCGCAGAAGCAAAAAACAGCAAAAAATAGCAAAACAACCCCCCCCCCCAAAAAAAGATGGCGGCCGGAAAGTGCCGAAAACTTGGCTTCTGCGCATGCGCAGAAGCAAAAACCAGCCAAAAAAGCCAAAAAAAAAAAATGGCGGCGCCCACGTACCAGCACCGACAGAACCAGATCCGTGACGTCACCTATAGAACCGGTCTGAACCAGAAGGAACCCACCTCTGAGTTATTGTAGATGGTTAACATTTGTTTTCTATTATGTAAGTTGCCAAAATGAAATTGATTGCCATGGGGTACGAAGAGATAGATAGATAGATAGATAGATGGATAGATGATAGATTGATTGATGATAGATAGATAGATAGATAGATAGATAGATAGATAGATAGATAGATAGATAGATAGATGATAGATAGATAGATAGGTAGGTAGATAGGTAGATAGGTAGATAGGTAGATGATAGAGATAGATCATACATACATACATACCGTAGATACATACATAGATACATATATATGTAGATGAAATGCTCCCGTAAAAGGAGAAGCAAAGTATTTGGATATAACAAAGTACAATATAGATACTTTCAGTGAGTCACTGAGTTCCTTGCCAGCCAACTTCAGGAAAAGAGCCCAGACCAAGTTCACTCTTCACTTTATATTACGTACAGTATTGTGAATAACATTTAAAACAAATAGATAACACAAAGATAAAAGCACCCTTTCCTTTAGAATTCTTGGATAAACTATTAGATTGATCTTACTGTTACTTTTCACACTTGTGGTATCCTTCCTGATATTATCAACATGTACCATAAACATCAGTGTTCCCTTTGCAATCTGTTATTACCAAATTTGGATGCTCAAGGACAACCGTCTGGGTTATGTTAACTGTCTCCATAACTGTCTGTTGCTTATGTTAGCTAAAAGGAAGCATAAAGTGACCTGAACTGTCTCCAGCACTGGGTATTGCTACTAAGCAACACAAAAAGCTACACCTAGCAAAGGCTTGAATAACTATATGCTTAGTGTTACTCTATACCACCATGATGGATAGACAAGATGCCTAAGAATCAGACTTGACTCTGTTCTTGTTCTGCTTTTCTCCAAGCTTCTTTTTGCAGTAGAAAAGTCTGTAGCTAGAAAGAGATTGTGGAACATCGCAGAAGAAGATGTCTCAGATAGAGTGGCGCTTCATCTTTGTTCAACTACAAAGAAGTATCCTTTCTGCATCCGTTTTCATAGCATAAGATCTATGCTCTTTCTAAATTACAGTTGATAATTCAGGCTTTACCTCTGCTTTACCTTTGCACAGTTATAGCAATCACAATTCAAATCATTCCCAAAAAAATTAGATAAAGGTTAGTTTGTTTTGTAGCTAGCTCTGCCCTATGATCTCAATTAGTAAAAGCAAAAAACAAAATTCAATAGCCTGCTATTTTTTACAATGTAAATTAATTGATATATTGGTGTGCTACAGTATGTTCAAATCTATGGGAATGGTTTTCTATTCAAAGACGGGTTCTACCCTTTCGTGTTGTGCTGCTCAGAGGATTAAGAAAGTTTCAGAACAAATTTGGGCTGAAGATGTATCAGGATTGGGGAAGTGAAATATGTTTGTGGGCTTGGAGGTGTCAGAGGCCATTATATTAGTAAGTAGATACCACTATGCAACAGTATAGAGTAGATTGAATGGATGTTCAACATATGGTGTATAATATAGAATAAGAGGGAGGAAATGAGTGTTTTGATAGTACACTGAATTCCTTTGCTTTTTTTCTCATTTATTAATAACTGCTTCATAGAGATTTACTGAATTAAAGAAGCACTGTATTTACACATATCAGAATTCCATTCTGATCCCATCTTTATTCATTATTATTTTAATGCTACAATTTATGTGCCGTTCCATTTCTGGAGCCTCTGAGCAATTTACAGTATGAATATAATAAGATTTTTTTAAAAGGCTAATAAAACTGCAACCAGTCTGATGTGCCATCATTCATTCGTGTCTCCAAATGCCTTTCTCAAGAGCCATATTTTTACATTCTTTTTCTTGAACCTATTTGGATAATTGTACTGAGACAATTACATAACCATAGTTAATTAATCTTACACTAGAATATTAAATACTGTATATGGTGATTCGTCTACTGTTGCAGCACATTGCCATAATTAAGAACATGATCATGACATAAAAGATGGGAATCCAGATTCTAAATCAGCAGTGAGGAACCATTGCCTTTTATGTTATTTCTAACTCCCAGCTGTCTTAGCCAGATTGGCCAATGGTACTGATACTGTGATTCAGTTACATCTGAATCACCATATGTTTTCTATTACTATTCTAGAGAGTGGTTTGCCTTAATAGGTAAAGATTTACTGTCTAGCAATAAATATTGATGTTTTCATTCTCTACCATTCATGTCAAGAAGACTCACAGTTTCAGCTTTCTACTGTAGTAAGGCCTATTAGAGACAGAATGGGAGAAGGATTAACTATTGGCCAAGAAGAGTAACAACAGCTCCTTGGTTTATTTTATTTTTTTGTAGTTAACTATTGTTACTGAAGTAGATGTATTAATGGTGCCTATTTAACTGCAGAATGTATTTTATCATATAAACCAGCAACAGTGCTGAATATGTACGGCTTTTTGTTTGTTGTTTATGTTAGCTAAAAAGGAAGCAAAAAGTAACCTGAACAGACTGAATTTTAGTTCGGGTCTTTAGAGGTGGCTGGGAGGGGTTTCATTATCAGAGTTTTAAGCACTTCTTATTACTGTAGTATCTCTTAAATCTAATTATTTACTGTTCCTTAACTGGAAACGAATACTTTGTCGTACCTACGATGTGCAAGATCCAAAGGTAGGTTCTATATTGGGTGAGAACAAATAACTAATTGAATTTGGGTTGCCAATCTCAACTAAATTACCTGCCATTAAGTGGTACCTTAAGTGGAACCACCTACCTGGTGGTTAAGGCACCAGGCTAGAAATTGGGAGACTGTGAGTTCTAGTCCTGCTTTAGGCATGAAAGCTGACTGGGTGATCTTGGGCCAGGCATTCACACTCTCTCTCAGGCCAACTCTGGTTGTTGTGGAGAAAATTTGGAGGAGGATGGAGTATTAGGTATGTTTGCTGCCTTGAGTTGTTTATGAAAACAATAACGATGGGTTATAAGTAAATAAATAAAAATTATAGCTTTGTTCTTAGATTTCAGTAGGGGCTCTGCCAGTGTAAAGTTTGCATGAAAAAAGTATGTTTGGGAGCAGCAATTACACATACGCAAACTAGAATTCTGTATGTGCCTACTTCGGGATAACTCTTATTGAATTCATAAATGCATAGATTGAGTCATGTAAATTGGATGAGTTATCATTTATATTTTGGGATTATTGGATTACTTACTGTAGTAATTAAGCCTCTTTTTTTCCCCTTTAGAGTACGGCTAAGCCAGCCGACTGGAAATATCAGAACGCTCTTTCTGCTTCTTGGCTATCTTTAGAATGCACAATTAATGTTAATATACATATTCCTCTCCCTGCCACGTTGGCCAGCCACAACCTAGAAAAAAATACAAGGGTAACTAAAAAAAACTCACTTTGTGTTATTAATTATATCAAAAAAAAAGTGTTGCTTTCTTCACTAGAATAGTTTAACCTTAGGTCATTCTTTTGCTTTCCTTAGGCTTTTGCCCGCACATCTTTCTTTGGTATCCATAATTTCTTGCAAGTCCCTCACACGGCTACTTTTTTCTCCAACAGGACTCTCTTTAACTTCTTTCTGTTTTTGTCTTGATTTTAGGAGAGATCATCAGTACTATATGTATTCCGAACACTGTCCATTGCTATTCTTGATAATCTGATATCAAAATGAACAATGGAATGGAAATATAAGGGTTAAACATAACTTTCTGGGTCATGTCATATCTTTTATTTAAACACTGTTGTAGATGTATCCACATATGTCAGCTAAGACCTGTTCTTTAGAAACTAGTATCAAAAATTAGACTGAATCAACTTGTCTGCTTCATGATCTAAAATTATTTAAATTACATTTAGAAGAGAACATCTGAGGGTTGCCCTGCAGTTTAAGCTTTTAAAATTATTAAATGTATTTCACTTAACACTGGTCAGAAATATAGTAGATCTTTTAGTAAAATTACTCCTTTTTGATTCTCTTTTATAGAATGGCTTAGGACGTTGGGCTCAACAGATAGAGGAGGCCGTCTTTTTGATAAATGGACAAGCCAGAGAGGAAGATGCTGACTTACTGGAAGGGCAGGTAGATAGTGAACAATGTAAACTTGAAATTATTGTCCTCTGTAGCTGCTTGCATGATAGATTTTTCAGTGCTCTATTGAAAACAATTGAAACTTTTGTTAAAGTAAACCACTAATACAGCGCACGCTAAATAAGTACATTGACATTTAGTAACTTAATGATACATAATGATCAAATTTGGACAATGTGTTAAGGTAGAGGCTTTTTTAGAATTGATTATGAATGGGCATTAGCTAGGATTAATAAATCTCACTAGGGCTCATATATGAATGTCTAAACAAGCCCCAAAACTATTACTGTATTTTTCGGAGTTTAAGACGCACCTTTTTGCCCCCCAAAAGAGGGTGGAAATGTTGGTGCATCTTATATACCAAATACAGCCATTTTTGGCCTCCCGAAGCCCTGCCCCCGCATCTCATTTTTGCAAAAAATTGGGCGTTTTTGCCTTCCCCCACACCCTAGGAGCGCTCTGCAGTCATCCCTGCAGAGGGAAGCATGGTGCAGTGGTTAAAAGCAGCACTGCGACCTTCAGTTGATTGCTAGTTCAGCAGTTCAGCTGTTCAAATCTCACCAGGCTCAAGGTTGACTCAGCCTTCCATCCTCCCGAGGTGGGTAAAATGAGGACCCAGATTGTTGGGGGCAATATGCTGAACTCTGTAAACTGCTTAGAGAGGGCTGTAAAGCACTATGAAGCGGTATATAAGTCTAAGTGCTATTGCTATTGCTATTCCCAAACCTTCTGCATGTCCTGTTTTTGCAAAGAAAAATTGGCGGTTTTTTGCAAAAACCGGGGGTGTTTTTGCCTTCTAATTACCCCATCTAGCATGACTGGAGGAGGAATTCTGGGAGTTGAAGTCCACTAGTCTTAAAGCTGTCAAGTTTGAATACCCCTGGGTTAGGGGTTAGGGGTGCAAGGGTCTTCAAACTTGGCAAGTTTAAGAGTTGTGGACTTCAACTCCCATTCCTGAGCTAGCATGACTGGAGGAGGAATTCTGGGAGTTGAAATCCACTAGTCTTAAAACTGTCAAATTTGAAGTTTGTAAAAAGTGTACATGGTTGTAAAAAGTATTCTGCTATACTGGTATTTTATTAAATAATATATTACTACACCATTTGGTTCAGAATACTTTTTTCCTATGCATAATTAAAGTCTGCTGTTATGTTAACTTTTTCTGTCTCCCTCCCTCATCATTTCTTGCTTTGGCCTAGAATGATCCCTAGTTCTTATCTCATCCTTTATTTCCATATTTTTTTTAGAATACCAATAATTATGCTTAGTTTTGTTTCTTTTCTTTTTTAAAAAAGCTTTTTTTTCATGTCTTAGTTCTTTCTCCTTATTCCTCTCTGTGCCAATGGCTTCAAATAAGAGTGGTTTAATGATTTGGCACTCCATAAATAGTATTCTTCACCACATCAGAGCAGTCTGATCAGCAACAGTAAACTCTGCTACTGGATTTCAGTCTGTATCAAAGTACAGAATGCATAGAAAGGTGGGGTGAAATCGTGCATGTCCTCAATAGTTTCTATCATACACTACTTTAAAGGATTCTTCTTATAGTAAACTAGTCAGTGAAATTATCCCTGCTAGTTTGATATCATGAGTCTAATAATGCTTATCCAATGCTGCTCCTGCCTTCTACAGGCAAAATCCTAATATTAATGCCTTGACAAAGAAAGTCTCCAACTTTCACTATCCCTGCCTTATCTATCTGTCTATTCCTATCAATGCCCTTAAATGCCCTTTTTTCCTGTCTGTTTGCATAATTAACCAGAAGGTGGCACCAAATCACTTCAGCAAAATGTTTCTGATGATCTAAAACTCTTCCCAGCTGCTAAGGGAGAGGTGGCCAGACATTATTTCCCTTAATTTCCACTTGCCTATATTATTGTATCATTCAGTAAGAGAACAAATCAAACAGACAGTTGTAAATTCAGATGATTCCCCCTTTTTAACACAACAGCAGATGTAGACTTTAAGCCTGACATTCCAGCGGGCATCACTTGAAATCAAAAGGCCCTTATTCTTCTGAGAAGCGAAATATTATTCCATGGAGATACTTTGCTCATCATTTTATCCTGTGATAATTCTTCTGTTTCATGAAATAGTTTTAAAGATTCAGAAAGCTATTCTTCTACTGAAGAAAGAACGGGAACAACTCGTTAGTCTTGAGCCTCATGGCATCCTATCAACTTTCTCCAGTGAAATATCTCCATGTTTGATTGTTTTTGCAGTTTGCACTTCCTTTTCAAGCTCACATAGCAAATGAAACATGCATTTCAGTCCTTTTCACAGAAATCATTCTCCTGGCGGTATTTGTTGACCAGAATCTCTTATGGAATTCCTTACGGAATTTCACATATTTTGCAGTACCCGCCAATCTTAGCCTTGAGTAGGGAACTCATCGATCCAGACAGTTGGTTCAGGGAATGTGTTTCTTAGGGTGAGTTTTTGTAACTTAAATTAAATAAAACTAAAAATTGGCTATCTAGCCCACAAACATTTATTCGAAATTATCATGAATAAATGTGGATGATTACATATAGACAACATAATAGTTTAGCTTTACATGTTTCATTGAGAAGGACAAGATCACAATCTTATCCAAAAGGCAGTTATTCCACCTGTAAGTCAGAAAAGTTAATTTCACTCCTCTTGGTTTAATACATCAAGAAGACTTGGAATATAAATGTTATTTCTCTTAGCATAACCACACTGGATTCAGTAGGAGCAGAACCTGAATCTATTCATATCCAGTTTCCTGGGAGAGCATTTTAATCTGAACAAGTAAATCCCTTTGCTGCCTCTTAAAAAGTCTCTCAGGTTGCCTCACTTCTTTTTCACTCGCAATTTTAGTAACATAAAGTCTGGGTTGCTAGTGTCTCTTCTTGATCCAGAAATTCTACCATGTCATTATTCTATTTACAGTAATCCCTCGCTATATCGCTAAGTTCTTGATAGTTAATGCCTCTTTTGCATCAAAGCAGAAAAAAATATCCTTGCATAGTATCTGTTCTGTTTCTAGATTGTAGCTTTATTTCGATACGCGCATTAATGCAAAAGTAGAGATTAAGGTCACATTGTTTGAGAATGCAATCTACAATATCTGTAGAGTGGTTATTAATATTTATACCTTAAAAAAACCCTAAGCAAAGCAAAATACCCTATCATTAACAGAATTTTCTTTGAGTTAAACATTACATTCTCCAGTATAGTGATCATGCAAGTCTGATAACAAACATACGTTGTGCCTAGTTGATTCTCTATTCTACCATACTTTTGAGTACATTTAAAAAAATAAACTAATACTTTGTAGTATTAGAGAGTTACTTCGGTGTAGTGGTTAAGGCACCAGGTTAGAAACTGGCAGTGTGCCCTTATCCTACTTCAGGCACAAAACCATCTGAGTGATTTTGGGCCAGTCACTCTCGACTATAGAAAGAAACCAAGGGCAAACCGTTTTCCAAAATCTTGCCAAGAAAACTGCACAGACTTGTCTAGGCAGTCACCAGGATTCAAGATTGATTCAAAGGCATATATATATTAACATTAACTATCAAGAACTTAGCTGAACTGCAGAACATTTGTTGTCGGCTATGAAATGAATTATAAGTTTTTGCAGAAGGGTGGAAAACTTCACCGATTCATTAAATGTTTTTGTCACACAATCATGTTTTTTTTAAAAAAATCACAACAGCTAAGATCTAATAAAATACTCAAACGTCTAAATGTTTTCCCCTGATAGATTCTAGTTTAGCATTTGAACCTTACCAATGTTCT
Organism: Diadophis punctatus similis; assembly: GCA_023053685.1. Taxonomy (NCBI): domain Eukaryota; kingdom Metazoa; phylum Chordata; class Lepidosauria; order Squamata; family Dipsadidae; genus Diadophis; species Diadophis punctatus. The sequence continues at coordinate 89,467,625 of JALIGW010000003.1, read as the reverse complement.
TTTCAGTTCAGCTGTCTTCTGTACTTGAATTATCCTTACAGAAAAAATCAAGAGGATATATGCCATCAGCTACTAGGAATCTTGATGTTAGGGTCTTAACACAATTGGTAAGTAAACTTTTTGACAAAGGGATTAAAAAGTAAGATGGGACATCCTGCATTCAGATCTCACTCATATATCAGTTATAGCCTTAGGCAAATTGGTAATCATCAGTCTTGGCTCTCCATCTCAGCAAACATAAGAATAATGAAAATCTACAAAGCGGTAGAAAGTTTTTCTGGGAGTTTTCCATTTTTTTCCCCCAGACCACTTTCACTTTCCATGAGTAACATGAAAGTGTTTGTAGCATGGTTGGTAAAAGATGAAAGCTGGTTGAAATATCTGCTAATTTGTTTAGGAAGCTGTAGGTAGTCTGTTATCTTTCAGCATGAATGCAGATCACTTTAATAAATATTAATAAAGAATATGCATTAAGCATTTTCCAATGTAGAAAAATCCTGATGGTATTCCTCATTGAAAGTACCTCCTTTATGGAACAGCCTCTCTCTGGAAATGAGATTTCATGCCCCCCCACCCCTCAATTAGCCTTCTGGAAGTTATTTAAAATGGAACTATTCCAAAGAACCTTTGGAGATCATTGGTGTAATGCTATCTTGTTTAATGTACTATTATCTTTATTTCTTTACCATGGATGTTTCAATATTGTACATTTCGATGTCAATGTTGGTAACTAAGAGGACCGTTTGGAAATTACAATGATGTGGAACGCTCATAAATAAAAATAGAACTTCACATTTACAACATTTATTAAAGATAGGATGGAATTGGCTAACATATGTACTATTTGTGATTTCTGCCTCTCCTCTGTTTCAGATGCAAAGTACAAATTCCAGATCAACAGCTACAGTCCAAATCTGCAGTGGTTCCATAAATCTTAAAGGAGCTTTAAAATGTAAAGCTTACATCCATAATAACAAGCCTAAAGTTAAAGATGCTGTTCAGGTATTTTTACTATCCCCCATCTTTGAAAAATATGCTTGTTTTCATGTTCCAGCCAAGATCTCTGATTTTCCTAGTGATTAATATAAATAAGGGATATAATTGCAATAGTCCAAAAAATTTTGACCAGAGATTCCATGCATGCTTTTCTTCAAAAATGACTACACAGAACCTCAAATCTATATTAGCCCTCCCTAGTTTTGTCATTTATCATCCCAGTACATCTTTAAACATCTGACTGTGTAACAATAATTTTGGGGATAGTGTTGACAGGGTAAGCATAACTGGAGTGGGTGATGATCTTAAACATTGTTTTTTAATGAAAGTGTAGCTAATCCTAACTTGTTTTTTTTTTTAAGTTGAGACCTAGGAGGTATCGTTATATGGGGTTTTTTTAATGACTCAATGGTAGTTTGTGTCTAGTCATGATTTCTTTATGCTATGTTTTGTACAAATGACTTTTCCAACAAAGTGTGATATATGAACATAGCCAGAACCTCTTGCTTGTGTCTGAGGAAATGAAAGATGATGAGAATAAGAAACATTTCTTGTCTTTGATTTCAAACTATGCATATAAGAAGAGCTCCATGGGGAATTCAATCCATTTTCAGTATCTGTCGGATTTCTATAAAGTGATAGGCACAGCCTTCTTTTGTTGAGGGAATAATAATCAGACAGGATGCACATTAGCAGGGCCTCTCTTCTAACAGTTTAATCTTTTTACCGGTAAAAGTAACTGCAACCAAAAGACTCTATTTCTGTGACAATCTCCCAAACTGGCCAGCAGTCTTGCCTGGAAGGCAGGCTGAATTTTCACAGTGTGTCATGTAACTTGTTTTTATCACTCACTCTGCAAAGATGTTTGCATTTGGTTTTCTTCAGAGTCAGCATCCCTGGCAATAATTTCAACTCTTTTATAACAGTTATTAAATTTATATTGTAAGTTTTAGAAGGAGCGTGTATTAGGAATGTATAAAACTGGGAACAAAATGTTGCAAAGTACTCCAGAGCACTTCATTTCTTTTCCTGACCTCATGGATCTTCCAAGGACTGGCTCAGAATGGTGGGTTTTGCACATGCATAGCTTTTACACATGTTATTCTGCGTTTCTTTTGTAGGCCTTGAAGAGAGACATAATAAACACTCTTTCTGATCGTTGTGAAATATTGTTTGAAGATCTGCTTGTCAATGAAACACCAGGAAAGAAAAGTAAGAGAAGAAGGAACCCAATTATATGCTTTTTTTAAAAATTATGTAGTTTCTTCAGACTAATTTTATTTCCCATAAATGTGAATTTTAGAAAGTGCATCAACATTACATGTGCATTATTCTATGCATTTTTTTTCCTAAAAATGCACTTTTTATAAGTATTTTAAATTTTGGACTTCTCTGTCACAATATTTAGAAAATGGGTAAGGTATGTGTGAATAAAATTAGAACCTACTTGGCATTTATGACAAATTCTGCTGCCCCATATTGACTTCAAGGGCAAATGTTGTCAATTACTTATATTCTTCTCTTGCAGCAAAAGCAACTAACAATCTTTTGATTCACTGTGTCCTAGCTTTCATAGAGAATATGCCTTGATGACATGGATTGGAAAGCTATTCTAATCTCAGTTATCTGCTCTGCCCAGCAAGCAGTACTTGATTAAAAGTACAATTTTTTTCAAGAAAATAGAAAAAAAACCACTATATTAGATAAAAATGTCTTTCCTCCCTCTTTCTATGATGAGGAGCATAGAGATGAGAATTATTATCATTATAATTAAATGATGCAGACTCTCAAATTTGCTTTGTGACAAGAGAAGCCACACATCTTTTATAATATTGTTATAGTAATATAATAATAAACCATATTCTGACCTCTTCATAGGGCATACTTATTATCAGCCTCTGAACACATTTAGTGCTTCATCCTATCTTGGGTCTGGATGCTGTTTTAGGGATTGGGGTCTTTAATCCAATGTTCCAATTTTTAGAAGGCTCGCAACAAATAATCCATGGATGCTCAGAAGTCATTAGAAGGAGTATAAATGCATTTTCCCCATTCACTTTGCCTTTTTGAGGGGCTTTTAAGGGGGGGAAGAGACGTAGATAGGAGTAACCATCCTTACCATTCTTCCACTCTTAAAAATTTCTTATCTCAATGAAAAGCCTGAACATAATTGTGCTGCTCAATTTCAGTCATTTTGAAATTAAGTTTTGGCTGTATTGTCTCCCAAGTGCCACCTTTGCCTGAACAGAAGAGAATATATGTAGTTCAGGGTTGTACTATGCTCTCTGGTGCTCTCTGAATTTGGTTGTTTGCTTGCAGATATTTCATTACCCAACTAGTTAACATCATCAATGCCTTTGTGTCTTACCAATTAACCCAAAAGATTCATGCAACACTCTTCAATGCACTCTAAAAGTCTAAGAAGTCAATTTAATGTAAATAGGGTGCTGGGAGCTTGCTGGTGTATTGTTATTATGCTTATTCAAAAGTAGTAGTGATGCAGTATATGTGTTTCATTCATATATGAGATGTCATACAGTTTTAAAAATTATATGTGCAGCCATAATTTATGTGTACAGACTTTGAACAGTAGATAGCAGTGCTCTTAAAGCTTTTTTAAATTAATAATTAACAAGGGATTCCCTGTCTTTTGTTTTAGACTCCGAAAGGGAATACCACATCTTACCTTGTAGAGTTTTCACTCCCATTGTGGGATCCAATGTGTTGCTTTGCGATTATAAATTTGGTGATGAGACAATCAGGGAAATTCAGGAGCATTTTCTTGAAATGATGGATCAAGCTGTTCAATCAGATGATTTGCATATTGCTGAGGAAATGAATACAGGTAAATGTAACTGCTAAAAATTAGATTGTTTTCTGTTAGGAATTATTCAGAAACCAAACCTGAAACTGAAGCACATTTTAATTCAGATTCACAAATGTTCATTACTTTAAATGGTTTCCGAAGGCACATGATGTATTGTATCTCCAAAACATTTTCCTGTGATATTTGATGGACATTTTGTTGGGGTCTTTCCCACTTTCGAAACTTGTAACCAGACAGTAACCTTAAGGGCATTTAATTATAGTTCATTGCAAAATGGCATTTTAAATGCAAGCAATTTAATAGGTAAATTATTTTAATTTTTTTGAAAGGAATGTTTCTTAATCACTACAGGATTTTGCACTCTATGATCAAAATATGTTTATTAGTTTTCCTTGGAGCTAAGGACCAACTAAGACCATTCAGGAGATGTTCAACAAAATGTCCTAGGATCTATCTTGCTTAAGTTAACTTGGGAGACCAAACCATAGTCAGGTAAAAAGAAAGTAGGAACAATAGTGGTATTCAGTTTTTTCCATCTGGTTGTCAGAAGTTCATTCAAGCACACTTGCATCTGCCCTTTCATAAATGGTAAGCATGGGTTGAGCTGTAGAACAATCTTTAGCTGAAGCACAGAAAAATAGATTTTTTTCCAATTAAAGACTGGCTCTTTTATATCCTGTCTAGCTTAACCCTAAACAAAAACACCACAAGTTTACTTTCTTGGATAACATGAAACCAAAAAATTCAGATAATGAGCTTACAGTTCTCCCAAAATTCTTCTCACAAGGATGGTGGCTTCTTAGAGAATAAGCACTTAAAAGGAAACAAATGATGATTTTCTGGAAATTATCTCCATATCCCAAATGTGTTATCTGCAGTTGTATAATCTTTGCAGCTGCATAATAGTGCACAAAGCAGCTGATGAAAAATAGAGGCCTGCTTTTTCAGTGTATTGGTTCTCAGTTTACCTCAGTGACCTCCACTAGATGTAATTTATTGCATTGAATAAAACCTGTTAGTGTTTATATTTATTTAAAACATTTTAATTATGTTTGAACTATAATTATGTCAAACATGATCCTCTGAGCAACTGATAATTTGATAGATACTTCACAGTACTTCACAGATCTATATTTTAGGAACTTCTGTTCCTTATCATGAAAAAGTAAGATATACATTAAGTGGTTTGACTGAGTCCCAGCTTCTGTTTACTAAAGGTTTTGAACAGAGAAACACAAATAAGATTGTGAGTACCTCACTGAGGATAATCTCTTCCTTTTAATTTATTCTTAATCTAGTTGAAGATTTATTGAATCCAAGAATGGGCATCCTGGCTCTACACAACAGAGTAGCCATGACGTGCATTAGAATAGTTGTGAGTAGCAATAGCAATGGCACTTAGACTTATATACCGCTTCATAGTGCTTTACAGCCCTCTCTAAGCGGTTTACAGAGTTCAGCATATTGCCCCCAACAATCTGGGTCCTCATTTTACCCACCTCAGAAGGATGGAAGGCTGAGTCAACCTTGAGCCGGTGAGATTTGAACAGCTGAACTGCTGAACTAGCAGTCTGCTGAAGTAGGTTGCAGTGCTGCTTTTAACCACTGCACCACCTCGGCTCAGTGGTTAAATGTGATTATGATGACTTCCATGGCAAGGCAAGCAGAATTGTTCCATTGTGGCCAAAAGTTGGATTTTTAAAAGCTGGAATACATTTGGATGATGGGATGGCCATGTTTCTTAAACTTTGTTTGCCAGTTTCAGATTTCATTTTTATTTCTTCATTCCCCATTATGGATATTAAATAAGTGTTTGTTAGAAAAACAGCAAAAAAAGTGTAAAAACAATTTGATCAAATTGCTGAGTTTACTTCATTTTATATTGACATTAATACCTCACAGCCTATTAAGAAAGAACAAATATGACACTGCCAATTTTAATAACATAGATTCCAAGTGTACCTGCTTTGATATCTGATAGCCACACGGGATATTCAGATTTGCAAAGGAACATTTGTAAAGTCTATTTCTATGTAAAAACTAAGGGACAGGTTGTCCTAGGACACCATCCTAAAATTTACGTTCAAATTGTCTAGTAGAAATTACCTGGGTAGAATTTCCAGTAGCTAAGGAACACAATGCTATGATTATGCCTCTTAACTGCTCTCCTATAAGTTAGCATTTTTTTAAATAGTTCTGACTGGTTACAATGACAAATATTCCATTGTGTTAAGTAAATTAACTTGTGGAATATATTCTGTTGATTCTTAGATTTTGCAACTATAGAAACGTTGACTAGTTACGTACAGAATAATTACTCCATGATTTTAGTAATCATTGTAGTTGTTGGCAAAGAGTGCTCTCTTCTGAGAAATGCTGTTAAAATATCCTAAAATTGAACAGTTCAGAAAATATAGCTTACATGAATTAATATCAAAATAGATTAACACCTTCTCTGTTTATCTGCTGTAAGTATGAAGGGTTTTCACTGACTATTAAGTTTAAATGCTCATTGCTTTTCTAGTGTACTTATTTACTGTGAGCCTTCAGAAAAATGATCGTAGATCAAAATATTGAAAAAAAATTGACTTGTTTTGGGCGGGTTCTTTATTTGGGGAGATAATTGTTGCACAATGTTGCCTCCATTGTTGGGATGCATCTATGTAAAAGCTTCTATTTACATAGTTTATACATCATCCTTTCAAATAATAATAAGTATATCACAGAGGAATTGGTGATGCTGAGTATTATGCAAGAAATCTTTGGGAAAATTTTGTGTGAAAGAAATCATGTACATTTGGCTATATACAAATGGGAAAGGAAATTAATAATACAAGACAGTTTTCATCTTCTCCTGAGTTTTTTTTAAAGGATAGTGCAATTCATTTCTTGTTCAGTTCTTTAGAGTTTCAAGTATTTAATAATTACTAATACATGTCTTAAAAATTATTGTATGTGCTTTATTTGGATAATGTGCCTTGGGGTGTGAGTTGAAAGGCAGTGATGTCTAAGTAAGACCCAGGGCTGTTTATATCTTGTATGCAAAATTAAATTATGCAACAAGAATTTGCATACATAGATTTGGTTTTTCCATCCTGGGCTCTGGAAAAAAACATTTTTTTAAATTTTTGACGAAGAAAAGGAACATTGGCTTGGAGATGTTCAAGCAACATACAAACGCATGCTTTTGTCTTATTTCTTTTAATTATAGTTGAAGTAAGCCTGCCAAAGGAATTCCAAGATAATACACAACCGAAGCAAGTGACAAAAGAAATGCTACTGTTGAAACTACATCAAAATATGGGTATGTATATTTTAGCCTTCGCTCCTGAACTGCTGAAAATAGTCACTTTTAGTATGATTTATCACTTTTCTTGACGCATTCTCATGCAGTCTTCTTTACAGAGAGAGAGAGAGGGAGGGAGAGAGAGAGAGAGAGAGAGAGAGAGAGAGAGAGAGAGAGAGAGAGAGAGAGAGAGAGAGAGAGAGAGAGGGAGGGAGATGATAGAGGATGGATGGATGGATGGATGGATGGATGGATGGATAGATAGATAGATAGATAGATAGATAGATAGATAGATAGATAGATAGATAGATAGATAGATAGATAGATAGATAGATAGATAGATAGATACCGAGTCATCATTTAGCAACCAATTGAAGTTACAACAATGATGACTTTGCAGACAATCCTCATATTTATGACCGTCTCAAGCAAAGAAGTTGAAGTAAAAACATAAGTACAGTTGCAGTTTCACTTAGCAATCACTTTGCTAAGCAACCAAGTCCTAAAGATTGTTAAAGAAGGAGTACCTGCGGCAGGCAGGCAGGCAGACAGACAATGTAAAGAACACTAATTGCCTATTGACTTGGTTGTTTTGGTTCCTGATTTTCTAGCATTCTTTTGCTGTTTGCTTTTATTTTATTAATATACTTTTCTCCTGCCTGAGGAAGCCCAAAATAGACCCACAGGAGAAAGACTATAAACAGCATCCTACAAAATTAAACTAGTAAAAATGCAGTTTTTAGCTAGAGATGAATTAAAGTAAAATTCATTTGAAATACCAATTTGTATTATCTTTCTATTCTTTTTTATTTCTTTTCAGGAGTGGTGATAGCCGTGGCAGTTGCCATATCTGCAATAGCTTTCTCCTTTAACTACTTCAGCGATTAAGCTTCAGAAAGCAAGAACGAACTTCAGAACTCATGTCATTACAGATGTGCTGTAAGGATGCAAGCATCTTGAACTGGATACGTTAAGATATGTTGTCATCTAACAATAGCAATACATGCAATACTCTAAAAAGCAATTATTCTCTTTCTTCATGAAAGTAATGTAGGTGGTATACATTGCTTTTTGGGGAAAAGTGAGAGAACTCACATTGTCAACTGGCACATACAAGGGATTAATTTTTCAGGGGACAACTGAAACATAACACCTCTATTTTAACGTTCTCCTTACTTAATAAAATATATAAAAAACCTGCTCACATGGTTACTTGTGCTTTTTAAGGAAATGTTGGAATTGTATGATAGACAATACAAGTTCCTTTGTCTTTGAATGAACCCATAAGTGTTTTTTTTCCAATTGCATACTGTGATTATTTATCTTTCTTGATTCATCTACACCTGTCACAGAGTATATGTGAGTATATGTATACATATGTATTTATTTCACAGTGCAGATATCCTGTGCCAGCCATGGTGGATACTGGTGACGCTGTTATATAATAATACAACATAGAATAAAACAGTTAGTTGCTATGATTGAAGCCCCAGACAAGGGTTCACTGGAATAGGATATATTTTACTTGCTTGTGAAATGCAAGAATGACTATATCTCTGAGAGTGGGTCTATTACAGAGAAGGTGTGTCAGAAGGCAGTTCAGCTGTTCAAATCTCACCGGCTCAAGGTTGACTCAGCCTTCCATCCTTCTGAGGTGGGTAAAATGAGGACCCAGATTGTTGGGGGCAATATGCTGAACTCTGTAAACCGCTTAGAGAGGGCTGTAAAGCACTATGAAGCGGTATATAAGTCTAAGTGCTATTGCTATTATGTCCATGTTCTCTTCATGCTGCTTTCAGAAAGAGGAATGCTCTGTGCACTTTTCTCTCCCTCCCTTTCCCCACTTTTTAACAAAACTTTATTTTCTCTTTCCTTTGGGAAAACTTCACATGTAAGTGATAGAGATTGTTAAACTCAGATGTGATCCTTTATTAGTATATAAAGCGTTACAGGCTCGGATCATGTCTAACCTGCTGTTTTGAAATATACAAAGTTTATTTGCTTTTTGTTTTATGTCCACTTCATTGTTCACAACCCAAAGCCTCAGGGGATTGAATAAGTTTACAATATTGCAAAAATAAATCAGTTAAAAAAAAGTAATCTGCCCTTTATCTGAGTTGCTTTCAATGCATTTTGTTGGATATTAACTTGGCTATGTTGGTCACCTGATTTGTAGGAACGTTATTACTAAAGTTTGCATGCTGCTCCATTTCAAACTCTCTCTTACACATTAATGTCACTTCGACTTACAACAGAAAAAGTCAGCAAGTAAGGGAACATCTTTAAGAGATTCTGGATTTATACAAAGATGCCCGTTAGCAGGATTATGAGCATATGTTGCAAGAAGTCTCAAAGCAAAATACTTTACAATGCTATTTATGGAAGAAAGCAGTAAATAATGATGGAGAACACTCAAGAATGCTGTGGGTGTTCAAAAGCTTATTCACTCTGGGAGTGTCCTCTTGAGGAAGTATTCCGTTTAGAAATTCTTTCCCCATTCTCAGTGCATTGTGTCTGCCAGTTTTCACTGGTAGTCATTGTTAAAACTTGATCTGAATTTTATATTCACCTGTTCTCAGATTATTATCTTTCTATTCTTGTATATGAAATAACCAGAGCATGGGATGGATCTATGTTGTGTTAGTGACTTTGAGGCTGGTGTGATTCATAGAAGACTTGACTTGTCCTTTGAAAATGGACAGGGAGAAGTTAAGATAGCCTAGACCAGTGATGGCGAACCTTTTTTGGTTCGCATGCCAAAAGGGGGGGGGATGCGGGGGATCACGTCTGTGCGTGCCCACACTCATAATTCCATGCACCCCCGCACATGCACGCAAGACCCCCCCTGCTCCCAGCATGCAATGGCACGCCCATTTTTCGCTCTCCCCAGCCTCCAGAGCCTTTCTAGGAGCCTGGGGAGGGCGAAAACTGCCTTCCCCACCCCCTCTGGAGGCTGGAAACAGCCTGTTTCCCGACTCCCAGTGGGCCCAGAAGGCCCAAAAATCAGCTGGCTGGTGCACACATGCACGCCGGACCTGAGCTCGCGTGCCCACCGATATGGCTCCGCGTGCCACTTGTGGCACCCGTGCCATAGGTTCGCCATCACGGGCCTAGACTAGAGTAAAACATCTGATAGAGATTAGGTATCAGTTCTGTCACCCCTCCAAATTAAGGGCAGGAAAAACCTATCTCTTCTTCCTACCACCTCATTTTTCTGCAGGTAAAGTGAATAAGACACCTGTCAGAATGCTTTGAGAGAACCCAGTTTAGAGCCATTCTACTCAGCTGAAGTAATGGCTTAAGTAAAGAGCATGATCATGTCTGCCCCATCTTGGATTTGCTTCAAGTTTCAATAGCTAGGAGGAAAATAACAAATGACAGATTTTTCCATCATCTCTGCCAATACAACTGCTGATTTTCAGACTACAGACTTAATAAATTAATTCATTACAAATTCTTACAAGCAAGATCTTTCTGAGGCAATTGCCCTTCCATTCTCCAAGTCTTCTATGATGGATCTGGTTGATACCACCTCTTGTTTCTTAATCCTGCATTTTTCACTGTTTCACAGTTTCCACAGTAGCTAAGCGTGGGCTGCAAGTTTTGTTTTCCTGCGAGTTCTGTTATTAGGCTACTTTAGATCACTGTTAAATTGTAAGTTGCTGATTTTCAAGTTGTAAAAATATGATTCTCTTTCTAGTAGTATGGTTAACTCATTTTTTGACAAAGCAGAATTTCACATGTCAGGAGTAATGCTGTTTGTTGATGATGGAATCTAAGTTAAATATGGCGACTCGGTCAGATTCAAAACTGATCAATGATTACTTCTGATGGAACCAGAATGAAAGTGATGTTTCTTGATCTCAGCAAGTTATAAGATAATACAGAGGCAATTATATAAATCAGATAGTTTAAATATACTTCAGTTACTTCATATTTCACGTTTGGGGTTTGGGGGGTCTAACTCCAGGTACATTCACCTAAATAATGCATTAAACATGATACCTTTACCCTTTGAGAATTTAGAAATTGTTATACTTCATACTTCTGATAGTGAAGTAGTGATGCCTCCTTTCCTTAAGATGGCAACCAATGCGGGCAGTACTTTGTTAGCTGAGGGACTTTTATGATGGATTTGGGATATATGGTGGGAGTTTGTGTTCAGTTTTGAGGTTTGAGTGTTGCAGTTGGGACTGTTTGTTTTGTTTTTGTTTTTTGGAACGGAGGATGTTCCTAATCGTCATACCTGGACTCTGATAGTTGCAGATGGCTTTCGACTCCTGATGGAAAAAGACAGCTGGGACTCTGAGCTGGCTTCCCAGCTGCGTCAGACGGTCAGAACTGCCTTTGGAGCATATGCCGGTTACTGGGCATCCAAAGAGGCAGTTGTGGTGAAGCCAGGATGGACACCATTGGTGGTGTTGCAGTACTGCGGTTGGAACTGTGATTCAGCTGAGAACTCATGAAGCTACTGAGCAAGTCTTCACCACAACACTACTGCGGCAGTGCTCGCACAGCACCTTTTATTCAACAATATTTTGGACCAAATGTGTTAATGCTGGCTTCTGATAGAGTTCTGGGTTCAATTCAAGATGGTGGCGATTCCCTTTAAAACCTTACATGGCATAGGACCGGATTACTTTTCCCAATAAGTTCCACAGGAAAGGCATGCTCCAGGTTCCTTCCTTTAAATCTTGCCATCTTATGTAACCTAAGAAATGTGGCTTTCCTGTGGACACTTTCCAGTGTGTGCCCCTATTTCTGGAACAATATCCCCCACCCCCAATATACAACCAATTCTTTTCACCTTTAGAAAAGCCATTAAGACCTGGGTCTTCCCCCAAGCATTAGGGGCCAACTGAGTGGGAGTCCCCCTGTGATTGTTTTGTTGTACAGCTGATTGCCATTTTATGTTTTGTATTTTTATATTGTCTGTTATTACATGGGAGGGGATTTGCTTTTTTTTAATGAGCTACTGTGTGGTTAGGAGCCAGCACTGTTTGAGTTGGGCAGTGTAATCTGAAAATAAGTAAATAAATGACTGATCTTATCATAGCTTTCTTACACACACACACCCATAAATCCTTCAAATGCATTTGATTTATCAATTTTAAAATGAATTATTGTGACTGGAGACCATTCTCCTAAGATTTGTCTGAATCCAAATGTGTAGGTCCTGTGTAACTAACTCAGTGTGGAAAAACAACCAAGTGAATTGCAATTCTGTCAAAGGTAGGTCTGCATTCTTAAATATTGGGCATAAATTGTACAGCTTAAATGAATTACATGGGGTAATTTCCTTTGCAAAGGAAATATAGGATGATTAGGGTTTTTTTCACTTTTTCAGAGTTACATCTTACAAGTGTGTGTTTCTCTGCTACTTAGTAATAGCACTTAGACTTATATACCGCTTCATAGTGCTTTACAGCCCTCTCTAAGCGGTTTACAGAGTTCAGCATATTTCCCCCAACAATCTGGGTCCTCATTTTACCGACCTCAGAAGGATGGAAGGCTGAGTCAACCTTGAGCCGGTGAGATTTGAACAGCTGAACTGCTGAACTAGCAGTCAGCTGAAATAGGTTGCAGTGCTGCTTTTAACCACTGCGCCACCTCGGCTCCTATTTCTCTGTTCACTTGTATTGCATAGTCACAACATAATTCCAGGAAGTGCTGTAAAAGTAAATCTATTTCTGGGGCAGGCCCTGAGCTTCTGTGAGCAAACAAGGCATTTTACCGTAAAAATATAGAAAAGGCCATGAGCTTTTTATACCTTGCACACTTTATAAAATGTCTCAGCTTTGGGGAAGAAAGGTTCAATTCTAGCCAGATTTCATTTTATGTTATCATCGTACTATGATAACATTAAGATCAGCTCCTGCTAATTCAATTTCTTCCAAGAAGATTAAGGGCAAAATTGTTTTATATTCCTAGTCTAGACTTACTGCAATTTCTTCTTGGCCAAAAGTATATAGTGACGAATCAGATCATAGGTTCAAGATCTGTTCTGTGTCAGCATACAGTGGTTAAACATGTCAGAAAGCTTAAAACTCGCTCCTAATATATATGATTAGGGTTCAGATTAAGGCTCAGATAATTATAAATGGAAAGAACCCTGGAGAACTACCACTGATTAACAATAATCTGTTTGGAACTGTATGGCAGGCTGAGCAGATAATAGATAGTGCCAGAGCCAAAATTGATGGGGACACCCTCTTTTTTCTTCCTATACCTCCTTTGTTCCCCAAGTTGCTGAAAGGAATAGATAGCTCTTACAAAGAAGGTGTTTTGTAATGGTCCCTAGAGTAAAGTGACCAGATTTTTTTTTAAAAGCGGGACGGGGGGCGGGCCCGCCTGGGCGCCGCCATTTGAGTTTTGCCCTCTGCGCATGCGCAGAATGCTGCGCATGCGCAGAGGGCAAAACAATGCAAATGTCGGCGTCCAGGTGGGGGGGGAGGCGGGAGGCCTTTCCTCACCTCCCCTTCGGGAGCCGGCAGTGGCTTGGGCTGGCAAGCGACGAACGGGAGGCGGGAGGTGGGGAAAGGAGGCAGCCGGCAGCTTACCTGCGAGGCGGTGCTCCCGCAGCAGCCCATGGCGGGCTCGGGACTAGGTCTCTGTCGCGAGCTCCAGGCATCCAAGCGCTGCAGTCGCCCACCCGGCCCCAGGGAGGCGACGGGGGAAGGAAGGGGAGGGGGACAAGGAAGGGCTGTTTGCGCCGCCGGAGGGGCTGCTCGTGAGCTCAAACCGCCGCTCCGAGTCCGCAGCGGTGCCTCAACCCCCTTTTTCTGAGACGATGGCAGCGGCGATGGCTCCTCATCCCTCACCCCTCCACCCGCATCCCAACAGCAGCGGCACCTCCGAGGGCGGGGCTAGGGATGGGGCGGGGGAAGGAGAGGAGGAGCAGCCCCCCCTTCCCCCTCTCCCCAGCAGACAGCCGGCTCGCTGAAATTCCGCTTTGCCTGACTTGCTTCCGCTTTTTATTTCGGTGGTAGTACCTCTCTTTTGTGCTTCCCCTTCTAAGGTGACCAGACGTCCCGCTGTTTCGGCATTCTTTCCAAAAAAACGTGACTTTTTGGAAAGAATGCGGGACGCGGGACACACGCTTGAAAAGTGTGTCTGTCCCGCCAAAAGCGAGACGTCTGGTCACCTTACCCTAGAGCCCTGAGAAATTCAACTAAATAACCTAAATGCTGAGCTAGTTGTACCAATGGCCTCATTCTGTAGAAAACTTAAAACTGAGCTTGGCCAGTCTGGTGAAGAGAAGGACCAGGAGTGACATGATAGCAGTGTTCCAATACTTGAGGGGATGCCACAGAGAGGAGGGGGTCAGGCTGTTCTCTATGGCACCAGAAAGCCAAACAAGGAATAATGGATGGAAGCTGACCAAGGAGAGATTCAACCTGGAAGTGAGGAGAAACTTTCTGATGGTGAGAGCGATCAACCAGTGGAACAGCTTGCCAGCGGAGGTTGTGAGAGCCCCAACACGACCTTCAAGGAGAGACTGGACTGCCATCTGTCTCAAATGGTGTAGGAACTCCTGCTTAAGCAGGGGGTTGGACTAGATGACCTACAAAGTCCCTTCCAACTCTAATAATAAATCTAAATCTAAAACATACTTCTGTATACTGATTAACCGCCAAATACATAGCTCTTTCAATGAGTTCTGCATGAAGAACTGTGCTGTCACAAGAAGATAGGTTTCTATCAGGTTTTGTCACCAAGTGGAAAAGAAATTGGATATGTTTTCAAAGTTTAATGCATGAGGTTCAGAGTTATACTGTACATAGAACAGTTCATGGCTAATGAATGCAAGAGAAATTAAGGGAGGAATATAAGCAAATGACTTTCCTTTTGGATTAGTTCTGCAAGGTTATTTTTTTAAAAAAAAACACAAAATATATCCTTGAGATGTGGTTTGGGCACAACTCCTGATTTTTCTTATCTCTGCTGAAAATGATAACACAAGAACATTTGGAAGGCCATAAATCTACACTTGACGCAGTCTTGTTACCTGTCCCTGGTTGAAAGGAAGGTGAGAAAAAGGATTCTTGAATGCCACCTTTGTAATCTTCTCATTTTCCTGCAGAAATCCTGATGGAGCCACAAAACCCTTAATTTAAGTTTGATCAATCATATACTGTTACCTTGAAGAGTCATAATATGCAGAAGCTTGGTTAGCTCCATCTGAGTGAGTGCTGACAATTTTCAGTTTATAGACTTCCCCAAGAATGCAAGTTATATGATATTTTTATAGCCATTTATAATTAGATCTATTAAAATTATGTTATAGATACAATGGGATACAGTTAATGATCTTCATATTTATATACTTTTTAATCTTCAGAGTTTGATATATGAAGACTAGATGGAAGTTATTCAGTTTTAAATGTATAGCACTAAATCTTGTACAATAGACTACATTTTGTCTAAAAATAGTGTACCCAATTCATTTCTACATAAACATATATACAGAATAGTAAACTTTCTATATATATATTTATACTTTATGCTTATTCCCGCTATACAGCTAAGGAACCTAAGCCAGGAGATGATCAATCTAGAAATTCTATATTTGGTTTAAGAAACCAAAAATACAATACCTAGAACACAGTTATATCAAGAATGTTTCAAACTGAGGTACTATCTGTTTATTCATGAAATAGATAAATTGTCTAAATATATATATAAGAGAAAGCAGGGCCACCAACATTTTCCCAGGAACCCAATTTGTCCCATAGTAATAAATATTATTTGGAAATACCAATCACACTTAACTCCATTAAAGAAAAACTAGAAGGAAAGCGAATAAATACCATTTGAGAGAAGAATAGCTTTCTACTACACCTTTATTCCTCTTCCAGCTTTTTCCCCCCCATCTTCTAGTGCTTCTATGGGTCTGCTTGAATGGTTCACCACTTGCCATGAAAAGGTCCTGGGTTCAATTTTATATGTTAAATGCTTTTCTAAAATCGTGCCTTACAATTTTGACCTTTTTTATATTTTCAGGAATGGGTGAAGGTATTTTATTTCTTAGGACTAAAATCTTTTCCTCCCCAAGATTTGTCCAGGGTTATCTACTTTTCAACCTTGCCTTGGAGATATATGATCACTGTATATTAGTACTTTTAGAACGTGCCCTGCATTTCAGTTTTTTAATCTGATTTTTTTCAAGTTGGCCAGGTTTTTTTTAAAAAAATATGCATCTAAAAATGTTTTGAATTTGCAAGATAAAGAATCCCAGGGGACCTGCCACTCCCCCCCCCCCCCAAATCATTTATCTTTCTCCACATTCCAACATTTGTAAGCATTACTAAGCTTTGGGGCATCTACTTCCTGCACACTTATGAATTATTTCTTTCTCTGACTTTTACTTAGATCTTTGAGGTTTCTTTGTCTGATGTCACTGGGCAGGGTGGAAAGCCACTGTCATCCTCATGTCTGTTATACATTATACAGATGTTATACAGATGTAAAAAAAAGATGTTGAGACTCTAGAAAGAGTGCAGAGAAGACCAGCAAAGATGATTAGGGGGGGTGGAGACTAAAACATATGAAGAACGGCTGCTGGAATTCATAGTTCATTAAACTACAGTATGTGTAGTTTAATGAAAAGAAGGACTAGGGATGACATGATAGCAGTGTTCCCATATCTCAGGGGCTGCCACAAAAAAGAGGGAGTCAAGCTATTTTCCAAAGCACCTGAGGGTAGGACAAGAAGCAGTGGGTGGAAACTAATCAAGGAGAGAAGCAACCTAGAACTAAGAAGAAATTTCCTGACATTTAGAACAATTAATCAGTGGAACAGCTTGCCTCCAGAAGTTGTGAATGCTCCAACACTGGAAGTTTTTAAGAAGACGTTGGATAACCCTTTGTCTGAAGTGGTGTAAGGTTTTCTGCCTGAACAGGGGGTTGGACGAGAAGACCTCCATGGTCTCTTCCAGCTCTGTTATTCTGTTCTATTAACCTGAAGGCAGAGTAGGTTGGAACAGAAACAAGGTGACAGTGGTTCCTCTTTTGTGGTTCCCCTTCTGTGAAATTGGTTCAGTCTGGCAAACTCCAGAGAGATCCACAGTATGCAAGGAATCTGAGAGCCCCCACCCCACCCCACCCATTAAGCCAGAATATTTTCCATTCAACTTTCTGCCTCTCCGATGTGTTAGACCACTTACTGTGAAATTAGTCACTCTGTGTAAGGCTTTATTTAATACACATTGCACAACTGTTCCTGTTTACTTCATTTTTTTAAATGAAAGCTTTTGGGGATCACTCTAGATGAGAGAGTGTATTCTAATGGTGCTGAAGACAAAACCAGAAGAAATCATTCTCAGCTGCTGTGGCCTAGAGGTGGAGCTCTTGCCTCACAATCAGGAGGTTGTGAGTTCGATCCTAGGTAGAGGCAGATGTAAGGATCTCCTGCTTGGGCAAGGGGTTGGACTAGATGACCTGCAAGGTCCCTTCCTTTCCCTTCTGTTAATCTGTCTGAACTGATCTTTCCTTCCCCTTTCCCTTTTAGAACAGTTGTCTAGCAATAGCTCTTCTCCCAAAGAAAAGCACAAACTGGGTATATTTTCTGAGTCTTTCTTGAACAACTATATACAGATTGTGCCCAGGGGAGAAGTACTAGCCCCAGCCCTATTATCTCATCTCCCTCTGTCTAAACATTGAGGAGGCTGCAGTGATGGTTTGTCCCATTACAACTGCTTAAATGCATGGAAAAATCAGTGTTCGCTTGTTCTTAATTGTTTTTTTATATTGTCTGTGTGCACATATTAAAAAAATAGAATAGACCCATTTAAAAGCTGTTTTAACTAGCCTTTAATTACATCAGCACAGAATAGAAAAGTTTAGTCATTGATATTGTTTTATGAACACATTGTTTTAATTTACCATGTGACATCATACAGTATTTAATAAGTGTTTTGTTTTGATGCATGTATGCATTTTCTTTATACGTTTTCCAACACTAACCTAAGTTTACTAATTGCACACAATTAAAAGTGAGTTAAAAATATGCTCTTTAATTTCTCTACAGATTTGGAGAGATAATGTACTTGATTAGCAGCTAATGTTATGTGATGCTTTCCAAACAGCACATGCTAAATACAATGTTCTTCAAGTCTCTTTTTTTGGCTAGTAATTTCAAATCAAATTATGATAACTACTCGCAAATCAGAGAATTTTATTTATTGCCTTATTTCTTGTTAGGTTAAATTTCTAAAGCCGTCCAATTGCATAACAACTCCAAGTAATGTACAGTATTAAAAAGAATAGGAGAAAAGCATCATAATAAACTCAGGTGGTAGTTTTATTAAAAAATGACAATTTCCTGTAATTCCCAAAGGGGCTTGTCACACTCCCTAAGCTAGTGCCAGGGAAGAGCCAGGTTTATTTAAACAAGGTCAGGATAGGAGCTGTTCAAATCTCTAGGAGGATGTTGTATCAAAGGGCAGTCACCAGACAGAGAAGGTCTGCTTCCCGGGTCTCATCAGGTGGTACTGTTATACCAATGTGATTGAAACCATGTTGACTCTGTCTGATCATAATAGAACATAGAATACTAAGGTTGTCTTCTAGTCCAACCCCTGCTCAAGCAGACAATTCCGGACAAATATCTGTCCAGTCTCTTCTTGTAAACCTCCAATGATGGGAGCACCTACAACTTCATTCCACTGATTAATTGTTCCCACAATCAGGAAATTTCTCCTTAGTTCTAGGTTGGATCTCTCTTTAATTATCTTCCACCTGTTACTTCTTGTTCTGCCCTCAGGTGCTTTGGAGGTCAACCTTTTCTCTGTGACATCCCCTCAAATACTGGATGACTGCTATTATATCAAATCTTATCGTTTTCTTCATTAAACTAGACATACCTACGTCCCTCAATATGGTTCAGCCGCCAGAAACCTTATCATTTTTGTTGCTCTTCAGTGCAATCTTTCTAGGGTCTCAGAATCTTTTTTTGTATCATGGTGACCAGAATTGGATGCAGTATTCCAAGTGTGGTCTCACCAGTGCAATATTAACAAGTACTATCACTTCATGTGATCTTGCTCTGTTCTGCAACCTAGGACTACATTGGCTATTTTGGCAGCTACAGCACACTGCTGGCCCATATTTAAGTGCTGGTAATAGCCTTTTTAGCCATTCAAGAAAAATGAATTTCTAGGAGATCTCACTAAAGCAGTGATGGCGAACCTATGGCACGGGTGCCACAGGTGGCATGCGGAGCCATATCTGCTGGCACGCGAGCCGTTGCCCTAGCTCAGCTCCAGCACGCATGTGTGTGCCCGCCAGATGATTTTTGGCTCACACGGAGGCTCTGGGAGGGCGATTTCAGCCTCCGGAGGGCCTCCGGGGTGGCGGGAGGAGTGTTTTTGCCCTCCCCAAGCTCCAAGAAAGCCTCTGAAGCCTGGGGAGGGCAAAAAACGGGCCTACTGGGCCCACTGGAAGTCGGGAAACGGGGGAGTGGGGAGGTCACGCACGCATGCGCAGGGGGTTGGTGCAAGTGGGGGGCTTTGAATTATGGGTGTGGGCACACACTATTTCAGCACCCGAGGAAAAAAAGGTTCGACATCACTGCACTAAAGTGAAATTCTCACTTCCCCCTGCCCCCTATTTTTAGTTACATTTCTGAAATGAAATATTGGAAAACCACATTTCCAATTATGCCTGTCTTTTGGACAAGCGTCAGGTGCTGCTATTAAAGTGACTTACTTACCTGCCCTTAATGAATGGGTAGACATAACAGGAAATAGACCATCCTTCAAATAACCAGACCCTATGTTGTAAAGGGCTTTATAGGTTATAACTATTATCTTGGATTGCACTCTTAATGATTACCTGCAATCATTACAGCTCACTAAGCAGCAGAATTACATAGGTATAATGTAGCATACTCAAAACCACTCCTGCTGCTGCGGTTTCTGGGTCTTCAATGAAAGTCGAATGAAGATCTCATGAAAATTGATCAAAGCATGAATGATTGTGAGGAGGGTTTCCTAGTACAAAAATGCATGCAATTGGTACACAAGATGAATCTGTGCAAAGGCCCTTTTGGCCACAACTGCCACTTGTTTCTTAAGCAGGAGCTATTAATCCAGGAGGACACCTCAAATTATACAATAGTCCTGATGATGGTGCAACTCTATTTAAGGCTAAAAATCAGGGGTGGGTTCTAACCTCGCTGCCAGTTCGCTTCCTCCCACACCACATGAGCATGCCTCGTGGTGCGTGCATACGCAGTGCCGAAAAAGAAAAAGAAAAAAAGAAAAAAAGAAAAAAAGCCAAAAACAAGATGGCGACTGCATGCACAGTGCCAGAAATTCAGCTTCTGCACATGTTCAAAAGAAAAAATAAATAAATTTAAATTTTTTTTAAAAAAAGATGGCGGTGCCCACGGACCAGCACTGACTGAACCGGTTCCGTGATGTCATTGTGACTTCACTAGCGGGTTGCTACCGGTTCGGGCGAACCAGTCCGAACCGGGAGGGACCCACTTCTACTAAAAATGGAAGACACCTGATCTGGAGGGAGCAAGAGATCCAAATATCTACAACTAGTCAATCTTGCAAGGAGTTAAGCTTGATCCTATTCCAACCCATCCAGATTCTGACACTTCTGGAACTGCAACAACATTCTGACAATATCCCTGAGATGCTTAGATGCCTGATCCCTTAGATAGCTGTTTTTAACTAACTAAACCATAAGAGTTATGTTGTAAGATGTTATGAGTCTGTTGTATTTCTATCTTATATTGTTATTGGGTGGTTCATGTATTCTCAAAAAGGACTTCTTTCATGAATATAGGTAAATCAAGGAAATTCAGAATCAGAAAACTGTTGATAGACCAAATCCTGACCAAAGTTGGTGTTCACCAGAGTTTAGAGTTGCCCTGAATATCCAGTGTTCAAAAGGAAACTTATCTTTACCCTTAATGTGGCAAATGTTTTGCATCTCTAAAACTCTAATGACCCACCTACAGGCCGCTACTACCGGTTTGCCCGAACCGCTCCGAACTGGCTGAATACCACCTCTGGTTGTAAGTATTAGTCCATCTGCAGTGGTTTCTGAAAATTGTCCATACTGCCGAGGCTATGGTTACAATTTGGTGATTTACATCTGCTAACATTGTATCCCCTTGGTAAGAAGATTTCACCAATCCTAATTTTTTAGTTCTCTTATTTCTTGTAAAAGTGAAAAGAAGAGGGAAAAAAACAAAAATGGATCATCAGGCTAAGTCCTGGGCATCCTTATTTCTTTTATATCTTTCTATACTTTCTTAATAAGTCTTTTCTATTGCATCTATATGCAGCATTGCCTACGTAAATTTGGCCCCAAATGGGATCCAAACTAAAAATTCATTGAGCACAGATAATGAAATACTAGATAACTTATCTACTGTTCAATTTCTTGTTCATCCATGTCATTATTGTCAAGTTCTGGGATTCCTTTTTGAGGGAGTAACCCATACTCATTTAAGAAAGTCTCCACATCTGTAGCAGAAAATTCTCCATTCAATTGGTCAGTTACACTAATGAAATTGCTTACAAGCTGCCCACCTTTGTAGACAAGTAGTGTTGGAAGAACCTCACTGGAGAAACGGTCTCCTGCCCCTGTGTTAGTAGCCTTGATTTTGCAAAATTTCACAATGGAGTACTCGGCAGCAAGACTAGTAAGGCTGCTGTTGAGTGCCTCACACTCCTTGATGCCATCTTCATAGATGTGGACAATTACGGTGGTGGCTTTGTGTTCTTTCTCCACAGCTTCCAGGAACTCCTTCCCATCCTGCAGCTCAGAAACGCAGCCGTGCCTTGGCGCAAAGCTCAGTCGCTCATGCATGTTCTTCATGCAGCGCTTCCGGTATTGCTGTAAACAACTCTCATCTTCTTTGACATTCAACAACTCATATTCCTGCATACTCATCTGCAAATAATTGTAAGAATACATTGAACGACAAATGCTGATTTAATTGCCAAGCACAAAATGAGAGATTTTATGCAGTCTCGTCACTCTCGTGGAATATAAATAGAACATTTTATACTCAAAGAAGAAGCACTGAAAGTTGAAAAGCTTCCATGTAAATATATTTATTCCAATAAGCATTGGTAGGGCATTGATTCTGATGCAGGCTTTCCATCCAACGTTGACAGTACCATCAGGAGGATTATTTCTACTATACATTGTCACAAAATGAAAGTGAGTTAACTTTCAATGATGAAACTGGATCAGGCAAACAAATATACCATTGTTTGGTACAGGATGTTATAATAAGATATATCTAGTTCTAGAACAATGAGGATTCTAGTCTAGTTGTGCACTGTCAAGAAACATCAGCCTAGTTTTTGTCAATGACTTGGAGCCATTAAATTTTTCCATAAGTTGGCTAATGCAAGGCATGGTAAAATTATAAAATGGTCATATCTCAATACTCAGTCTGATCTTCAGGAATACATTTCCCTTGTTCTTTGTGTCTTTAACACTGCAAACGTAGTAAAATATTAGTAAAATATAAAAGTAGGGAAAACTATTTTCTATAGGAATCCTACTTATTTGGTTCTCTGACGGGTAAAAAACCTGCTGTCTTCCAGATTTTGCTCTGGTCCCAGCATCCCTCTTCTAGGCTACACCAAGGAGTTGTTTGCAGCATTTTGTGTGCTAAAAGATCCCCCAAACTATTCCAGGGGCTCAAATGATCTCACATGTTCCAGGAATATATGAAAGAGGGAGACTGTGGGGTCACACAGGCTTTTCCCCCATACTTTCTACCAATGTGGATTGTGTGACACAGCTTTTATACCCACACCAATTTATTAAACGGGGTCTATCTTCTCTTGCCTGGAACAGTTCTGATTTCGAAACATGTATGATGCCATATTCAGTCTCATGCATGTTAACTATACATCTGGCATCTGACATACATGGTGAAAATGTAATTATTATCTGCATTAGCATAACAAGCCTACCCCCATATTTCTTGAATATATAGAAAAACTATCTGAAACCTTCCCCCATGTATCTTTTCCCTTACATTGTCTTCAGCGGTGGGTTGCTTCCAGTTTGGATCGGTTCTTAGAACCGGTAGCGCCGGTGGCAGGAGGCTCTGCCCACCCACTGGGACGCTTCTGCGCATGAGCGCGCATGAACTGGTAGTAAAGGGTTTTAGAACCTACTACTGATTGTCTTCCTTCCCTCATTTACCTTACGACTGACTCGTTCTCTGGTGTCTCTATGATCTCTGCTTTGACAGTTGTAGGGCGAAGAGATTTGCCTGATGAGGAGCTCTCTCTTGCTTGGAGGAAGACGGTCTTGGTCTTGGCTCTCTAATTTAAATTTTCTCCAATCATTGATCACCCCTTTAGGTCCTAGAAGAAGAAAATGCTTTCATTTTGTGTTATTTAGTTTTACTTTCTTTTCTTCTTTTCTTCTTTTTAATTATCAATTCTTTAGATGCTTCAACAAAGAAGGTTAATGAGGAAAATAGAAAAGCACATGCATAGGTAGATATCTTTACGATGGTGGCTGAAAAATATTGCCTTATTACGGTATTGAAATGAAATTTCCGCAAAAGCTTTTTCAAATTCAATTCACTCCAAAAATTATTGTATTGCAAACCGCTCAGAGTCACTTTGGATAGTGAGATGGGTAGCATATAAATTAGATAGACAGATGATTGATAGATAGATAGATGATAGATAGACAGACAAGACAGACATAGATATAGCTGTATCAGCAGGCATTTGGGTGCAAAAAATCATAATTATGGACTTTATACAAACTTCGGTTCTACTAGTGGACAGTTAGTTACTTGAGGTGATTGCAAAAAATCCGGCTTGAACTAATTACCTTATTTTTCGGAGTATAAGACCCACTTCCCCCTCCCCAAAAAAGTGTGTGGAAATCTCTGTGCATCTTATACAGCGAATATTGTGGCGGGGGTGGGGAGTGGGGTTGGTGGGGGGCCAATCAGCTGTTCTAGAATGGGCCGTAGTGGCAGCGGTGGCGGTGGCGAATGGGCCGCAGCTGCGAACAGGCCGCAGCGGCAAACAGGCCGCAGCAGTGAACGGGCCACAGTGAACAGACGTCGTCAAATGGGCTGCAGCACTGGTGTGAATGGGCCGTGACAGCAGTGAATGGGCCGCGGCAAACGGGCCATGGCAAATCGGACAGATGAATACCGGATGGATGCTGGGAGGCAGAGGCAGATTTTTTTTCTCTTGTTTTCCTCCCCAAAAGCTAGGTGCGTCTTATAGACCGGAGCGTGTTATAGTCTGAAAAATATGGTATTTCTTTTAAGAGGAATATGGGGAGAATGTTGTAGAAATGTTGTAGAAAGCTTTCTAAATCCTATAAATTTCTCTTACGAATTGTGGGTCAACCATTAGTGGAGTTCTTTCTAGAGCTTCCTGTTATTATATATCCTATGTTCCCATATTAGAATCGTAGATGACTCTCTTTCAGTTTACCTGATTCATACTTAAAGTACCATTTTTACACACATTTTCTGTGGCCATACACTGATTATGCACCAACAAGTTAGTGTTGACTCCTAATGACCATAGAGACACTACACTTGATTTTAGCCAAAAGGCTGAGAAGATAGATTTCATAGACATAGACATAGACATAGAGACACACACACAGACCCACACAGACCCACACAGACCCACACACACACACACACACACACACACACACACACACACACAATTTAGAATTTATGTATATATTGAATTAACTCTACATGCCTCCTCTATTCTAGAATATGTTCTTGCTGCTGCATTACAATTCAGTGTTAAGCAAGGTGTCCAGAAAGCAGTCATTTGTATCAGGGATATTTTGCCTTGATTACCTGTATGTACAGCTTCTGGGGCTTCAAATTCTTCTTCCAAATTAATACTTTGTTGGTGTTCCATGACTGTAACAGGCTGGGAGAGACTAATAGTCAAACAGACAAATTAAAAAAAAACATTTACACATAGAATTTATGGGCAAAGGCTATAGACTTTTAAAGCATACCACCACATAATTAACAAGCAATAGCTGCAGGTAGTTCATTTTATGAAATCCTTATAATTCTCTTCTGAATATCTGAAAGAATACCGGAAAAATGTGTCTAGCTCTTTAAAAGGGATTATAAAAATTAGTCTAGACTGACATGTAGGCTCAAATTGTTATAGTGTGATTAAATATCATATATTCTTTTATCAGATATTCCATTTAAAAAAAACTTATATTATCTCTGCATCCTCTCCCCAGATACACAATATATGCAGTCATTTCCAAGCAAAATTTGGACAGCAATATTATTTCCCTGCAATGTATGTTCATAAAAAAACATAAAAGGGGAGGTATTCAAACAGAAAAGACATCTCCAGAAAACCTGGTTGTTAAAAGAACAGCATACTTTACTGGCAAATGTGTTACTTTGATTGGAAAAAGCAGTGATGAAATGGCATTTGTTTTAAGGCAAGAGTAAGCAGTGTTTCCAAGGTTAAGGTTTATGTGGCATGCCAATATCCATTTAGAAAATGAATGGAACCATATTTTCCAACTATAGTTACAATTTCAGAGTTTTTATTCCTTTTGTCTTTTACAGGACAGGTAGTCCTTGACTTATGACCACAATTGGAACCAGAATTTCCAATGTTAAGTAAGGCACCTGATTTTACCACCTTTTTTGCCATAGTTGTCAAGCGAATTATTTTAGTCGTTAAGAGAAACAAGTGATTGTTAAGTGAATCCAGTTTACTCCATTGACTTTGCTTGTTGGAAATTGGCTGGGAAGGTTGCAGATGGTGATCACATGACCCCAAGATGCCGCTGTGAATACATGCCAATTGTCAAGCACTTCAATTTTGATCACATGACCGTGGGGATACTGCAACAGTGGTTAAGTATAAGGACCAGTTGTTAAGTCAATTTTGTTAGTGCCATTGTAATTTTGAATGGCTGCTATATGGATGGTTATAAGCTGACTTTTTTTTCTTTTTACGACCCTCTAATCCCTTTCATTAGAATGGTGTCAGGACAACTGAATGGAGCTGAGTGTTTACTGGCCAGATGCCCTTCCTGCCGCCTATGTGGAGTTCGCAGCAGATATTTTCCCTTAGCGCCCTGATATAGAAACATCTGTCACTGCCTAGGTTGAATTCTCAACCTTCCAAGTAGGAGGTGAGCATATTCACCTGTAGGCCACTGTGACACTCAAATTGTTGAAGTTGAATACTATCTACAATTCTATAATAAGAATGAAGTGTGGGTTGGCATATTGCAATTACATTGAAAAATATTTCAATAAGGAGATGGGGAAAAATTATAAACGTCAAACCAAGCTTGATGTCTCTTTTTTTAAAATAAAGCAAAGTTTATCAATTTTAGAATTAGTATAAATTATTTTGTTTTCTGGCTTATTTAACCATGTGTCCCGGTGACTACCAAACACCAAGACGGAATATATTGTTCTTTTTTTTAAGTTCTTTTGATGGAAAAATGAGTAAATAAAAATTTAGGGAACGAAAGTGAAGTTATATAATACCTACTCACTTGTTTATGAATTAAAGTTTTCCTGGCAATCTAAATAAAATGATGCAAAAGAGCAGATGTATCTGGATATGAGAAATATTTGCATATTTGCAATAGTTCTACTATTGCTTTGGCAGGCATTTGGCTATAATTCATGTATAATTACATTGAAGGCCGCATCAGGGTTGTGTTTGACCTCGGGGGGCTGGGTGGGTGTGGCCAGGGTGAGCATGGCCAGCTCGAGGTCACTCATGTCGGGGGCACCTGTGGTGGCTCAAGTGCTCTGCCAGCGAAAACGGGCTCCCGAGCTCCGTTTTCTGCTGCCATGGCCTCCTGCAACCTCTGCCAGCGAAAACAGGCTCCCAAGGTCCATTTTTGCTGGCAGAAGCACCGCAGGCCGGTTCTTTGCTGTTTCCAGGGTGGCCCCTTGGGCCAGATTTAAGTACCCTGCTGGCCAAACCCAGCCCCTGGGCCTTGAGTTTGACACCCCTGTTCTAAAGATATGCTATTTGGAATTATAAATGTTACTTAAAAAGGGAAATGATTGGTAAGTAAATACTGGTCATAGTAAAATGAAAAGTAAATATGCACCGGGAAGTCTTTGTGGATTTATTTCTGGTGGAGAAATATAGATAATATTTTTGTACAAAGGGCAAATTGTTTGTTCTTGTTCTTATTCTATTTGAGGTTTGTTTGACACACCCATGTGGGTAAAAATATCTCAAGGAGGCATTACCCGAGTGATAATTTTAGCAGTTCAAGTATGAACAAGGGAAAATTGGCTACTTCACAATGAATACATTTCTTTTGCATCACGTAAGTACAAATGTTTGTACTTCACTTGGTTAAATGTCTTTACTATTTCCCTATGAAATTTCAAAACTCGGGTGAGTACAGGCCATTAAAGTACAGAAATAATCTCAAAAGGTCTCAATGGTAGGAAAGATTACATGAAGAACCATTTTGCCCCAATGAGATTGATCTGTCCCACTAGTTCCACCAGAAGGGTCATACTGCAGATCCCATTGGCAGGGGTAGGTTCTAACTTACCTCGTTGCCGGTTCGCTTCTTCCTGCGCTGCATGGCTGTGCCATGCCGAAAAAATTCCCCCCGCCCAAAAAGCCAAAACCAAGATGGTGATGCATGTGCAGTGCCAGATACTCGGCTTCTGCACATGCACAGAAGAAAAAATAAATTAAAAAATCAAAAAGAAAGATGGCGGTGCCCACGAACAGGCACCGACTGAACCGGTTCTGTGACATCATCGTGACATCACCAGTGGTTTGCTACTGATTCGGATGAACCGGTCCAAACCGGTCTAAACCCACCTCTGCCCATTGGTCAAGGAATTCTGGCTGGCAGGGTTTAGGAGAAGAGCCTTTTCTGCTGTGGCCCCGGCCTTTGGGACATCTTACCGCTGGAGGTGAGATTGGTTCCCACCTTCTTGGCCTTCCTTAAGGATCTCAATACCTGGCTCTGTTGATTGACCTGGGCCCCCGATGAGGATGCTTTAAGTTGGAGGTGGTTGGTGGAGTACAAAGAACCCACTTCCGTACTGCTCGTGAACTTAATTTTACTTAATTCCTGTTAATTTTAATGTTTTTTAATGTTTTTATATCTGTGTTTTTACTGTATTGTAAGCTGCTCAGATTCACTTAGTGAGATGGGTGGAATATATAATTAATAACATAAATAAATGAATGAATGAATGAATGAATGAATGAATGAATGAATGAATGAATGAATGAAGATTTAAAAAGCTCCAGCCTAAATCTCCAGCTTAACTAGTTAGCTGGGAAAGGTCTCCGAGGACATTAGATCAACTACCAATCCAATTCAGGGCAACACAGATTCTGATACAGTTTTCTTTTTATATCAGAGATGGGCAGAATTCAGGCTTGCAGGATATAATTGGAGTTTTAGCAGACGTCTGAGTTCTGCCACCAATTTCAGACAAACCTGATGGCTAAGATACAGCTTTCAAATTGCACTCCACCACTAAAAAAAATCATACAAGCCTGAATTCTGCCTTACTTAATTAACAGGATATAATTGGAGTTTTAGCAGACTTCTGAGTTCTTTCAAATTGCACTCTACCACTAAAAAAAAAATCCTGTTAATTACATTAAGATCAATATATCCTGCTGGAATGAACTGGTGTTATATAGAAATCTTCTAGTTAATAAGACATACATATGATATTGTATTCTGTTATCCCTCCCACCAACTTGAATGCCTTCACTTTAATTTTTCCAAGCATATTGACATCTCCTTTTGGTGTACCAATAAGACTGTTTTGGTAACAGAAACAGCTGGAATTATTAAACATTCCTATATTGGGTCATGTCATTCCTTTCTAAATTTACACTGCATTTATGTATAAGTGAAAACTAGCACATATTTGCACTAGTTGCTAAGAGGAAGAAACTAAGAAGAATGATGGCACATGTTTATGTTTCACATATGATACTTTCCAGGAATAGGGTCACACATTCTCCTCCATTAAGTAATGTGCAAAACAAACAAACAAACAAACAAGCAAGCAAGCAAAAACCCAACCCTTATTTAAATAGGTAGCTTTCCCTACTTATATGTTGTGGGTTTTTTTGCTGGATCTGTGTCTGCCACAATCAAAATGCCTTTTTGGAGTTTACAATGATATCATAAAAAGCATAATACTATAAAATAACCTTGGTATAATTAAATAAGTAGTTAAAAATAAAACAACTCCTACCACAAACAGAAGCCAGCCATGATAGCATCACTTCAATCTCCCAAGGCTGTCTGAAATAAGTCTGTTTTCAGTAACTTATGGAAAACCAGCAATGTGGGGGCTGATCTACTCATCAAGGAGAGACTCTTTGCAATGCAGCTGCTCCAGTTGACAGAAAAACAACAACAACAACAACCCAACACCTACAAGATGGTTGACGTCACCTCATAAAAATGGGAATTCACTAGCAGTTTTTCCCATGATATATGAATCAGGAAGCCAAAACTTATTGGAGAAGACAGTTCTGCAGGGATTTTGGTGTCGCTCCATATATTATACATATTTTGCACATTTTTCTCCTACTGAATGCAATTTTCTCTGACATGCACATTTTGAGTAGAGAATGTATAAGGTCCAGAAAAAGTATAGGAGCAAGTCCAGACTCCAAAGGAAAGTAGAACAAAATTATGATTTGGGAAACGCATATTGCATCAATTAATTTAAAAAGATTCAGTTTAGGGATTCTTTAAGATTGCTAGAGCCTCCTTGAAGCCAATGACAACTTTTTGCTCTAGCCATCCTGATCTCCATCTCGGCATTAAGATTAATTTGATGACTGATTATTGTCTGATACTATTATTTCTGATTCTTCCACAGTCCTTGTTCTGAGGTATCTGTATCTGTACCTAGCCAAGCTAGACTTTTTGTAGTTTGTCCCAAATTTTTGAAGTAAACCATTAAGGCATTTCAGTATCAGTGTAAACCCATGAACATCCTAGGCTTTAAGTCTAATTGGCTAATCTTGTGTTTACCCATTAGCAAAGGATAACATGGCTAAGACAAGCAGTGTGATTATATATATATACAGTTGTCCTACGAAGACCACTAGAAATGTTTTATTAGGAATAAGCTGTTTTTTAAAATACTTGCTATTTTTAAAATAGCAAGTATTTTAAAATTATTTAAAATACTTGCTATTTAAAATTATTTAAATTATTTAAAATTATTTAAAATACTTGCCAATCTAGACTAGCATTCTGTTTCTATTGTATGTCAAGCATAGTTTCTGGAATCTTACAAGCTAGGCACAGATACAGAAGGTTTTGTTCAATCTTTTGCCCCTCTGTCTACATAGTCATGATAACTTGGAATTCATACACCTAAACTTAGAAATTCATTGTATTGTGTAGTGGGATTCAGTAGGCAAGAAGCAGACCAGCATAGCTATAACAGCATTTATTGACTCAAAACTGGAATTGAGAAACTGCAGGCAATTCCCTGTCATTTATACTCTGGGCCCACAGGGCCTTAACCAGGGGTGAAATTCAGCAGGTTCTGACAGGTTCTAGAGAACCGGTAGTGGAAATTTTGAGTAGTTCGGAGAACTGGCAAATACCACCTCTGGCTGGCCCCAGAGTGGGGTGGAAATGGAGATTTTGCAATATCCTTCTCCAGGAGGGGGGAAGGGAATGGGGATTTTGCAGTATCCTTCCCCTGGAGTGGGGTGGGAATGGAGATTTTGCAGTATCCTTCCCCTGCCATGCCCACCAAGCCACGCCCACAGAACCGGTAGGGAAAACATTGGAATTTCATCCCCAACCAATCATAATACTTGAAAAAGCCCGTCCAAATATGAATGTTCTAAATTTCCCTCCAAAACAGTTGGAGTTAACAGTTAGGGTCATCTAAAGGTTAGTTTCACTTTAGCAGGGCTGAACAGTGAGGGTCATCTAACTGTTAGTTTCACTTTAGCAGGGCTGAACAGTGAGGGTCATCTAACTGTTAGTTTCACTTTAGCAGGGCTGAACGGTAGGGTCATCTAACTGTTAGTTTCACTTTAGCAGGGCTGAACAGTAGGGTCATCTAAAGGTTAGTTTCACTTTAGCAGGGCTGAACAGTTAGGGTCATCTAAAGGTTAGTTTCACTTTAGCAGGGCTGAACAGTAGGGTCATCTAAAGGTTAGTTTCTCTTTAGCAAGGCTGAACACAACTACTGTATATATAGTCAATACATAACACATTGACTATCTTATTATTGATTTGCAATGCACACATTTCTTTTAGAACATCTCACAAATGTTTTCTATCATCAGAAGTACTCTTGCTGGACTGCATTTGTATGTCCATGACAATCACAAGGATGACAGAATGTTAACTTCCTACCTCATTTAGATCACATTCCCTACCAAATAAGATTACCTCAGTCCATAATGAGGTCAATACATGCCTTCTAATTTTGATAACACTCTTTATCAATATGTGCTTTCATATCTTCCT
This sequence comes from Diadophis punctatus similis, assembly GCA_023053685.1. NCBI lineage: Eukaryota > Metazoa > Chordata > Lepidosauria > Squamata > Dipsadidae > Diadophis > Diadophis punctatus. The sequence goes on along the minus strand of JALIGW010000003.1, from coordinate 89,436,012 downwards.
TGCAACCGTTGCAAACAGTGCAACTTCTTTTGTTATATGTCTGTCTTCATCAGACAACAGACAACATTATTTGCACTTTGCTAACACCTAGGGTTGCAAATAAATGTTTTAAATACATTCCCCACCAAACCCATTTTTCTTCAAAACAAAACCAAATGCCACATTTAAAATACATATTACACTGACAATTCTCATCACACATTCAAAGTCTCTCCCAATTCTGAAAAGCATCTGCTGTTTTCTGGTTGCAGCCATTGAATGCAACTGATACTGAACACAGGATGCAAACGGAACATATTGCAAGATATGCAGAATGATTCATATTAGATTAGAGAAAGAATCATATTGTAGGAGAAGGAATAAATAAGCCTGGATCAGCTGATACTACCAGCTGGTTCATTTTAATTCACCAGGCTGACAGGAGGGTTAGTGGATTTGTTCAATCTATCCTCTTTAGTAGCGCTAATGCAATTCCTTATTTGGGGCAATGGAAACATTTTAAATAGGTACAGGTGAAAATTTAATTGATTGCTTTGGATATGCCAGTTTGGTGAACATAACTGAAATTAACTGCTTTGTTTAAAGTTACTTTTACTGGTCTTCATAGCTGCATCTCCCCTAAATAGTATCTGGTTTAGTATTAAAATAGAGAACACATTGTATTTTGTTCCTAACTTCTTAAATATTTCAAAGTGTTATATTTCCAAATTTTGAGATATCAACCATTTTATCATGTCGTCTCTTGAGGTAAAATTTATTTGAAAAAAGATTTTCCATCCTTAGCATAGGAGGCTGCATATAGATAGGTTTTAATGAAAACCATCTCCCTGTCTTGTATTAGTAAATGCTTTTGCTGGATTTAAAGACCTCTCATTTTCCTGAAGTATGTCTTCTGCAAATGGAAGGATCCCTTTAGGTCCAACTCTTTGGCCCATTTGAGTTTTAAAGATAAATCTTGTCCTTCAATGTTTTCAAATCTCAAAGTTTCCCAAACTTTTTGGACTGGCCAGTAGTCATTTTGGTTGGATTCTGTGACTGAAGAGGCATGGAAGTAGTGAAGTGATTCAAAACAGCTCTTTATTTAGTAAAATAGTAACTAGCAAAAGACCAGCCCTGCAAGGCTCTCTTTAAATACAGGGTTGCTGGCTGGGCTGACCAATCAGCAATCTTCATCCTCCCACTCTGCAAAACGGAGCCAGATGTAGCAATTAACTAAACTCAATTCCTAATACATAACAAACCCTAATACATAACAATTCCATTATTGCCATTCTGAGAAAACTGGATCACCACATTACCTGACCACCAGTGCTCCTTCCTGATGACCAATAGGAGGGCTTGAAAACTGGCATAAAGTCAGTGCTTCACCCACTGTTAATTTTGCTTGATTTCATGTTTGCAACTGGATTTGCTGCCAATTGTTGTGCCTCTAAGGCACCATTCGGTGGTTGATTTATTAAATGGAAGATAAATTAAAGCATGAAGATTTAATGTCAGAAGGCAGGTGAGGCAAAAATTTTCCCCAAAGGGAAAACAACTCATCCCTAAACTCTGCAGAACTCTAGTGCGTCTCCTGGAAAACTGAATCCAGTGCATTTTCTATTCAATCATAGATGCCTTAATTGCTGAACAGAGATTGTTCGTTCCCTCACTGGTGATTTATGGTGTCATCTAGAGTCATACAAACAGCATTGTGCCAAATAACAGTAATGAGATCAGGATTTATATCCGTGATGGCGAACCTATGGCACATGTGCCACAAGTGGCATGCAGAGCCCTCTCTGTGGGCACGTGAGCCGTCACCCAGCTCAGCTCCACTGCACATGCGTGTGCGCCTCCCGCAGGCCAGCTGATTTTCAGGTATCTGCCATGCATGTGTGGAGGGAGGGGTGCATCCCCAGCCTCCAGAGGCTTTTCTTGAGCCTCCGGGAGGTTGAAACAGCCTCGCCTGGGCTCCAGAAGCCCTCTGGAGGTCGGAAATGGGCCTGTTTCTGGACTTCCAGAACTTCTGGGGGCGCATTTTTTGGCCTCCCCAGGCTCCGGAGGCTTTCCTCGAGCCTCTGGGAGGGTGAAAACAGCCTCCCACCACTCCAGAGGCCCTCCAGAGGCCAGAAATGTGCCCATTTCTGGACTTCCGGAACTTCCAGGAGACCCATTTTTCACCTTCCCCAGGCTCCGGAGGCTTTCCTCGAGCCTCCAGGATGGCAAAAACGGCCTCCCCCGGGCTCCAGAGGCCCTCTGGAGGGGGCGGGGGGAGCATAAGGGGTCATGTGCACATGCACAGAGGGCAGGGCAGCATGGGGGGGTCATGTGCAGGGGGAGTGCGGGGGAGTCACGCACCCATGTGTAGGTGGGCAGGGCACGTGGGGGGGGGGGTTGCACACACATTGCATTATGGGTGCTGGCATGCATGTGTGCTTGCGTTTTTGGCATGTGATGAGAAAAAGGTTAGCCATCGCTTATTTATATTATTGAGTGAAGATTGAGTGGTGGAAATGCTATGGGTGTCACTTGGGGTGTTACTTGGAACCTTGACATTGGGATCAGGCATACCCAGAGTCAATCTGGGTATGGCAGAAATGATATATATGAAGGTGCAATATATTTTATGCCTACACAACTCTGGTGCAGCCAAGAGAAAGAATGTGAAAGCTTTCATTTTTGTGGTAGAGAAACTACTTGTGATAACTGTCCTGATCCCACAAAGGAGCCTCAGTAGTTGGCAGGCACATTTTATGCCTTCCTTTTAGCTAAACAACAAAGAAGGAAGAGGGAAAGTAAAAACAATGTTTAAAAAAGTTAATGAGTGTGTTAAAGTAACAAGACGATATCAAAGGAGGCAAGAAAAGAGCAAAATCAAGATACAAACCAAGTCTGGGTCCAAGTTCTCAGTGTTAGAGAATGACAAGGATGCTAGGATTCATTCACAGCTGCAGAAAGGGAAAATATTCCCAACAGCAGGTTTCCTTCCAATGGTTAGCTTTATCTCAAAAGCTGCATGCCTCCCTCCTCTTACTTGATTGAATCAGTTATCTTTAAATCATGGTTGTCCAACCCTTTGGCTTGCCTAGGCTGCGTTGAGTGAAGAAAAATTGCCTTGGCACACATATAAAATATATAATGTAGTTAATGTCTATAAATAACAAACTTCCTTTATCTTTTTATTATCTTGTAGTGCCGCATTACTAGGTGTCCAGGGCTGATGTGACCCATGGACCCTAGGTTGGACATGCCTGCTTTAAATAAGATCATGTTAGGACCCGTACAGCAGCAAAAAGGTACAGAAAGTTCCAAGGATTTGCTGCAATAGCACTTTACTTAGCACTTTACTTAGCTAGGTAACAAGCATACACTGCTTGTTGGCAATGTCTCATATTATTTTATAAAAATATCAATTGGCATCAAATGTTTGAGCATGTTTTGCCTAGCAGGGGTGTTGACATGACTTATAGTAGTACTGCTGGATACACCCATCCTAAAAAGAACATGTAAAAAGTTATGGATCAATCTCATGCAATATGCCAGCATTGGTGGGGCAAGATACTATATGTAATATATAATTTTATATTGTATAAACATACATAGCAATAGCACTTAAACTTATATACCGCTTCATAGTGCTTTACAGCCCTCTCTAAATGGTTTACAGAGTTCAGCATATTGCCCCCAACAATCTGGGTCCTCATTTTACCCACCTCAGAAGGATGGAAGGCTGAGTCAACCTTGAGCCTAGTGCCTAGTGAGATTTGAACAGCTGAACTAGCAGTCAGCCTGCAGTCGCAGCATTTAACCACTGCACCACTTCAGCTGCCATCTAGTAATCATCTGGATTTTTGCAGACCAAATATAGCGGTCCTGCTGAAAGCTTGTTAGGTAGTCTTGGTCATAAATGTCACTCTCAAAGGACCAGTTCTCCTTTATTTGATGAGCTGAACATAGATTCTAGACACTAATTGGTTTGGGGACTCCTTTCCAGAGGTGGGCTTAAAATTGTTTAGCAAGGAGTTTTTGCCCTCCTCGGGCTCTGGAGGCTTTACTCGAGCCTCTGAGAAGGCGTAAACGGCCTCTCCAGGCTCCGGAAGCCCTCTGGAGGCTGGAAATGGGCCCATTTCTGGCCTTTCCGAACTTTCGGCAGGCCCATTTTTCACTCTCCCGAGCCTCCCGCCACGCCCTTCACTTACTTGCATCCAAAACGGGCCGCATGGGGACTCCTGGGAGGCGAGGGGGAGGATGGGCAGGGCCAGCCAGGAGTGGGATTTGGGGGTTCTCCAAACTGCACAGAATCTTAGCTAGAGGTTCTCCCGAACCCCTGCGAACCCACAGCAGCCCACCCCTGCTCCTTTCCTCTTGTTTAGCCTCAGAGGTTGTCCTCCCTGTGTGTTATGATACTGAGCAAATTATGATTATATTTAATTATGATTAGCTATAACAACTGATTTCTGGATTTCCACTTTATGCTGAATCAAAATTTTTAAACCATAGTTTGGTGTGCAACCAAAAATGTTAGTCCATGCATGTGGATGTTTCCTTAATTGATCAGGATGAGGATAATCATCAACTGAAAATGGTGAAATAAATTTCTATTTGATTAATTAAGTGAAAATTAATTTCTACTGTTGTCATGGTTGGATCATTGATCATTGATCATTATCAACCATCATTGATAAAGCATTGATTTTCAGTGGCTTCTTCCCTCTGTAAGGCTGGGGACCTATCAAAATAATCTTGTCTTATGACTGATGAAAGATTTTGGAGAGGTCTAGGAGAGTAGCTGTTGTTCCCAATGGAAATCACAGTGGACTACCGAAATATCCCAGGCAGTTAACCTCTAAATACATTCTCCCTCTCTATGATTACTATAGAATGTGGTCTTCTCCAGAGATGAAGCCAGCAAAGCAAATGGAATGACAGCAGGGGTGAAATTCAGCAGGTTCTGACAGGTTCTGGAGAACCGGTAGCGGAAATTTTGAGTAGTTCGGAGAACCGGCAAATACCACCTCTGGCTGGCCCCAGAGTGGGGTGGAAATGGAGATTTTGCAATATCCTTCCTCCAGGATGGGGGAAGGGAAGGGAAATTTTGCAATATCCTTCCCCCAGTGAGAGAAGGGAATGGGGATTTTGCAGTATCCTTCCCCTGGAGTGGGGTGGGAATGGAGATTTTGCAGTATCTTTCCCCTGCCATGCCCACCAAGCCACGCCCACAACCGGTAGGGAAAATTTTTGAATTTCACTCCTGAATGACAGCTATGACACAGATAGAAAGAAAATCATGCTGAATCTGATTGAAGTTCATGAGGTGAGAGCTCATAATAAGGATAGCAAACAAGGATTCTTTTCTCCACACTTCCACTATATTTTTGCAGTGTCCTCCAATGATACAGCAATTGTTATCTACAAATGAAAGCCAGAGACATGCTGTGATGAATTTTCAAGAACTATGAAGATAATGGCACTCATACCTTCTGTTTGCTTAGACTCTACAGTCTTTGGTAATGGAGGTGTCTAGATCAGGGGTGGGTTCCTCCCGGTTCAGATCGGTTTTCCCGAACCGGTAGCGACCCGCTGGTGACATCATGATGATGTCACCAAACCAGATCAGTCGGTGCCGGTCCATGGGCGCCGCCATCTTTTTATTTTTTATTTTATTTTTTTTCTCAATTTTTAAAATTTTATTTTCTTCTGTGCATGCGCAGAAGCCAGGTTTCCAGCACTGCACATGCATCACCATTTTGTTTTCGGCTTTTTTTTTTGTTTAATTTTTTCAGGATTTTTTGCACTGCACATGGAGGAAGCGAACCAGCAGCAAGGTAAGTTGGAACCCACCCCTGGTCTAGATCATTTTTGTTTCAGTTGTGTTGGATGTGTTTCTTGCATTGAGATATGAAGGAGATACTAAAGATGCTTAGACATAACCATGTTTTTTGTTTGATCTATGCCTTTCTTGGCTTTTTACATATAATATTGTAAAATGTCTGAATGGGTCCAAGGTGTAAACTGCTCATTGAGACAAAGGAGAGCCTACAGAAGATGAAAACTCTTATAGATCAATTGCTAAAATCTATCCTGAGTGACATACATAAATGAGCAGTTGCTGCTGAGCTTCAGGTACATTCAAATAAAACTGTTTTTCTTGATCCATTTCAATTCAGTTCCAGGCCTGCATATGTAAGAAAAGTTCCCTTGGTTGAAATGATTTGGTTTTTTCCCCTGGGAGATAAATAAGGTAGTAAAACTATATTATTAACTTCTCCATTACTTTTGAGTTTATCAGCCATAACAGCATCCTCCTAAAAAAATTGATTTGAGTTGTAAGGGTACGGTGATAGAATATCTATATTCTTGCATGAGTGGCTGATTTCAGAAGGTAAGGTTGGGGGAATTATATTTACTGATAGGAAGCTGAATGGTTGAAAACAAAACAAAACAAGCGACAGATAAAAGTAATTCCAGACACCGCTGCTGAAAAAGATGGATACGTTTGTAGATTAATTTAATCTTTGGGAGGAGGTACGGTACTTGCATAATGAATTAACTCTTTGTAATATCTAAGCAGGGATTCTCACTCTTTTACTGTCTAATTCTCTTTTTTCCTTCTCCTCCTGCTGAAGTCTTAAACAACTCAAGTCCATGTTCTCTGAAGGAATTACTTTTCCTTCTGTGTTTAATGTTAATTAAAATGTTGATTGCTACATCAATATGTAGTGATTAGGGTATCAAGTTTGAAACTGGCAGGCCATGAGTTCTAGTCAGTGGTGGGTTTCACTTATCTTTGCTACCGGTTTGGGAACAGGAATGGGAATGCACACGTGCAACGCTTCTGCGCATGCACAGAACGTCCATGATGATGTCCGGGTGGGTGGGCGGAGCCTCCCGCCACTGCTGCTACTGGTTCACCCAAACCGGGGTGAACCGGTAGAAACCCACCACTAGTCCTGCAAATGATTTGGAAGAAAGATCTTACATAAAGCAGCTAATCTCTTCTGCTCATTAAACTAACCCAACTGTTTTCCAGGCTTGTGTGGCTAAAGAAGGTCCTACTGTTTTAAGAGTATGTGCTTCAATAAATGGAATCCTCAAAGCAATGACTTCTCTTTCTTCAAACTTGGACTGCTGTTAGCTAGAATACAGACCCAGAGTACAATAAACATTTTTATAACTAGGAAAAGACCTCTATATCCCTCATGTTACAGTTGGAAATGGAAAAAAAAAGGTAAGTCACTGAAGGTGTTCCCTCTAGCCACATTGGATATCACTTTCCAAAAAGACCCCATCAAGATGGCATCACAGGCTATTATTCCATGGGGTTTCAAGCTATACTAATTCAGGAATTTCACACTATTCTTACAAATGGTTTAAAAGATTACCCTCTAATGTCATACCTTGGTTGCAATGGATTCTTTAGCAGCTTTTTAAGCTTTTCTGTGATGACAAACAATAAAGATCCAAGTCTCTCGAGATACTACAGGATACACAAGACTCAGGGCCTTTCTAAGATTTTGGGGATCTAAAAGCATTAGCATCTCCTTTTTTATTTTCACTTATTTAAGGTTATTGAATTTTGAAAGAGAAAAGTAAGTTGCAAACTGAACAACTATGTAAGAGATCTTTGGGGCTGCTTATGAGATGAGGAAGAAATGGAAAAATCTCAAAACATTAACCATGAGCAGAGGGATATTTTAGGCACTATCTTATTTGGATAAAAGGTGGATTCTGGAATACAGATGTTCAAATAGCTCTTAGAGACCCCACTTTAATAATTCACAAATAAATGAATCCCAGAGTTTTGGTTTACTCATTTTTAAAAGATCTCTTTACCTTAATTGCTTACATTCTTTCTTGATAGTAAACTTAACAAGACCCATCATCAAACTTTCTGTACTTTGCTATTAAAGATTTCACAAAATTGTCGTCTTTTTGTGCTTAACAGTCATATCTGACCTTGGAATGATGAGTCAATGTTGTGCTCCAAAAATTGGTTTGGCCAAAACAAAGTGGAAACGCTGGAACAATTTATTATATTTATTAATACATTTATTAATATCTTACTTCTATCATATTAACAATTACAATTGAAAGGCAACTTTGTAAGACGCTTGGAGGCTACAGCTAAGAGTTTTAAATCTTATCCAGTACTATAAGTTTTACATTTTGAAATACAAGATGTGCTGATCTAGATCACATAGGTGTCCAACCTTGGCAAGTTTAAGACTTGTGGATTTCAATTCCCCGAATGTTGACCTGCAAATTCTGGGATTTGAAATTCACAAGTCTTAAACTTGCCAAGGTTGGACACCTATGTGCTATAGAGCAACCTTTTCCATTAATGTTTCTTCCAGGGGTATTAAACTACCATTTTTACAGGGCCCAGCCAACCTGGGGAGGATCCTGAAAGTTTACCAGTCAATTCATCTGGAGAAGAGTTTTCTATTGGAGGCTGGTGAACTTAAGAATGATCTCCTACAACCCTTCTAATAAGGGATTGTCTTTTAAAAGTAGATCTTTTGGTGACCATTTGTCTATCATTACTTATATTTTTGTAATTGATTTTAACCCAAAGTAATAGTTTTAATCCAAAGTAATAGTTTATGTTATGGAAAGCTGGAACTCTATATTAAATGTTTATTTTCAGATATTGATGATTAAAATTGGTAACTAAATGTTTTAAAGAACACTTGCTCCAACTGAATAGAAGCATGCAAGATTTCTGTTTTACATCAAGATGTCCCTACTTTTTAAAGAATTAACCTCTATATTTATCACACAGAAAATCATAGGGGTAATTTCTGAGCATTTAGATTAAATTAGGTTTTATTCAGTCATGAGATTACTCAATTTTGCAACATTTAACACTACAGATATTCCTTGACTTATGACCATTTGTTTAGCAACCATTTGAAGTTACAGCAGTGCTGAAAAAAATAAAGCACTTATTTATATTTCATATTTCTTAACTGCTTCAGAAAGGGGTTCTGGGCAGTGACCAAACTTATAATCGGTCCTCTCACTTAAGACACCATGATCTCCGTGATCAACATTTGAACATTTGGCAACCAGCATGTACTTACAAATGGTTGCAACATCTTAAGAGTCACATAGTCATCATTTGTGACCCTCCCAACTGGCTACTGATTAGTAAAATCAATGGGGACAGTCAGATTCACTTATCTCAAAGGTGTTTTTTCAAGAGGCAACTGGGCTTTCTGTTTTTTTCTTTGAAGATATTTCACTTCTCTTCAGCTGAAGAAGCTTCTTGGATGAGAAGCGAAACATCGTCAAAGAAAAAACAGAAAGTCCAGTTGCCTCTTGTGGGGAGGGGAAGCATCTTTGGAACAACCATGACCTGGAGGACTGAAAATCTCCATCATCAGATTCACTTAGTGATTGCAGCAAAACAGGTTGTAAAAATCAGGTGTGACATATTTAATGTCTACATTGCTTAGTGATGGAAGTTCCAGTCCCAATTGTCATAAGTCAAGGACTACCTATACAGATATTTGAGGCATTAATAAATTTTAGAAAATTATTTATTTACTGATTGCCACAGCTCAGAGTAAGATATTTAAATCATGGTGGTGGAACCTCTTTCTTCTAAAGACAAAGCACAAAAGTTGTTAGAAATTTGAAAATGACTTCATTGTTATTTGTGTGCTTCTATTCACTTCCGCGGACTTTTTCTTGACTCTGTAGTTTATAGCCCTGCATTGGAAACTTCCTTTGATCCAGAAATTATAGTGGAACAAAAGAAAATGACAATACTAAATAGGATGCATTTATTGTATTATGTATGTTGCAATCAAGTTTTAAAACTTGGAGCATTTTTTGGCTGCATGATAAACTTGATGACAGTATATGTTCTCACACTTTAAGGATCAAGTATAGTGACTGCTCATTTTGATGAGCAGCAGCATTATTCATCTAGATATTAATATTCACTGCGATATATAAAGTTGTATATAAATGCCAAAACTTTAAATGGGTAATTAGAGACTTTATAATGAAGGATAAAGATGACAAGAAAGAAAGACAATCTAATGCATTTAAATTCTAGAGTTAATCTCTTGTTGATGTAACTACTGACACAGCTTCCTCATTTGAGAATGAATCATGGCAAATAGCAGAGAACCCTCGTCTGGCTTAGTAATGATTGTTTTTATTTATTTTGTTATTCTTATATGCCGCCCAACTCCCGAAGGACTCAGGGCGGCGTACAACAGGAAAAAAAATACAAGAATAATCAAAATGCAAGTGATTAAAAAACAAATACAAATTATTAAAAACAATATTAAAACAGCAACATTCATTCGATATCATACATACTTGGGGGGTGATCTCAGGTGGATTAAGCTATCCCCCCCACCTGCAGGAAAAGCCATGTTTTAACGGCTTTTCGGAAGGCCAGCAGAGTGGGGATGGTTCGGGTCTCTGGGGGAAGTTGGTTCCAGAGCACGGGGCCAGCCACAGAGAAGGCTCTCCCCCTAGGGCCCGCCAGCCGGCATTGTTTGGCCGACGGGACCTGGAGGAGGCCAACTCTGTGGGCCCTAACCGGTCGGAGGGAAGTATGAGGCAGAATGCGGTCCCGAAGATATCCTGGTCCTAAGCCATGAAGGGCTTTAAAGATGGTGATCAACACCTTGAATTGGACCCGGAGACCGATGGGCAACCAATGCAGCTGGCGGAGTATTGGTGTCACGTGGGTGTACCTTGGCACACCCACCACAGCATGCGCAGCCGCATTTTGTACCAGCTGAAGTCTCCGGATACTCTTCAAGGGTAGCCCCATGTAGAGCGCATTGCAGTAGTCCAAACGCGAGGTGACAAGGGCATGAGTGACCGTGAGTAGAGCCTCCTTCTCCAAGTATGGCCGCAACTGGTGCACCAGGCGAACCTGTGCAAAGGCCCCCCTAGCCACAGCAGAAAGATGGTGATCCAATTTTAGCTGTGGATCTAGGAGGACCCCCAAGTTGCGGACCTGGTCTGAGGGAGTCAGTTTCGCACCCTCAAAGACCAAGGAGGGATAGTTGTCATGGTCCTTAGGAGGCAATATCCACAGCCACTCAGTCTTGTCGGGATTGAGTCTGAGTCTGTTCCTCCCCATCCAGATCTTAACGTCGTTCAGGCAGCGGCACATTACATCAACTGCCTCCCTGAAGTCAGACGGGGTGGTGATGTACAGCTGGGTGTCGTCAGCGTACTGATGGAAACACACCCCATGTCTGCGAATGATCTCACCCAACGGTTTCATGTAGATATTAAACAGGATGGGCGAGAGAACCGACCCCTGAGGCACCCCACATGATAGGGGCCTAGGGGACGATCTCTGCCCACCTGCCAACACCGACTGCATCTGATCGGCGAGATAAGAGGAGAACCACCGCAAAACGGTGCCTCCCACTCCCAACTCGCCGAGCCGATGCAGAAGGATACCATGGTCGATGGTATCGAAAGCCGCTGAGAGGTCAAGTAGCACCAGGATGGAGGAATTTCCTCCATCCCGGGCTCGCCAGAGATCATCCATCAGGGCAACCAAGGCAGTTTCTGTACTGTAGCCGCGCCTGAAGCCCGACTGGTAAGGATCTAGATGGTCTGTTTCATCCAGGAGCTGCAGAAGCTGAGTCACCACCACCTTCTCCACAACTTTCCCTAAGAAAGGTAAGTTGGAGACTGGACGATAGTTCTTCAAATCAGCTGGATCCAGGGAAGGCTTCTTCAGGAGGGGTCGCACCACCGCAGCTTTTAACGACTGCGGTACGGATCCCTCCCTCAAAGAAGCGGTGATCACCGCCTGGATCCAGCCGCGTGCCACCGACCTGCTGGCCGAGACCAGCCAGGAGGGGCATGGGTCCAATAAACAGGTGGAGGTACCCATCGCTCCCATAGCCCTGTCCACATCATCGGGAGAAACAGGCCCAAACTCCTCCCACAATGATGGACTAGGACTTGCCCCTGTCACCTCTATGGACTCTGCCCTGCCAGAGTCCAAGTTTGACCGAATCTGAGCGACTTTATCCGACAGAAACTCAGCAAATTCCTCAGCTCTGCCTTGTAAGTGTTCCTCGCTCCCCCCTTTTCCAAGGAGGGAGCGAGTCCCCCTAAACAAGGCGGCTGGACGAGAATCTGCGGACGCAATAAGAGCGGAAAGATAGGATCGTCTTGCCGCCCTTATCGCCACTAAATAAGATCTGATGTAAATTCTTAATAGTGTTCGGTCAGATTCGGCCCTCTTGGTCCTCCAGCGGTGCTCCAGACGTCTCTTTTGGCGTTTCATCTCCCGGAGCTCCTCGGTGAACCAGGGAGCTTTCCGGGATCCACTGCCACGGAGAGGTCGCTTAGGCGCAATTCGGTCTAGAGCCCCTGATGCTGCGGTGTTCCAAGCAGCCACCAGGGAGTCAGCCGAATTGTGTACCAGGGTTTCAGGTATCTCCCCAAGTTCCCTCTGGAATCCTTCCGGCTCCATTAGGTGCCTGGGGCGGAACCACCTAGTCGGTCCCGCCTCCCTGCGGGGGAGGAGTGGGGTTGTGAAATCCAGCCTCAGTAGGAAATGATCTGACCATGACAGTGGGGTGATGACTATATCCCTTATCTTCAGATCATCTCTCCACTGCCCCGAAAGAAACACTAGGTCAAGCGTGTGACCACCCTCATGAGTCGGACCCTGAATTACTTGGGTCAGGTCCATGGTTGTCATGGAATCCATGAACTCCTGAGCTACCCCAGAGGTTTCGCCAGCAGATGGCAAGTTGAAGTCCCCCAGTACTATAAGCCTAGGGAACTCAACCGCCAAGTCGGCTACTGCCTCGAGCAACTCAGGCAGGGCCTTACTTACGCAGCTGGGAGGCAGGTACGTTAAGAAAAGGCCCACCTGAACCCCTAAGTCCAACTTCAGAAGGAGCGTCTCACACCCAACAATCTCCGGGGCAGGGATCCTACGAGGATGCAGATTTCCACGCGTTATAATTGCCACTCCTCCCCCCCTTCCCTGGGGTCGAGAATGGTGCTGCACCGAGAAACCGGCTGGGCATATCTCGGAGAGGGCTACTCCCCCCTCCTGCCCTAGCCAGGTCTCGGTAACACATACCAGGTCTGCCCCCTCCTCTGTGATTAAATCACGTATCAGGGGGGCTTTGTTGATAATTGACCTGGCGTTAAGCAGCAGCATCCTGAGCCCAGGGCCCTGAAAACCCTGGTTGCCAGGTATCCGGGTTGAGCAAGATGGAACCAGATCAGAGGGGCCGGAACAAGGGATCGCTTGTAAACAGCGAGGTCTTATTCCCCGAGAGCGGCCCTCCCCTCTGCTCCCGCCATATCTGCCTCTTCCCATTATGACCGAGATGGTCCGGCTCTCATCCCCACCAGAGATCCCCTCCCCCTCCCCGCTGGTCCTCCTCATTTCCTGCAGGTCATACATGCCATTCTCACAGGCTGGGGTCACTGCGCCCCCGCCCCCCCTGTAAGTTTACAGACTTATATCCCTGTAATACTTTAGCATGGGCATAACAAAGTTGAAGTAAGCACTGCAATTGAAGCTTGACAGAATATTTTTTTAATCAAAAAAAGTCAATGCTTTCTAAGCTAACAAGTGTCAATGGCCACCTGAATGAATGACTCAAGTGCAAACAGATCAATCTTTGACAGATATGTTCCAGTGCTGTATTACGCCAATCCTCTCCCACTGCAGCTGCTTCTGTCGGACCCACCTTCTTCCTGGGGTGCTGCTTGAATCTCTGCAAATGTGGACTTGCAGCAGAGGAGAAGTCAGGAAAGCCCTGCAGAACTTTGTTCACAAAAAAAATGACCATGCCAGCACGATTGTTTAAGGCTTAATTCCAAAGCAAGGTAAGAAACTACTACAAGGAAGGAAATAAGAGAGGGGGCAAGGAAGGAAGGAAGGAAGGAAGGAAGGAAGGAAGGAAGGAAGGAAGGAAGGAAGGAAGGAAGGAAGGAAGGAAGGAAGGAAGGAAGGAAGGAAGGAAGGTAAGGAGGAAGGAAGGGGAGGGAGGGAGGAAGGAAGGGGAAGGAGGAAGGAAGAAAAAGGGAGGGAAGGAGGAAGGAAGAAAAAGGGAGGGAAGGAGGAAGAAAAGGGAGGGAGGGAGGGAGGGAGGGAGGAAGGAAGGCCTTATGCCTGTCAGGGTTCCAAGTAACACCCCAACGAAAGAAAACTCCGAGGCTTGAGTTTCCTCAAAGTTCCATTTTATTAGAGATGTCATATTGGCACATCTGGGAAAACCCTAATCTGAAAGCTTCTGGTTTTCCACACCCAAAATAAAGTTCAAGTCCCCGCCCCAGCACCCACATGTCCATCACATTGTCCAATCAATGCACTGTCCCAACTGGAGATGCCTCCTAGGCACACCCGTCCAGGTGCAGGGCAGACTGACCTTGACTCTCGGAGAAGGAATGTTATTTTGACTATATCTCCCCACTCACACAATCCCCCTTCCCAGTTTCCTACAGCACTAAATGTGGGAGGCCTGAAGATCCAATGACCAAGATGGTTTCCAAGCCTGACAATGCCATTCTGTCAGTCAAGGAACCTCAGAGATATTGGTGAGCAAATCCTTAAAATAGACGCAGCATCCAATTAGCTTTGGATGGTTTGGCAGTTCTATACATCTTTATATATTGCAATGGATATTAATGTCTAATTAATTAATCAATGTCTAACTGAATAATGTTGCCCCTCATCAAAATGTGGCAGTTGAAGTTCAGTCCACAGGGGATTTCCAAACAGCTTATACAGCCTCCAACCCATAGTTAATAAACTCTGTTTTTAGTGACCTCAGCTCACCTGATTTTGCCAGGGCCAAAGAGGACAAGTTGATCTTATCTTGCCTTTGAAATGCTTTGCCTATTCTTTCCAAGATTGAGATATCAAGGTTTATTTATTTATACAATTTATACCACAGCTTAAAGAGTATTGGTTTAGTCCAGACCTTCCCAAAGGTTTGGACTGATGATGAGAAAAGTCTTCCTACTTTACAAGGGTATACAGTCTCCTGTTTGGGCAGGGGGTTGGACTAGATGACCTGCAAGGTCCCTTCCAACTCTGTTAATCTGTTAACCTCTGTTAACAAAACAAAGCACAAGCCAATTATAATCCTTTGGCTACTAAACTAAATGTTTGCTTACATTTGTCTTACATACTTAACCATTATATAGGGATATCAAATTATGTGTACCATCCACCTAAGAGCTACATATCACTACCCAGTTCCTGCCTGCCAATCTTCCAGCATTACATGAAGAAGCAGAATGTGGGGGGATGGTCAAAGACAAGAAAAACTGGGACAGAGTTTTGGGGACCAGAAAGGAAGAAAACCAGTGGAAAGAGCAGGGCATAATTTGGAGTTTAGATAGAAATCCTATGCCTGCTTATTTGGGAGTACAGTATGACCTTAAATGAGCTTATTTCTAAAATTAGTAGCTTTGTAAACCATACTACTGATAGCAGATCATGGCTTTAAATTGTTGAGTGCTACTAAGTAGCTTTATTGGTCAGGGACTAATACAGCAATGAGCTGGCAATCTGCTAGCATTTAAGAAAGGCATAATTTCTTGCTCTTCAAATGCTCACTTCTCGCTAAACAACCCCACCATTCCTTCATTGCAGTGTTGAACATATAAGTGAAAAGATCCTCAAGTTTCCAACGCATAGAAACTTTGCCTCTAACCTTTTATTTGTATAAGTAGAGCCCATAACTGCCTAGGCCTCCAATACACACTTCTCAGTTATAGTCAACTGACTCCTATCACCTACTCTTCTACAAGTGTTTTTTCTGGGGAACATCAATAATATATCCCTTACCTCTACTTAAACAGAAGTATTAATATATCTTGTGGATTAAGATTCAGTTTTATCTCTTAACAATTATATTGTAACTCCATACAGTAAATCACCACATAGTTCTGACCCATTCAGCTAGAGCTCAATTATTCAGCTCAATTATTTTCTGTTACGCCCCCCCCAGGAAGAAGTAAACATTTCGTGCACCCCCCAACTCTCCAATCTGTGCCCCAATGGAATTTTAGTGTTAATATTTATTATTTTACTTATTATAAGCTGCAAGCAAACTATTGGCTGGGGAAGGCTGTTCTACCCACTTACCTGGGAGTAAGTCTCACTGAACTCAGTGGAGCCTGTTTTCAGTTAGGCAGGCATAGGCTACCGTGGTTAGGGCCCTCTTTTGACACGGGGCCAGGCCAGCTTAATCAAGTCGATGTTTTGGGGTCACCGCCTGGCCCATAAGCGCCGCCTCTGCCCGGCACTCACAGCAAATGGTGTGGAAGGAGGCTTTAGGGTGCCATTCGAAGCTTTTGCCCAGCTGCAGAGGATGCTCCTCCTTATCCAGCAGCAGGTTTGCCATGCCGTTCATGGCTACCGCGGCGCCTGCCGAGAACAACAAGAACCCACGCAGCCACCCTGCCCTGCCTGGCCGCCTTCTCTTCCGGGCTCGGAGCAGCGTGCAACTGGGAAAACACTCCCCATCTGGGAGAATCAATCGAGAGGGACCACACATGTTCCCTGGGGTCCCCCTTGGCATCGCTCCGAGCCCCCCAGGGGGGCGCACCCCACTATTTGAGAAACACTGAGCTAAAGCAACCTGACATGAAACATTACTTCTTTTCATTGCAACGCTGCTAATTCATTTAAGAGTGTGGTTTGATAAATCTTCTTTAAAAGGAAAGATACCTACTTTTACATGTTGGCAAATAACATTTATAGATCAGTCTTTGCTTGAACAGGAATACAGTGCATTCAAGATTGTATTATGCAAACAGAAACATTTTCTTAGTTACATTGTGAGGACTAAGTCAGTGTGATTTCATCAGCAAATTGTAATAACCTTGTAATAACATAGGTTGCAGCCTGGCACTCACGTAGGAATAATGGTTACTGAATTTATTTCTGAATAGAACCCCAGTGGTTGAATAGGACTACCACTTTCAAACATTTTGATACATAAAATAAAATAAAAATTCTAAGTGCACTTATTGTACAATGCTTTGCAGATTTACTTAGAAATGAGTTTCACTGACTTCTATTAAAGCATCTTCAAATGGTATGTAGGAATGATGTTTGGAGACAGGAGAAAGAGTCACAGACTACGATCAGACAAAAGGTATCTTAGCCCACAGAAGAAAAAGGGATGTGGGAAGCATCTCAGAATGAATCCTCCCTAGTTTTCTGGAAAGCAAAAGAGGGGACGGGTGCTTTTAAACTTGCAAAACTGATGCCAGTCTTTGAGGTCATCCAGACAAGAAGCATAAACCTTGAATACTAATGCTACTTGTAAAGTAACAGTAATAGAATCTTTCAAGTCTTGAAGCACTTCTCCGCTCCTTGGTAATGTAATGTAGCTCTTCCTCTTGTCTCCAAAGGTCATTTCCACATACCATTAAAACACACTTAACTAAGATTTGAGACCGGAGATATTTTTATTGGGAATATTAAATAGAAAATATACCAAGGAAATACAATACCTACTTCTACATATAACTACAGCTGCAAGAATAGTATATGCCCAGAAATGGAAAAATTATAAAACACCATCTGAGGAAGAACTGATAAGAAACATTCTTGACTGTGCTGAGATGGATAAATTAACAAAGGAGATAAAAGAAAAGGAAGAGACAGAGTACTATATGGTTTGGGACAAATTGTATAATTGGTTGGAGATTAGAAATAGAGAATAAGGTTCAATGATGAAACAAGAGAGAACTATTGTAGGTAAAATACCACCGTGTTATAAGTAATCCAAAACTAGGTTATTAAATAGAACTGTAATTAGAGAAGTTTAAAAGGGGAAAATGTAAATAATAGAATATTACCGTGACGAAACTGCTGTAAAAAGTGAATACATAGAATAGAATACATGTTTGTGTGTTGATGCGTGTTGATGTAATGTTTTGTGGTTTTAAAAATAAAATTTAATAAAAAAATAAAAAAAATAAAACACACTTAACTAGTTAGTGAATTTAGTGAAGTTCATTTCCTCAAGATCATACCCACATACCATTACACCTCTGTAGGCTTATTTTCATTGAATGTTTTAGTTATGCTTCCATGTTGCATCAATCATATGAGTCTAAACAGTTAATAGCTTAATATGCAATACAATCTAATACATTGCATTAGATTGAAACATATCAAATATACTAGACATATCTATAATAATAATACCGTTGATTCAGTGTAATTATAAACTGTAACACCAGATCGATCTCAGTTCAAGTACATCACTCATCTTCACTTCAATCCCCAAGTGTACACTTGATATACTACATTTGTAAAAACTTCCTGAATATTAGGAATGAAAGATGAAGTTCTTATATTTGGTACAGCAATATTCCAAAGGGAGCTTCTGCTCACTTCTGAGTCATCTCTATTTGCACCTTAGGTTTCAATTCCCTGTGTATTCATGGTATAAAAAATGATTTGGAAGAGGTACTTTATAACAGTGTTTCTTCACTTGGTAGCTTTAAGATATGTGGACTTCAACTCCTAAAGTCGAACCATCTCTTGATTCAAACCATCTCTTTAATGTGCCTCTTTAAAGTAGTTTTTTTTAAGCTCATGCTGAACAACATCAAAACCACAATTGCTTTAAAGAGGCCTTATATTTGTGCTCATGTGCATTCTGAATTTCTGCTGAGTCAATTATGAAGCATGCACAGCCTTAATATAAAGTCAAACTTTCTTTGAATGATTGGCCTCTCATATCTTTCAGCCTTCAAAAAACACTACAAAATAATATCACAATCAAATTGTAGTAACATTCCTCTCAACCTTCAGTAAAATATATTTTTTAAATATAATTTTAAGTTTCATATAATGTGCTAGTACCCTGCAAGCAAACAAAAACAACTACCTTGTGAACTCAGATAATCAATCCCAGGTTTTCTGATGTATTCCCCAAGAATCTTGATCCGGTGAGGCCGAGTGTTTGTGAGTCTTGGATGCCTTAACAATTGAGGCTAGATAGATACAGATGGAGATTTACTCCTTTGGATAAGCATGACCTTTGCAGAAATAGCTCTGGACAGGTAAGAGGATTATTATAAAGGAATTAGCAAACTCTGTTAATTAGTTCAGACCAATGAAATTTGAGGCTTTCCAAAGATTTAAAGGATTTAATACGTAGGTACAGCTGTGGAGAGAAGCCAACCAGAATTCCAAATGAACCCTAAATATTGGGGTTAGCAGTAGGCTAAACCATCCGGAAATACAGGAGATAAATAATTGATGGGACATGTGGCACCACTATTAATATTTTCTAAGAATAAATGACATATCAGTTAAGTACACTTTTCCCAATGATCTGCTATTGAATTGGTCTATACACCAATGCACAGAGTATGAGGAATAAACAGGGGGAATTAGAAATTCAAGTAAATGAGGAAAGATATGATATTGTTGCCATTACAGAAACTTGGTGGGATGAAACCAACAAATGGAATATACAGCTAGAGAGATTTAAATTATTTAAAAGAAATAGACCAAATAAAAGAGGAGGTGGAGTTGCACTATAAATAAGAAATAACTACATCTCTACAGAAATAGAGCACAACAATAATGAAAATTATCTTGAATGCATTTCGGTCAATATTAAAGGGGGGGAACAATATTGCCATAGGTCTATACTATAGGCCACCCAACCAAACAGAGTAAATAAATGAACTTTTTGCTAGTCAGCTAACTAAGGTATGTAGGAAGCACATCACAATAGTAATGGGGATTTTAACTACCCTGACATCAACTGGGAGACAAACTCTGCACCAAGTGGAAGATCCAACAGGTTCCTAACAAACCTAGCAGACAACTTTGTTTCCCAAAAAGTAGAGAAGGGAACAAGGGGATCAGCCATATTGGACTTAATTCTCACTAATAGAGATGAAATGATAGAAGGTGTTGAAGCTACAGGAACCTTGGGGGCAAGTGATCATGCAATATTGGAATTCAACATTATGCAAACAAAAGTAGTAGAACAAAGTCAAATTAGAGTCTTGGACTTTAAGAGAGCTAATTTCAATAAACTTAGAGAGTGCTTGGGAAGGATTCCATGGACGAGAATCCTCAAGGGGAAAACAACTCAAGAAGCTTGGGAAATTTTGAATAGTGAAATTATAAAAGCCCAGTTTAGCACAATACCAATGAAGAGAAAAAAATAGCTCTCAAAAGAAACCAGCATGGCTGCATAAAGAACTCTCTGACAAATTGAAACACAAAAAGGACAAGTATAAAAAGTGGAAAGGGGGGGAAATAACTAAGGCAGAATATCAGCAAATAGCCCGAGCCTGTAAAGATGAAGTAAGGAAAGCTAAGGCTCACAATGAACAAGGGCTTGCAACAAAAGTAAAAAATAACAAAAAAAGCTTTTTCCAACATATTAAAAACAAGAAAAAAGTCAAGGAAACAATTGATCCATTGCTGGGAGAAAATGGCAAGAAGGTGACAAGCAACAGGGAGAAAATAGAGCTACTTCTCATTTTTTTTGCATCTGTCTTTACACAAAGGGAAAAAACAGTCCAAACTATCAAAAATAGCACCACAAAAAACATATTAGGAACACAAGTTAAAATAGGGAAGAAAATGGTAAGCGAGTTCAAATCACCAGGACTGGATGGATTTCACCCCAAGGTTCTGAAGGAACTGGCAGATGATATCTCAGAACCACTGAACTATATCTTTCAAAGATCCTGGAGCACCGGGGAACTGCCAGAGGACTGGAAAAGAGCTGATGTGGTTCCCATCTTCAAAAAAAGGGAAAAAATAGATCCAGGAAACTACAGACCTATCAGCCTGACCTCAATACCAGGGAAGATTCTGGAAAAGATAATCAAGCAATGAATCAGTGAGCAACTAGAAGCAAACAAAGTAATAATCAAAAGCCAACATGGATTTGTCAAAAACAGATCATGCCAGACTAATCTTATTGCATTCTTTGACAAAGTGACAAAATTAGTGGACCAGAGGAATGCTGTGATATAATTTACTTAGACTTCAGTAAGGCATTTGATAAAGTAGACCATAACCTACTACTAGATAAAGTAGAAAAATGTGGATTAGACAGCAACACCACCAGATGAATTCAAAACTGGCTGACCAACCGCACTCAACGTGTAGTGCTCAATGGAACTGCATCTACATAGAGGGAAGTATGTAGTGGAGTACCCCAAGGCTCTGTTTTAGGCCCAGTACTCTTCAACATCTTCATCAATTACTTGGACGAGGGGATAGATGGGGAATTCATCAAATTTGCAGATGATACCAAACTGGCAGGAATAGCCAACTTCCTATAGCCACTCCAGAAGATAGGCTCAAGATACAGAAGGATCTTGACAGACTTGAACATTGGGCGCTATCTAACAAAATGAAATTCAATGGTGAAAAAACTAAGGTTCTACATTTAGGCAAGAAAAACAAAATGCACAGGTACAGTATATGTGGTACCTTGCTCAACAGTAGTAACTGTGAGAGGGACCTTGGAGTCCTAGTGGACAACCGTTTAAATATGAGTCAGCAGTGTGCAGCAGCTGCCAAAAAAGCCAACACAGTTCTAGGCTGCATTAACCGAGGGATAGAATCAAGATCACGTGAAGTGTTAATACCACTTTATAATGCCTTGGTAAAGCCACACTTGGAATACTGCATTCAGTTTTGGTCGCCACGATGTAAAAAAGATGTTGAGACTCTAAAAAGAGTGCAGAGAAGAGCAACAAAGATGATTAGGGGACTGGAGGCTAAAATATATGAAGAACGGTTGCAGGAACTGGGTATATCTAGTTTAATGAAAAGAAAGACTAGGGGAGACATGATAGCAGTGTTCCCATATCTCAGGGGTTGCCACAAAGAAGAGGGAGTCAAACTATTCTCCAAAGCACCTGAGGGTAGAGCAAGAAGCAATGGGTGGAAACTAATCAAGGAGAGAAGCAACTTGGAACTAAGGAGAAATTTCCTGACAGTTAGAACAATTAATCAGTGGAACAGCTTGCCTCCAGAAGTTGTGAATGCTCCAACACTGGAAGTTTTTAAGATGATGTTGGATAGCCATTTGTCTGAAGTGGTGTAGGGTTTCCTGCCTAAGCAGGGGGTTGGACTAGAAGACCTCCAAGGTCCCTTCCAACTCTGTTATTCTTTTCTATTTCTATTATTTCTATTTCTATTTCTATTCCATTTCTATTCTATTCTCCACTTATATTTTTTTATCTAATTGCAACTTTTTCCCATGAAAAGATATATTACACTTAAATTCAAAATCTTCATTTATTTTTAAAAGATTATAAACAAACTACAGGAAATAGTTATAATTATTGCCTTATTTCCAGTCAATTTGGCCTCTTAATCCATTTAAAACCTTTCCAGCATCAAAGTTCTAATCACCTTTTTGCTGCTTATTTCCAAATAACAAAGTTTTTTCTTTAAGTTCTTAAACTTACATGAATTTTTTTTCCACTGAGGATTGAAAGAAAATCACCCAGTATAATAAAACTCATCTTTCAGGAGGTTCTTAATATCCAAAATGCAACTTACAAATCATGTTCTGGGAAACATAGGAGTATTAGGTATGTTCACTGCCTTGAGTTATTTATAAAAATAATAAATGTAGGATATAAATGTAAATGAATTCCCAATGAAAGTGGTTAAGAGAGGAAGTGTGTGAAACCTGTGTCTCTTTGAGAGTTCTGAATTGTGGTTTGGGCAAAGCTAACTCTCCGTGATCCCAGAGACCCCCTGGAGACTGCTATTTTATGGCCTTGTTGCAGGGAACATCTTTATGAAGCACTATGGGCCTCTCAATTTGGAAGGAGTTGGAGGAGCCGATTCATTCACCAGCTCCTCTTTCCACTGCGGTTGTTGGTTCCACTCTCATGGAGTTGTCTTTTGTTGGCCACACTTCTCTGAAAGACTCTATACATATGCATATTTGTTTTGGAGTAAAATTAATGTTAGGTCGTTGCTTAGCTGATGAATTTATCAACTGAGGATAGAACTTATTTAAAGTGACCAGATTTTTTTTTCTTCAGGCGGGACACCATTGACGGGGGTGGGTTTCTCCATTTGAGTTTTGCCCTCTGCGCATGCGCAGAGGGCAAAAGAAGGCAAATGTCGGCGTCCAGGTGGGTGGAGGGGGGGGGAGGCGGGAGGCTTTTCCTCGCCTCCCCTTTGGGAGCCGGCAATGGTTTAGGCTGGCTGGCTGGCAAGATCCTTACAACCGTCTCAGGTGACGCTCTCGGTGCGCTTTTTTAATTCTTCTCCCATGCTCGGGCCCAGCGTGCGCAGGCGCAAAAGAGGAAAACAAGTGGCGGGGGGGCTTTTTAGCAGTTTAGCGTCTCGACCAGTGCCTGCATGTCCGCTCTGTGCGATCCGGCGGGGGTGGTGGGGCCTCCGGGGTCCGCCCCAAGCCCCAAACTGGCCGCCGCGCCTCCATCGCTCAGGTAGTTGGCCGCCAGTCCTGCCCCGCCCGCCCAACCCCCAGCGCGAGACGCGCGTCCTACCTGGGACTTTTCCTGGTAGCTCCAACCGCGTTCCTTGCTAATAGCGCCCAGAGCAGAGCAGCCCCTTCCAAAAGATAATGTCTCGCGATCTTTTGGAAGGGGCTGCTCTGCTCTGGACGCTATTAGCAAGGAACGCGATTGGAGCTACCAGGAAAAGTCCCAGGCAGGACGCGCACCCAGCCCTGCCCCGCCCCTTTTGCCGCGGCACAGACTGAAAGACAAGTGCAAAGTCACGCTCCCCCCCCAGAGTTCGCTCTGCCCCGCCCCGCGCCACCCTGTGAATAGAGGGGACTGAATTGGAAGCCTGGCGCGCGTCTGGTTGGAGGAAGAAGCGGGGGCTCATTAGACTAAGGTGACCAGATGTCCCGATTTTGAGAGGGCCTGCTGCTGCTGCTGCTGCCCCTGCGGCTGGGCCCAACCTGGCCGTCCTCAAGTACCTGCAGGCCGATTTTTTGAAAGAATGCCCTAGTCGGGCATTGTTTTAAAAAATCGGGACTTTTTAAGAGGACGGGCGGGACGCGGGACAAATGATTAAAAAGCGGGTCTGTCCCGCCAAAATCGGGACGTCTGGTCACCTTAAACTTATTCTTAGTCTGTTTACTCTTTATTGTTACCTGCTCTTTAGTTATTACACTACACACACACACAGACTCATATGGCTGCAACCCACTGGATGACTATATGGCAACAGAAAAACATTCTGAAAATTCCAAAACAAACTTTACTCCAAGAGAAGCCTCTCTTGAGGGCCACTCAGCTTTTTGATGCTTCACCTGGTGGAGCTATTCCTCCCACAGGCTTAAGACTCATCAGCTTAAGGCTACTTTATTAGACTGCAGTACTCTGACTATTAACTGATTAGCATCATCTATGTTCTAGCTAAGCCTTTCTGGAGGATATTGTGTTCTGGAATGGATAGTGGGCGGGTGGATACATTGACTATCCATTTGGGTTCAGTACCTCTTTGCTTCTAGCTTGATCAATTTGGTTTGTTTGTTTTTCCTTTTTTTCAGCTTATCTTAGAGATTGATGGTGCCTGTGAGCATTTTTGTGTGTTTGTGTTGTGGGCTCAGAGTTTTTCCAGTTGTTCCTTAAGGTTATCTATGCCGTGTTGATATTTCTTTAGATTGAGGTGAACATTCATGATAGTTCACTATATCCTTTTGTTGTTGTTGTTGTTGTTGTTGTTGTTGTTGTTGTTGTTGCTTTGTTGAGCTGTTTTCCATCCAACTGCCCAGTTTATTAGAGTTTTGTATCTGATACTGGTGAGCAGGGCGTACTGTTGTAAACATTCAAGCAAAAATAATACTTGTCTCTTGGTGGAGATTTGCCTATATTCAAATGTTTCCCATTTGCATGTTTCCTGTAGTATTTAATGCTCATATGTGGCTCCAATAGAAGAGAATATGTGTAGCTCAGAGTTGAACCAACAAGTGTTCCATTACCAAAGTAGCAACCTAACTTCCCACAAGAGGAGCTGTGTAAAAACATTATCTGGATGAGTGCAAACACATCGCA
Organism: Diadophis punctatus similis; assembly: GCA_023053685.1. NCBI lineage: Eukaryota > Metazoa > Chordata > Lepidosauria > Squamata > Dipsadidae > Diadophis > Diadophis punctatus. The sequence continues at coordinate 89,411,001 of JALIGW010000003.1, read as the reverse complement.
GCAACCCAGAGCATCAGAAAAAGGAAACACCTACCCTCCGTCTTTCAACAAAATGGATACCCATGTAACTTTATGAAAAGTCCCTGACCACTCAATTCATTACAACACAACCAACACAAACTATAAAAAGGGTAACACTGCCATACATCAAAACAGACAACCAACAGATTATTATAATCACATGGCATCACTGTAGCACACAGACCAACTAAAGCTGTCCAAAACATCTTAAGTAAACCAAAAGACTCAGTAGGCCAAGGGTGGGTGGAAACAGAAGTTGTAAGTGAAATCTAATAAGTGTAAGGACTGTTAACAGTCTCTATGTAGAACAGACAGATACACTAGCAGAGTGTATCCATGAAATACCAACTAGCAGTCAACAACATGATGAAAACACCTTAATTTCACAACACATGGACAGACTGACCCATAATTTCTTCTAGGACATTCTAAACCAAGCTAAATCAAAAAACACAAGGGAATTTCTGGAAGCTTGGTATTTAGACAAATCAACCATCATTAGGCATATAGAGATGAACTACATTTACCTACCATTCTAAGCTAAGGTGACCAGACGTCCCGCTTTTGGCGGGACAGACACGCTTTTTAAGCATGTGTCCAGCGTCCCACATTGTTTCCAAAAAGTCACGCTTTTTGGAAAGAATGCCCGACAACAAAAATTCTTTGGAAATAAACAGCGGGACGTCTGGTCACCTTAATTCTGGAGAGCGCACGCAGTTCGAAGTCAAACTCCGGCAGTGACGAAACGAACAAAGTTGGCTCTTCTGTGACTCGTGGACTTCAACTCCCAGAATTCCTGAGCTAGCAGGGCAGAGGAGGAAGTAGTCAGTCACAAGTGCCGGCCCTGCCACTCATGTGCCGTTATTTCAGAGCAAAGGAAGCGGGGGGTGGGGGGGTAGAGGAGAAGAAGGAGGAGGAGGCGGCAGCAGCAAGCCTAGGCTTCAACCCAAAGCTAAGCAATTGCCCATACGCCCTGAGGTTGCAGGACTTTCACAGCTCCATTGAGAAAAGGGAGGACAGCAGGGGCTCCAAGAAGGGGGGCCGCTGTTGCCGCCTCCACTGCTGCTTCTTGGAATGCAGAAGCTGCGTGGAAGCTCCGCCCGGGGTGGGCCTTCTCATCGCCCCGTGCTTGCTTTTGTTCCCGCTGGCTGCTGCTGCTGATGAGGTGCTTTGCCAGCCCTGGTTGTTGTGATTGTTACTCTTGCGGGGGGTTCTTATTTCCGGGGGAAGGGAAGCGCCCTCTTTACCTCCCTTCTGAAAGAGGCGTGGGGATGCCAGAAGTGGCGGCATCAGGAGTTGCCCTCTTGGAAGAGGGCTGGGCGAGGGAGAAAGGAGCCACGGTGGGGATTGCTTTGCAGGGAGAAAGAAAGGAAGGAAGGAGGGAGGGAGGGAAGGAAGGAAGGAAGACAAAGAAAGAAGGAAGGAAGGAAGGAAGAAAGAAAGAAGAAAGAAAAGTTAGGAAGGAAGGAAGACAGAAGGAAGGAAGGAGAAAAGACAAAGAAAGAGGGAGGGAGGGAGGGAGGAAGAAAGGAAGGAAGGTTAGGAAGGAAGGAAGACAAAGAAAGAGAAAGAAAAGTTAGGAAGGAAGGAAGACAAAGAAAGAAGGAAGGAAGGAGGAAGGAAGGAAGAGGGAGGGAGGGAGGAAGAAAGAAAGAAAGAGACAGAGACAGAAAGAAAAGAAAGAAAGAAAAGTTAGGAAGGAAGGAAGAAAAGTTAGGAAGGAAGGAAGAAAAAGAAAGAAAGAAAGGTAAGGAAGGAAGAAAGGAAGAGAAGAAAGAAAGAAAGAAAGAAAGAAAGAAAGAAAGAAAGAAAGAAAGAAAGATAGTTGTATGGCCGCCCTGAGTCCTACGGGAGTGGGGCGGCATACAAAAACGACCAAAAAAAAATAAATAAATAATTTTTAATCAGGAACCCACCCATCCCAGTCAATGGTGTCCCTCTTTACCAATGTTAAAATCTGGTCACCTTATTCTAAGCAGACCATTAAAAAGCTAAGAAGGAAACAACAAGACCAGAATGCATACTCTCCAACAGCCTACACCCAGATAAGCAAGGCTTAAGACTAGACAATCAAGCAGGAAACAACATCCTAGTCAAGGAACTGCGGAGGAGAAAACTACACTCACATCAATAGGGGCAGGGCAAACCACTGTATATAAACAGGGAGCAAACTCCACATCTACTAGCACTGATGATGTTACCAAATCAAGTAAGAAAATGTCTGCAAGGAAACAGCTGTGCTCAGAAACACCAAGGACTCCACAGTTTAATGAGCTACAGATATTCTCTCCTATTGACTGCTAGGTGGCAGCAAACATTTACAGAAAACTATTTGCTGCTATCTAGTGATTGTCTAGCTAGCCTTTGGCAGCCAGATCTAGCCTTAGCAGCATACACACATACACACACACACACACACACACACAGACACAGACACACACACACACACACACACGCCCTGCCATCAAATCTTCATAAACTTCTAAACATGATCAGATAACTTTAAAAATCCATCGTCAAGCAGTGTTTCTGGGCAACAGGGATCACTCCTAAACAAGTGAGCTTTTCATTATCCCGACTAAAACTGAGTTAGATAAGTTTGTCTGAAATCATCAACAGTCAGAGATAATTATGAGTTCTTATTAAAATCGCTTTCCCCAGTCTTCTCATACAGCAAAGATCCTGGGTCACAGAGATTGAGACACAACTAAAGTGGAAACAGGTACTTTCAGACAAAGGATTAGTTCACTTTTTATGGAAATGCACACATAGGCACAGGTGGACAGACTTGCTGTGGGTAATTGGTATTTATGTGCTGTGGTTAATTGGTATTTACGTGAGAAGTTAGGGATGATCAAGCTTTCTTCGAGAAGGCTTTGTAATCTTTATAGGGCCATATGGATGGGTGCAGCGCATCAGTGATGGGGCTCACACCTTTGCCTCTAGACATCATAGTAAATAGATGATTAAGCAACAGTGGAGAGATTTTGATACTTCCCGAATATTAGTGATGTACCAACCCATAGAGCTAGTTATGACAACCCTTCAAGAACTATTTCTTGATTCATGCTTTACTGTGTCAGCAACACAGGGACTTGCACTTGTTGTATCATGAATTCCTCTGGGCAAAATTAGTTCATGTTAAGAGAAATAAACAACCCCATTGGTAAACATGGAAACATTTATTGAGCCATTGCAAATCTGGTGTTCAAGTGTTCTTTTTGAAAAAAAAAATCTGTCCCACATTTTCTAAAATAGTTTGAGATGGACTTTGTAGTTTGGCCTGGACTTTCACTAGAAGTTTCATTAACTAGTGGGGGTCAGTATTTGTGAGCACCAGTTTCCAATGAATGCATATTGACGTATACAAATATTCAAAGAATTGGTTGATTCTACATGCAGAAATTGAAATATAGTCACTTTCAACATGCACTTTGCTATTGAGAGGATAAATTGTTCAAATAGAGGAGCTTTACAGTTCAACTACCTCATCATTTAAGGTTTCCAGGCAAAATATAGAATTGTTGCTAAACAAGATAACAGATTCACATTTGTCTGGACTCACAGCCCACATATATAAGACAAAACCATAGAACTGTAGAGTTGGAAGAGACTATAAGGAACTTCTAAATCCAAACTGACAAACTCCATAAATAAATTGCTCTACTTTTTTATAGATTTTATTCTCAGGAAGCTCATTCTTATATTTAAATGAAATCTAGGTAGCTGTAATTTACAGATGTTATTTGTTGTCTTAGTTTCTGTGCCATGGAAAATAATTTGTGACCATTTTCTCTATGCAGCTTTCTTGATGTACCTGAACGTAACTATCATGTCTTGGCTAAGTCTCTTCCCCCCCCTCTTCATACTGAACGTCCTTTCTTGAGCCTATTTCCATAGGACATGACCTGAAGCCTTACATAAACCTTGTTGCCTTCTTCTGAATCTGCTCTAGCCTGTCAATGCCCTTCTGAAAATGTTGACTCACAAAAATTCACAATATTCCAGGTGTGGTCACATCAGTGCCAAGTGGCAAGGAATAATGACATCAGTTGTCTTTGATGCGATGCTTTTTCTAATGTAGCCTAAAACTCCATTAGCCTTTTAACTGATGTCTCATATTGCTGACTCACGTTCAACTTATTGACTTTGACCACACCCAAGTCCTTCTCAGATATATTGTTTCCAAGCCACGAATCTTGTATGTATTGCCATTTTTTTCTCCCTAACTATAATATTCTTTGTAAAAAGTAAATGTAACATTATTTTTAAATATGATTTTTCTTTTTAGGAGAAATCTTCTAAACATCAAACAGCTGTATAATAACTATGAGCTTTGTCATCTTAAACACCAACAGTTGGTTCTGAGCTTCAGATAACACTATATGATTCTGGACTCTAAGAAAAAGAAAGTAAAATATTGCAATCTCATCTCTTGCCTTCCCTCCATAGCAAAAATCAATTGAATATGGGTGTCTTAATCCATTATTAATTAAAATTCACTTTCCAGATTGCACCCTATAAGTGGTCTTCTTAAAACAAAAGATGGCTTTTAAATTTTTGCATGGGTTCATCTTAAATGTGTCAAAATGTGTATGAAAACATCCCATGTTAGTGCTAGAGTTAGATTAAGAAAGACCCAGAACTTGTTAACTATAACTTTAAAGTTAAAATCATTTTTTTAAAAAAATATAGTGGCCCAAATCTTGTAAGACTGTGCGTAATATTGGGGTGCATGCCTGTGGAGCCCAACTGGGCACATGCAATTGTGTTATGGCATCATGATTTGGAAAATTGGCAAATAATCATATGATGTGGAATGTAACCATTGCAAAAATGCTTCTTTCTCTTTTTAAATAAATATGTGCAAGTGAATTATTAGATACCAAGATCACCTTCACACGTGGGTGAATTTTGTGATCTATCAAAACTGAAGCTTTATCCATCTTTCTTAGATCAAAATCTGGTTTTCTGTGGAGTAACTCTTCAATTGGACTGGGATAAACAAACTCCCTGGGGGGTCTCTGGATGCCAAATTGCAGATATTTATGAAAAAGGCATGCAACTTTGAGGAGCTTTTTAAATACAAACACCCCCACCCCCAATTTCATCATAGAAATACACATTTTGAAAATCTACATTGGTGTTTGTGGGGAAACCATGAAATCAGCTATGTAATTATGGTATTTTGCATGCAAATTTCCATGTAGTAGGGAAAGTGAAGTGTCTACCCCCTACCTCCTGGGAGTGTAAATTGTTTAACATCTCAGAACCTCTGATGGACAGAGTAGTTTCTTACTCATAGAGTTAACAAAATTGTCTGGAAAACATCCATGAAAGAGAGTCAATAGGTTGTGATGATAAATTGGATGGTAACAGTCTTCCATAAAAGAGCATGGAATTACCATAAAAGAGCATGAAAACTATAGCATGAATTGTTGTTTTTGATTTAAACATTATAAAAGGAAGCCTGGAAATCTCCTGATTAGTGGGATTTCTGCAGAATATGTATTGCTAAGCTATTTGCTTATTTCTGTTCTTCTGAAAGCCTGTCCTGAATAAATATGGGCCCAATTTTATTTCTGATTATGTGCCATCAATTCAATGAGAACCCCCTCAGCAACCACATATGTAAATTTTCTCCATAAAAATCTGACTATAACCTGATATTTCAAGTCTTCCAATGTTGCACCCATCACCACTGTGACTGAATCTGTCCACTTTGCAATGGATCCAAAATATCCAGTTTATTTGAATTCTAATTGGTCTTGCAAACAAACTCTGTCTAATTTTTTTTTGCCATGCCATGTAAAAACTGCACAATGAATGCAGTTATTGGATACTTCACAGAAGTGGTGTAATTAATTTTCTTCAGCCATGGAAAAAATTAGTGTATAAAACTAGCTAATTATATCTCTCCATATAAACACATTCAAACAACATCTTTATAGTCACTGCTTAACTAATGTTAACAATTTGATTAAATGTCAGTGCGAGATAATGCAGAAAGGACTAGTATGGGAGAAGTTTACTGGATAATTTTAAGCCAGTCATTATTTCTCAGGATTTTTATTCAGGCTGTACACTGAAGGAATGTACTGTTCCCCTCTGTCTACAGAAGCTTTTAACAGAATAACAATGTTGGGATGGACCTTGGAGGTCTTCTACTCCACCCCCTTGCTCTAGCAGGAAACCCATTTCAGACAAATGGTTGTCCAATCTCTTCTTTAAAACTTCACTTTCTTTAGCTGAAGGAGGAGCTGAAGTGGTGCAGTGGTTAAATGCAGCCATTGCAGGCTGACTGCTAGTTCAACAGTTCAGCTGTTCAAATCTCACTAGGCTCAAGGTTGACTCAGCCTTCCATCCTTCCGAGGTCGGTAAAGTGAGGACCCAGATTGAGGACCCAGATTGTTGGGGGCAATATGCTGAACTCTGTAAACCGCTTAGAGAGGGCTGTAAAGCACTATGAAGCGGTATATAAGTAAAAGTGCTATTGCTATTGCTATTACAAGAACGGTGAAATATAAAAGAGGATGTTAAATATCAAGAGGCCTATTCATAACGACTTTTTAATTGATTTGCTAGACGTGCTCACTTCCTGACTGGGAAACAGATAAAAGATGCCGTCAGCTAAGGTGGACAAGATAATTCCGCCAACTCCGTTATTTACTCTGAATGGTGAGGAAGAAAGGTGATAAATGCTTAATGTGTAACTGATGACTAAAGAAATTAAACAATCCCTCTATTTGAGGGATCTCTTTGAGAGATGGTTTCATATTTCCATTGTTTTCACTTTCTATGGTTGTCTAGTTTTATTCTCTGGCAGCACAACCTTTTGCATATTTACTTGGAAGCTATCTTTTTATACAGTATTCACAATGGCTTGTTGTCTAATAACCATGCTTAAGGATGTTATACATCACATTATACAGGCTTTTAAAATTAAAATATATGTTCCATACATCCCAGTGTATGATGAACTGCTGATTCATCTTATAAACTTGCACAGTTTTATGGTGAAATATTTCCCTCTCTTTTGGCTGCTGGGTAACAATCTTTTTCAGTGGCAATTTGTTAGTGGTTGGAGGTAAACCAAAATCTCCACAATAACTTCTGGAACTTTATAATAACACATTCTTGAAACTCTGCTAGATTTGTCCTTCTAAGCTCTAATATTCCTGGCAAAATCAAGATAGATTTTTTTAAAAAGAAACTCTGCTATAAACATATAGTCACTTTATATTCTTCAAGCTTATAGTAAAGCACAAAGCGTACAGATACAGGAAAATGAAATTTGGTTTAATTAATTTATAAAAAAATAAAACTTAACAAACATGGAGAAACTTTTGGTAATTCATATTAGCCTTCCCTTCCATTATGCTTAGCCTCTAATTACTACTTAAGAATTTCTAATTTTCTGGAAATATTGGACATTACTGCTTATAGGGGCAAAGACATTCTAAATGACTTTTTATGGTTATAGTACTACTTTTCTAAGGCTGAGGTTTTCTTTATAGATTCTTTTATTTCTTAACTTCTTTTGCATTCCTTTGCCAATGTTATTTTTTGCCTATCTCTATATAATAAGAGCTCTAGCAGGCTTGTCTTTTCAACAAGAAAATCTAATGGGGACCCATCTGAATCTCTGCCCTAGATCTGTAATATTGTCAACAAAAAGTGGCAGGATTACAAAGAACTTATTTAAAATGTTAAAAAGTGCCCTTTGTGTTTGTGGGTATCAGGGTAGAACAAGGCACAACAAAGCTGACTTCATACAATAAAAATATAATAAAATAAAAAATACTATCATAAAACAGTTGAAGCACCAGGATTTTCAAACTTAAATTACTATTTTGAATTGCCATATTGTTTGGCATACATAGGAATCCATGAGGTAGCAAAATATTGTTCAGCATCTGAAGCATACGTAATATACCAATAGCCCCCACAAAAGGAACTTGACTTGAACCATAATATAAACTTCTTTCAATTAAAACACTGAAAAGCTAGTGAATTCCTACAGTTAATTTCCTTATTTCTTTAGTGTGCAAATGACTTTTATCTGCTCTCTCTTCCTCAAATCTGTTGAGTTAAGACAAAGATCATTGTCTTAACTCAACAGATTTTCAGGCTATCCACAGTTAATTTTATTGGCCCAAATCTTATCTGTTATTTTAATACTATTTTGTCTTCCTTATCCTTCTAACATGTTTTGGCTATGAGCATTATTCTGATAATAACAATCATTTTCTAAATAAATACAGAATGTAGATAGGATTATAACAAACATGTAACACAACATCTCTGGCCTGCCAGTTGATAGGGTGGGCACAGTTCACTATAGTATGTTCTACCACCCAGCTGAACTTTACTCTGCCCATTCTATTTCTTTTGCCTTCGTGGGGTATCTTTTAGATAATGAGATTGTGGTCCCTCTCTGGTGAAGCAATGGGGTAATAATCCTTCAAGTAGATTAATAAAGAGTGTGAAAGAAGTTCTCATTATCAGGTGACCGGATGATACAAAGAATTCCAAATGAGATCTAGGCAATAGATGAATATTGGAACTTTGAGTAGTGCATTAAGCTATAAAGAGGCTTTTGCATGTTCTGAAGCATGTTTTTCAAATTGGTTTTAAATGCACACAGTCCTAATGTCTGTGAAGATTCTCAGTCATCCAGGTTATAGTTGTCCCAAAAGGTGCTTTCTCAAGAGGCAACTGTTGTCTTCCAAGTCCACATTGTGGACAGAGAGGACCACTTGTTTGAAAAAGGGTTCAAAGAAGCCATCTATGTCAAAATTGAACAGCCCTCTGTCAACAGAGGGGGAGGGATATGACATAATCTATCTCCAGTCTACAACACAGTCCTTTCAACAATTCCAAGAAAGCCTCACACCCATTTGCACTACTCAGGTGACCCTGATGACACAGATAATCTTCCAGGTGGCCTCAACAACTCTCTCAAAGAATGCAAATCGCCAGCTGTCTGCAAGGAGTATAAATATTTCCATTCCCCACTATCCAGTCAGAGTTGAAGAAGCTTCTTTGATGAGAAGCAAAATGTCTTCAAAGAAAACCAGGAGTCCAGTTGTCTCTTGAAAAAGTACCTTTGGGACACAGTCCTAATAGACAGTATTATGGATTTGTTCCTGACTTGCATTCAAAATATTAGTTTTGTGACATAGACATTCAGTATGGCCATAAAATCCTGGAGTACATCTGCTGAAAAAATTCTCAGCCCTAAAGCTTTGTGACTGTTCAGTACTGTGGGCAGTTTGATATACATTTTTTGACAATTTCAATTTATTATAAAATACTGTGATACTATGTCTATGGAGATTCTCAGTCATCCAGGTCATGGTGGTCCCAAAGATGCTTTTTTCAAGAGGCAACTGGACTTTCAGGTTTTTCTTTGAAGATGTTTTGCTTCTCATCCAAGAAGCTTCTTCTAGCTCTGTGATACTATCTTTCAGAACTGTGATACTATCTTTCCCAAGTACCTGATCTTTTTGACCTAACTGAGACCTTTTCATTTCTCTTGGTGCTAAATCATAAGATTTGATTTCATATTCAACTTTTGGATCTGGATGTTTTTCCAGTGGGCATATATAAAAGTCCTCTCAACTGTGTATCAGTCTTTTATCACCCCAGATTGTGAAAATTATAGCTATTTGATCAGAGAAAAATTGTGATTAAGTTCTCTCTAGGTTGCTGCAATTTCCTATATTCAGTTGGAAGGACTACTTGGCTATTCTACAATCTTTAAAATTGTAGAGCATAAGGGAGATGACCTTGGCAAAAATATGCATGAACATTAATGAGGGAAAGAGGGCTGAAACATCCTTTAAGCCCTGGAAAACAAAATGATATTCAGAACCAGCTCAGGCAAACACCTCTCTGATTCACTTAAGGTATAAGGAGAGAAGGTAAAGCACAATCAGACTTGCATGATTCTGTTATATCTCCATAAAGTATAGTTCTAGTTATCCTATGGAGATGATTTTATGTTCTGGTCTACCTAGTGCAGAGGTGAGGAACATGTGCCTTTATGACTGGTGGACTTCAACTCCCAGAATTCAATTTCCAGAATTCCTGGTTCACAATCATAAAAGGCAGGGGTGAAATCCTCCCGGTTCGCTCTTACCTGTTGGTCGCCGCACAGCCGAAAAACCTGGCAGCGTTCGCAGCGTGGGGCTTCCCCCACCCGCTTCCCCCACCTGCCTGGATGCTGGCATTTGCGTTCTTTTGCCCTCTGCGCAAGCAGAATGCTTTGCGCATGCGCAGAGGGCAAAAGAACGCAAATGCCGGCATCCAGGTGGGCAGGGGAAGCGGGCGGGGGAAGTCCCGCACCGCAAAAGCCACCAGGTTCTTCGGCTGTGCGGCGACCAACAGGTAAGAGCGAACCGGGAGGATTTCACCCCTGATAAAAGGGCTTTCATTCCCCACCCCTGACGTAGTGGGCCTGACAAAAATAAACATCTCTGAAAATGTTAAGGAGAAAGCATCCAGTGTTCCATTCTTTCTCAGAATATGATTTACTTGGTTCAAAAATAAAGGTCATATTTTGAATGGATAATACCCCCATTCAGCATTAAAAACATTCCAGAACATGACACCTGGGATGGATACAGATTTTACAAACCACATTTTGTTTCTAAATGGAAACTGAAATCATCACGTTATCACAATGAAATGTATGCACTCATTCAGTACCATTTCTCATAAAAACTAATCATGACAACTCATAAAGCTGGGATGCGTTTCATACCTCTGTAGTGATTCTTTCAGAATTTCCCAAGTGAATGTGCTTTGTTGGCTTTATCTTTTCCTATGATAAAATGACTTTGTTCAATACTGATCCTTTTGAATCACAGCTGACATTTCATCGAAACTGAATTTTTTTGTGTCATCATTATTACCCAGAGACATGTCATTCAAGGTCTGACAAATGTTAAGCCTGTTTGGCTCATGAAGAAATGTGAAAGCAGACCAAATGGCTATTAAATATACCACTGATATGCAGGGGTAGTATTCACTTACTTTCCCTACCGGTTCATAAATGAGAGCGCATGCGCACGGCCTTCCGCGCATGCACTTTGCTAACATGCATGCACACAGCTTGAAAATGTGCCTACATAGAACGGCATAGCACCGGGGCAGGTGGGCTTATCGGTTCTCCCGAACCGGTCCGAATACCACTTCTGCTGATATGTGAATGGATACCACCTCTGCTGATATGGGAATGGATATGTAACATGTATCCATAAATATTTTGTGTATGTATACAAGCTTGAGAAAATGTGAGTTTTGCTGATACTGCAGCTGAGCAGCACTGATGTATCTGTAAGTAAGATTTATTCTAAGGGGCTTTTTCTTCTTTTAACATACTAGTAAACTCCAAAATGGTGTAGATAAAGGCATGTGTGTTAAAATCATATACAAGCACATAAAACCTTTAGATAGCTTGACTTATGATTCCTTTTTGATACACTCTCATCTGTGCTTTTTCAGGCAAGAGTAATTTGTAGCACCATATTTAAAAAGTAAGCTCCTGGGGGGGGGAGTAATCAGTAATAACACCTCAAGGTAACAAATCTTTTTGTTGTCCAAGTCATCTAACTTTAGATTTCATTCAAAGCAGGATTGAATGGGATGCTCGACTGTTAAATTTATCAGTGTGCCATGAGCACTTCTGCACAAGAAATTTGCGGTGGTTGCAAAGAACTGAGAGTGAATTAAAATGTTCCCTTCCTGGATCCATGAATAAGCTTTTTCCTCTCTGAGGCAATCTATCTTCAGATGTTTTTTTTTAATTTCTTTTATTTAAACAAACAAACATTAAACAAACATTAAAAACATTGGCCACGTTGTGACCATCCTGTTTGGTCATTTCTTTACATAATGTTTACATAACAATAAATACCATTATTGCTCAATATACATTGCTTTTTTGATCTTACATATGTATCCCTCATCATTGTTTATTTACATATCCGAACCTTATTTAATTTCCCTTTTTCCAATCTTTAATCTCTACTTCTCCAGTCGTTTTTTCCTTCCTATCCACTGATAAAATTTATCCCATATTTCAAAGTATTCCGTCTCCCCCTTGTCTTTCGTCTCCAGTGTTAGTCTGTCCATTTCTGCACATGTCAATATTTTTTCCATTATTTCTTCTTCCGATGGAGTTTTTTTTTCATTTTTCCAGTATTGCGCATAGATCAGTCTTGCTGCAGTTGTTATATGTAGGATTAAATATATCTGTCCTTTTTCATATTTCTCATTGATGATTCCTAGTAAGAACAATTTATCTTCAGATGTTGATCAGCTAACAAAATGCTTAGCCCAGCCCCCTCCATTTCACACTGGGGAGAAAAAAGAAACTGTTTCTCTAGAAGTAAATAAATAAACATCAGCCAGAAGAGAACAAAATGCAAAACTTTCCTCTGGACCCCAGGGAGATGTTTTTGGGGCGGGGCTGGGGGTGGGTGGGGCTGTTAGATTTTTGAACTGCCACCTTATCTCAAGTACAGCTGCTGAGAGTGGGGGCAAAAGTGCATGTCTCCCTTTTAAAGACAATGCAATGGAATGCCTACTCTTCTGCTTCCAGATGGAAGTTCTCTGTTTGCCGAAATTGCAAGGCATGTGATGAAGTCCAGATATTAATGCCGGTATTGGCTCATGTACTATTAAGCTTGTAGAGCTAGGCCATAAGCTGGGGATTATGTAGAGAGCCTTAATGACCTAAAATTTACCTCATGGGCAACTTTTTTTTTCTTGCTGCTTAATATCATGCTTCTAGTGCCCTTTGTTTAACCTTTGTAAAGCCACTTCATCCAAAATAGGAATAGTAATAGACTGTTGTTGCCGAAGTAGAATAAATAAACCATTAATATGTTTGAGTGGAACATTTTTCAGTGGTACAGTTTGATCCCCCACCCCCACCCCCCACCCCGGTTCTTATTTTCTTCAGAAAGGGATGTAGTTCATCACATACAGTTGCCAAGTTATAATCTTCTATGTTTGTACTCCAATATAAATATCCAGTGCATATACTGGAACATTAAATACCTGCAGAATAAAGCTCCAAAACAGAATAAGGAGGAAGTTTCAGAAGCTTTTATTAGTTTCTAAAAAATCCTAATGAGAATGCAACAGAATGTTTTGCTAAATCAGCTTAAATATTTGAAATTGAATTACTAGGAAGGTCATGAAAATGCGTACATGTAGTCCTTGAGTTACAATTGTTCATTTAGTGATAACGGCACTGAAAAAATGGACTTATGACCATTTTTCACACTTATGACCATTGCAGCATCTCCATGGTCATGTGATCAAAATTCAGATGTTTGGCAATGACTCATATTTATGATGCTTGCAGTATCCTAGGGTCATGTGATTAAATGTTGCAACCTTTTGAACTGACAAGCAATGTCAATGGGGAAGCCACATTCACTTAACAAGCATGTTACTAACTTAACAATGGTGGTGATTCACTTAACAACTATGGCAAGAAAGGTTGCAAAACGGGGCAATACTCACTTAACAAATGTCTCACTTAGCAACAGAAATGTTGGGCTCAATTATGGTCATAAGTTGAGGACTACCTGTAGTAGACAAACATAATCACTATGTTCTTTCAGAGAGGAGAGGGATTTCACCTTGAAATAGCCCATGAACTAGGGTGAATGGAAAGATGATAGCATACTTAAAATAATTAGAGGTTAACCATGTATCCAGATTAGTTGGGGATCAGTTGTTATAGTCCCTACAGTGTTTCCCCGAAAATAAGCCCTCCCCTGAAAATAAACCTTCCCCCCAAAATACCATTTCCTCTGGTTAAGGTTAGAGAGACAGAGCTGGAAATCAGGTAAGAGGTCTTGCTTCATGCGCCCCAAAATAATAAGACCTCCCCCAAAATAAGGCCAAGCGCTTATTTCAGGGTTCAAAAAATATATAAGACAGGGTCTTATTTTTGGGGAAACACGGTATATCATGGGTGTCAAACTCTATCATGTCACGTGTGACGTGTTGTGATGTATTGTGCTGTTTTTTGCCTTTGTGCAGCCGGAGTGGGCGTGGCCTGTGCGTGATGCATTCGGCACGTGCGCCACCAGTTTGAAGGCCTGCTCTATATTGTTCCTTACTATACCATTTCATTAAATATCTTGGAATGTATACAGGGCATCCAATTGCAGAGAGATTCAAAGATTTTGACATTATTCTTGCATTATTTTCTTATTCCTAAATGGGGTTTAGTCTTCAACCTCTGTGGCCAAGAATCCAGTGTTAGTTTTACTCAAGGAATTCTGAATATTTACACAGCTGTGTTTCAGAGAATAAACTTTATAATAGAAGGAGAAAACTGGAGAGTTGTTATAACTGTCCTTACAATAATGTAGCCTAGAAATTTGCAAGGCAGTGTTGTTTCCATTGATTATATTCCTTTCTTTTTTTTAATGCTGATGAAATCTGCAAAATCTGCAAAAACATCAAGCTCTGGAAAAGTTAAAATGATATTGCCCTTTTGTATCTATATATACATTTATGGACAAGAATTTCATCATTTGAATTACTTATTTGATTTTGTTCCTTTTTTCACACTGTAAATACAATGCAAGGTCTAAATATGGAGTCTGAATTCATAGTCCAAGTGATTTTTCTGTACTTTGCAACAATACTTGTAGAGGCTAAAGATTCTGGCCAGCAAAGCTAGAGCCCCAAGTACCATGGCTGGGCCAGAGAAAGTCCTTCTAGAAAAGGAATGGACTGGCAATAGTGACCACACAACTCATGACAGTTGGTCCAGGCAATGTAGTCAAACAGTTCTGTCATCTGGGAATTTCTGCCTACTCTTGTGCTCCAGGGGGGACAGGGCTCTCAGATTGGGAAAATGAGGAGGTGAGATTTTTGCCAGAGAATATGATTCTGCATTGCCACAACAAATTCTTTGCTGCTTTGTTGCACAAAGAATGCAAAGATACAGAGAAGATAAGCAAGATCTCTCTCTTAGACCCCTGATGGTACAGTGGTTAGAATCAGTGGTGGGATTCAGCCGGTTTGCACCGGTTCACACGAACCGGTTGTTAAATTATCCCCCCATCAAAGTGGATCCTGGGCATTGCACTGCAAAGGAGAAATGAGCAACAGAGTGGCTGGTGTGAGGGAAGGAGAAGGCCGCTTTCCCTCTTTCTTCTCCCTGCTCCTCCTCCTTCCCTTGTGCCAGTCGCTGTGTTGCCCATTTCTCCATTGCAGTATAGCTCAGCATCCAGGATCCACTTTGATGGGGGGGAGGGGTAATTTAACAACCGGTTCACCGAGGCTCAGGTTGGCCATCTCAGGAGGCTCGTACCACATTTGCAGCAGAGCTGGAGGACGGAGAAGGGCCACGCCTCCCAGAACAGCCAATCTGCTGACCCTGGGCAAACCGGTTGATAAATTATTTGAATCCCACCACTGGTTAGAATGCAGTATTACAAGCAAACTCTGCCAACAGTCTGGAGTTCTTCTATCCCTCTGAAGTTGGTCAAATGAGGACCCAGATTGTCGGGGGCAATATGCTGACATTGTAAATCCATCCAGAGAGTGTTGTAAAGCACTATGGGGCAGTATATAAGTCTAAGTACTAAAGCTGTTGCTATTGCTAGTCAAAGGAAAGAAGGAGTGACAGACTGTAGGAGAAAACAAAAGCAAACACAAAGAAGATCTGTTTATGAGAGAAGGAAAAGCAAAGCAGGATTGGGCAGTGGGATTGGTTTCAGATACAATCTTGATATATATATGTATATATATGTATATATATGTGTGTGTATATATATATATATGTAGGTCTTTGGGTATTCGGGTTTTCTCCCGCGTGAAATTGGAAGTGTCTTGGCGACGTTTCGATGAAGTCTCATTCATCATCTTCAGGCTGGTGTCTTCTGCTTCCTGCTTCTAGGAGCAATGTGAGATTGCTGCTGTTTCTTCCTTTTAACTGCCAGTGGAGGTTTGAACTGATAGGATGGGAGCTTGGCTGTGCTCTGATTGGTCGGAGGCATGCTCTGATTGGTTGGGGGCTTGGCTGTGCTCTGATTGGCTGGGGGGTTAGCTGTGCTCTGATTGGCTGGGGGTGTTCTTAGGTTAGTCTGACTTGCAGGGGCATTTGAGCTGGTGAGCTGCATTGCTGCTGCTTGGCTTCTGGTTCTTGGTCGTGCCACATCTTCATGGAGGGTGTCAGTTTGCTTCATGTATGGATTGGAGGGGTTTAAAGTGGCTAATGATGCAGCTGTAGTATGGCTTCTGGTTTGTGGTTGTGCCTCATGGGTTTGGGTTTGCTTATTGCGTGGATGTGTGGTGGTGACATCCTGTGTGGTTTTCGTGAGTGTGGGTCTGGTGTCATTCTTTGTGTTGGGGACTCGTTTGTCAATAAGGGCGGGTTTCCAAATGGCTGGTAGGTGGGAGGTGTCATCTCGTTTATTCATGCTGTGTGGGCGTTTTTCTATCTCGATGGCTTCTCTGATTATTCTGTTGTTAAAGTGTTCAGTTTTGGCGATAGTTCTGGTCTTTTTAAAGTCGATTTCATGTCCTGTGGCTTTAAGATGTTGGACCAGGGAAGAAGTTGGTTCCTCTTTTTTGACTGTGTTCTTGTGTTCTTCAATGCGTGCACTTATTCTTCTGTTGGTTTGTCCAATGTATGTGGTGGGGCAGGCGGCGCATGGAATTTCATATACTCCTTGATTTTCTAACTCAATTTTGTCTTTGGGGTTTCTTAGGATGGTGGATATTTTTCGGTTTGTGCAGAATGCTGTCTTGATGTTGTGTTTGTGGAGGATCTTGCTGATTCTGTCTGTGGTGCCTTTTATGTATGGGAGGAGGGCTTTGCCGTTTTCTTGTTCTCTGTCTTGGATTTTAGTGGGGGTTTCTTTTTGGATTAGGTTGGTGATCTTATTTCTTTGGAATCCATTGGATGCTAGTACGTCAGTGAGAGTGTTTAGTTCGGTTTTTAGGTATTGTTCGTCAGCTAGGCGTTTTGTTCTGGAGATGAGTGTCTTGGCTACGGAGTTGATCTGTGCTGGGTGGTGGTGTGAGAGTGCGTGCAGATAGCGGTTAGTGTGGGTTTTCTTCTGGTAGATGGTGTGTCCTAGGGAGCCATCCGACCAATCAGAGCACAGCCAAGCTCCCATCCTATCAGTTCAAACCTCCACTGGCAGTTAAAAGGAAGAAACAGCAGCAATCTCACATTGCTCCTAGAAGCAGGAAGCAGAAGACACCAGCCTGAAATGTCGCCAAGACACTTCCAATTTCATTTCATGCGGGAGAAAACCCGAATACCCAAAGACCTACATACAAACACCCGCAAAAACCTCAGAATATATATATATATATATATATATATATATATATATATATATATATATATATATATATATATATATATATATATATATATATATATATATATATATATACACACACACACACACACACACGTATGTATGTATGTATGTATGTATGTATGTATGTATATTTATTGCAAGATTGCATCAAAATCAACATTTTGTTTTATTACTGGAGTTGATGTGCAATATATATAAAACAAAATGTTGATGTTTGGGTTAATGAAAAATGCCTCGAGCCAAAATTAAAAGATGCTTGTGATAATTGGAGTTTCAGATCTCTATTCTAAATATAGCAATAAAGAGGAATATGTATGTCCACAAAAATAGATCTCAGTTTGGAGTAATGATTAGCTTAAAAAGAGTTTAATGACCTTAATGAAAACATATTTTGATTATTTATTTTATTCTGGGCTTATCTACATTTCATGATCGGGAATGGGTTTTACACTATAACATTTTCCTCATGATATCATTATGTAAGGACAATAATCTGTGAGATTAAGTGCTGCTATATGCCCACAATGACTTGAGTCTAACTTTGTAGGAAAAAATTCTTTCAATACTGAGACAGATGGACAATGGCTTGCAAATTATGTACTTCATGCCACATGCTCTCTTGCAACTTTGCAAGACTTCCTCCCGTGGAGTCTTCCATACCTAGCAACTGCCTGACAAGTCCCTGCAGTTTTCTTTGCAAAGTTTTTCAAAAGTGGTTTGCCATTGCATCCTTCATGGGGTGAGAGCAAGTGGCTGGCCCATGGCCCAGTTAGCTTTGTGCCTCAGGTGGGACTAGAACTCATGGGTCTATGACAACTCACCATGGCCAACTTGCCATGGGATAACTGGCTGCAGGACAAGAGTTACACCAATATCAAAGAAATGGTGGGATAAAATCAATAAAGAATGGATGCAAAAGGAGGGACAAAATGAAATGTGAATAACAAACAAGTTGGCCATGGAGAGTTGGCCATTGCATGGTGGCCTCAGCAAGTTGTCTGTGGTGAGTTGTCCCATTCTGAGAACTCACGGACTCCCACTTTCTAACCTGGTGCCTTAACCGCTAGACCAAACTGCTTCTTCTGTGTGTGTGTGTACATATATGCATATTTGCACACAGTATGCACAAACACACACACCAGGGGTGGGTTCTAACTTACCTCGCTGCCGGTTCGCTTTCTCCTGTGCCACGTGGCCCCACCCGCGCTTCGCGCGCGTGCACATGCGTAGTGGCAAAAAAATGAAAAAAATCCAAAAAAGAGCCCAAAACAAGATGGCAACTCATGTGCAGTGCCAGAAACTCAGCTTCTGCGCATGCACAGAAGAAAAAAAACCAGAAAAAAATTCCCCAAAAAATCGGAAAAAATTTTCAAAAAAAAAAAAAGATGGTGGCGCCCACGGACTGAACCGGTTTCATAATGTCATCATGACATCAGCAGCGGGTCGCTATCAGTTTGAGTGAACCGGTCTAAACTGGGAGGAACCCACTTCTGACACACACATGCGCACGCACAAACAGTATGTATGGGCATGCAACTATATGCAGGCACAAGTAGTCTTAAAATAAAAATTCCCTTGTTTCCACTCCGTTCCACTTGAATATGGGTTATATTTTTCTCCTTGTCCTCCCCCCACCTCCCAAATATGACTGACTTGACCATCTGGCAATAGGGGTAACAGGACAACAGATATAAGCCTTACATAACAAGAATTTAAAGGACTTTCTTAGAAACACTGAAGTTCATTAATTCTCTTCAGAAAACCTGGCTCAGTTCAGAATCTTTCTAGATATCTAAAAATGACAAATGGTTGCTTAAAATAAGAACAACTGGAAAAGATTTATCTGATGACAGTCTTCTAGCATTCAGCCAATTATACACAATTATAGTGTATTTTATATCTGCAGTGACTTCATATATATATATATATATATATATATATATATATATATATATATATATATATATGTATGTATGTATGTATGTATGTATGTATGTATGTATGTATGTATGTATGTATGTATGTATGTATGTATGTATATATATATATATATATATATATATATATATATATATATATATATGTATATATATATATATATGTATATATATATATATATATATATATATATATATATATATATATATATATATATATATATATATATATATATATATATATATATATATATATATGTAACATTTTTTGCTGATAAATGAAAATAAAGGGAGACTTTATATATATATATATATATATATATAATTTCAAGCAATGTATAAGGTGTCCCCATTTAAATATTTTATTAATTTGGGAGACCTTTCCCATCTCTTTCCATAATGGGGGTGGAGGGGAGGATAAAATCTTTCTTATCTTTGTGATTGACCCTAGCAATTTCAGGGAGGTTCAAAAAGAAAAAAAAGGTGAAGGTGCTGGAATTGAATTTGAACCTTCAAAGCTTTAAGAATCCTTCAATGAATTGTTAACAATGTCTGCCAAAAGATTTTATTTATTTTTATTAATTACGGTAATTCATTTATTCAATTTATATGCTGCCCAACTCAGAGTTTAAGACAAAGAATCTCCTCTCCTCTCCTCTCATCTGAAATATAAATATATGAAATGGGGTAATGAAGAGAGTATTATCAACAAGAAAAAAATCTTGCTCTAGTCCAGTGATGGCGAACCTTTTTTTCCTCGGGTGCCAAAAGCGCAAGCGTGCAAACTATCGTGTGCGTGCGAGTGCCCGCACCCATAATTCAATGTCCCCCGCCCCCTGTGCATACGCGCATGACCCCACCTCCCCCCCATTTCCCGACTTCCGGTGGGCCGGGTAGGCCCGTTTTTCGCCCTCCCCAGGCTCCAGAGGCTTTCTTGGAGCCTGGGGAGGGCAAAAACGGCTTCCCCCCACCCCCTCCGGAGGCCCTCCAGAGGCCGGAAATGACCCATTTCCCGACTTCTGGTGGGCCCGGTAGGCCTGTTTGTCGCCTTTCCCAGGCTCCAGAGGCTTCCCTGGAGCACGGGGAGGGCGAAAATGTCCTCCTCCGCCCCCCTGGAGGCCCTCCGGAGGCCGAAAACACCCTCCCAGAGCCTCCGCGCGAGCCAAAAATCAGCTGGCCGGTGCACACATGCGCGCTGGAGCTGAGCTAGGTCAACGGCTTGCGTGCCGGCAGATATGGCTCCGCGTGCCACCTGTGGCACCCGTGCCATAGGTTCGCCATCACTGCTCTAGTCTAGATAGTCTCATTATTTGTTATGAATTTTCTGTATTATGGGCTGACTTTAGCAAGAGGTTGATAATTATAGTAATTAATGGTACATTTCATTTTTGTAAGACTGAAATGTCATTGAAAATGAAAGACATACCAAAGAGCAACTTTAATTATTCGAGATGTCATTTGGTTCTGTTTTTTTCCCCCAGTGTTGCCTTCCAAGATTCCTATTGTTGTATATTATGGAATAGCAGTAAGGCTACTCTTGAAAAGCACTCAGCAAAGAAGTATCTAACCATCAGGACTAAGAACCCATTAATTTCAATGATTAACGTCCGTCTGAATGGTGCTCATAAATTTGAGTGACAAATGGCTTGGAAAGGTAATAACACATAGGCATAAGAAGTTAATCTGCTTTATTATTCTTCATGTTATGGAACATACACTGTATTAAGTATTTAATGTGGTACTTTGGGAACATTTCAGATAAAAAGCTGTATCAGATAAGAAGATGATTTAGGAACTATGCTAGGTTCAGAAAACAGAGTTAGCTCTTGAGCAGAAATAACCATGAACCAACAATCATCTAATAAATACATAAAGTTGCAGTCATTAAGCAATTGCCTTGAGATCAATACCACTGAAATACAAAATACTTTAAGGAAGATTTGGATTGATGATGTGGAATATTCAGTTTATCTTTCGCAAAATGGAGAACAAAGAAGATGAATAAACTGAATATTCCACATCATTATCCTAAATCTGTTTTAGTTAAAAGAGAGAAGTCTGTGATAAAAGAAGGATAATTATTTATCTGAAATGCTATAGGGTTTCCTACTTGAGCAAGGGGTTGGACTAGAAGACCTCAAAGGTCCCTTCCAACTCTTTTAGAGCAGGGGTCCCCAACCTTTTGGACCTCAGGGACCATTACATTCATAATTTTAAATCCCGCGGACCACTAATATGAATCCAGCACACCACTTGCTAAAGCGCCTCGACTCCCAGTGATGGGATGGGGTCCTTCAGGCATTCTCTCCCCCGCTCTCGCTCTCTCCCCCCTCTCTTTCTCTCCCCCCTCTCTTTTTCTCTCTCCCCCACCTCTTTCTCTCTCATCTCTCTCCCCCCTCTTTCTTTTTCTCTCTCCCTCTCTTTCTCTCTCTCATTCTCTCTCATCTCTTTCTCTCATCTCTCCCTCCCCATCTCTTTCTCTCCCCCTCTTTCTCTCATCTCTTCCGCCTCTCTTGTTCTTTCTCTCTCTCTCATCTCTCTCTCCTCCTCTATGTCTCCCCCCTCTTTCTCTCTCTCCCCCTCTATCTTCTCTCCTCTCTCTCTCCTCCCCCTCTATCTTCTCTCCTCTCTCTCCTCTCTCTCCCCCCTCTCATCTCTCTCTCTCTCTGACATCTCTCTCTCTCTTTCTCTCTCATATCTCTCTTTCCCCCCCTCTCTCATTCTGATTCTCTGGCACTCTCTGGGTCTTGTGGGTGCTCCTTCGGCCTTTGTTAGTGCTGGACGCTTTGCTCCCACTCTGGAATTTGGAGCAAATCTCCACCCCCGCCCTTCCCTTCTTAGGCCAGGCAAGGAGTGACTGGTAGGGGAGAGTGAGGGGTGGGCCAGCCACTGGAGGGTTCAGCCAACAGGAAGCCACAGCAGGGGGAAGAACAAGCCGCAGGTTGCCGACACCCATTGTTTCAGCCCGCCTGCGCCACTCCCTTTGCACCATTACCTCGTTCCAGTCATCCAGGGCTGCGCTGCAAAGTTGGAAGTTTCATGTAACTCCCTTTACGGTGGAAATTTCCAACCCCACCATGAGCTGCCTGGCCATTCCCATATTCCAGAGCTCTAGTCACAGGACTGGCCATTAGTCAACCTGGAGCATCTCCTCTATCCAGGTGCGCCGCGGACCACCAAAATTTTCTCGCAGACCACCAGTGGTTCGCGGACCACTGGTTCGTGACCTGTGTATTACAGTATTCTATGTTCTAAAACACATTTATTAATGAATTCCAAACTGATTTTTCACATTGAGAAAGTTCCTTAGATATCTCAAGTTTGAAGACCATTGGTCTATGTCCATGATGGCGAGCCTATGGCATGCGTGCCAGACGTGGCACACAGAGTCTTCTCTGTGGTCACGCACACCATCGCCCCAGCCCAGCTCCAATTGTGTTTCTTCATTGTGTTCCACTCAATCAATTCCAACTTCTCACGAGCAGAGTGGTGCAGCAGGGAATGGGATGTGCATGCACAGCCGGTGCGAAGAACAGGGTGGCGATGGTGGCGGGACTGAAGCTCTTTTTTGGCACGTTCGAGGTCCAGAGGGAACTCCCCCCTGGGTTTACTGGTTCACATTTCTGAATCCTGTTTTTTTTCTGGGTTGGGGGAGGAGAGACACTCCACAAAATGTGTGCTTAAATCTCGTGCTGGTGCGAAGTCCTGATTATTAAAGATGGGGATGGGGAAAAGATGCCATTCCTTTCCCAAGGACCCAGGGAAAGTGGACTAAAAATTGGTGTGTGCTTCCGTGTTATTTTTACCGAAAGCTTCTAAGCTACACAGCATTCTTTAATAAATACTAAAAATAATGAACCATAATGTACAGGATTAAAGGAAGGAAATCAGAGGAGGGGGGAAGGAAGGAAGGAAGGAAGGAAGGAAGGAAGGAAGGAAGGAAGGAAGGAAGGAAGGAAGGAAGGAAGGAAGGAAGGAAGGAAGGAAGGAAAGGCAAAATCAGAGGAAGAGGTAGGTAGGTAGGTAGGTAGGTAGGTAGGTAGGAAGGAAGGAAGGAAGGAAGGAAGGAAGGAAGGAAGGAAGGAAGGAAGGAAGGAAGGAAGGAAGGAAGGAAAAAGAAGGAAGGAAGGAATAAGGATGTGATGGCCCTCCAGAGGCTACTGCACTATACTCCCATCATTCCTGAGTTGTGCTATTAAAGAAATCCAGTGCCACCAGGGAGAAGTCAAGTTATGAAAGAGTGATTGAAATTCCTCACAAAACCTCATTATTCAAGTTAAATTCCCATGTTGGTTGGCACTTTGTGATAAATAAGTAGGTTTTGGGTTGCAGTTTCGGCACTCAGTCCCTAAAAAGTTCACCATCATTGGTCTACGTTATTCAATCTTGTTAGGACTTTTGTGCCCTATGTAACAATCTGCTGATTTTCTAATTACCTTTTAACATATTTCCCTGGCAGTGATGCAGCTCAGAATGCCATGCCCTTTACTTTATGGTCACAATGTGTTACACGTTTTCCCAAAAGTTTTGTTTTCATTCTTTGTTTTTATTAGAGTGAATATTTAAAAATAATTTATTTCCTTTGTTTATTACGCTAAACTAATCAAGAAAAGTTTCAATAAATAATCCAGTGATAAATGATTGATACAAATTCATATTGATAAGTGTCCCATTGAAAAAAGAGACAAACAATACAAGTATGTTGTATTAAGTAACAACATGGAAAGCATAGAAAAGGAGCAACAACAAATGCTGTAAGGAAAAGAAAGAAATGTTTCTAATCTATTTGGCAGCAACACATTTTCCTTGCAATTTCTTTGCAAACCATTCTTTCCTTCATCACATCCACACAATACTTTGCACATTACCTTTCTCCTTCTGAGATTCTTGGCTGCTCCATTCAACCATGACTTTCTTGGTCTTTGTTTTCTCTTAGCCCATTAACTATTCTTTCATGTTCAATCCTTCTTCCTTTTCTGACTCCAAAACGAAAGTGATAGATTATAATACTTACAAAAATTAAAACAACCATCATTCATACATGGGGGATTGATCCAGGGGTGAAATCCTCCCGGTTCGCCCGGGCCAGTCCTTCGGCTTATAGCAGATGGAACTGGCGGCAGTGGCGGTGCGGCGCTTCTCCCGCCCGCTTTCCCGGCCCGGCTGACCGCCGCCATTCGGGTTATTTTTCCCTCTGTGCATGCGCGCGTGTTCAGCCGGGCCGGGAAAGCGGGCGGGAGAAGCTCCGTGCCGCGCCTGCCGCCAGTTCCATCGGGAAGGACTGGCCCAGGCGAACCGGGAGGATTTCACCCCTGGATTGATCTCTGTTTCACCCTGCCTGCAGGAAGAGCCATGTTTTAACAGCTTTACAGAAGGCCAGTAGGGTGGGGATAGTCCGGATCTCTGGGGAAAGTTGGTTCCAGAGAGATGGAGCTCCCACAGAGAAGGCTCTCCCCCTTGGTCCCACCAATCAGCATTGCTTGGTTGATGGGATCTGGAGGAGGCCAATTCTGTGGGACCTAACCGGTCATAGGGAGGTATGTGGTAGGATGCGGTCCAGAAGGTAGCCTGGCCCTGAGCCATGTAGGGATTTAAAGGTTAAAACCAACACCTTAAATTGCGACCGGAGTCTAATGGGCAGCCAATGCAGCTGGTGGAGAATAGGTGTTACGTGTTACATGGGTGTATCTTGGGACACCCACTACAACTCACGCAGCCGTATTTTGCACCAGTTGCAGTCTCCAGATACTCTTTAAGGGTAGCCCCATGTAGAATGCATTACAATAGTCCAGCCATGAGGTGATGAGGGCGTGAGTGACTCCCTCTCCAGGGAGGGTCGCAATTGGTGCACCAGGTGAACCTGTGCAAAAGTCCCCCTAGCCACAGCTGACAGATGTTGATCCAATTTTAGCTGCAGGTCTAGGAGAACCCCCAAATTGCAAACCTGTTCTGTGGGAGTTAATTTCTCTCCCCCAAGAACCAAGGAGGGGCAATTGACATAATCCCTAAGAGGCAATATCCATAGCCACTCGATCTTGTCTGGGTTGACTTGCTACAGACTCCACTGAATATTAGCAACAAATCATTGTTTTTCAACCATCATGGCATTATTTATATACAAACATATCTTAGTATCTTTCTGTCAGCTCTTTGAGGTAATCCAGACCAGAAGAACAATCTTTATTGTAAGGTTACATAAACAGAATCTTGCAATTCGTATTTCCCCCCTCCTTTCCTTTTATTCTTTGTGAAACTAGGGAGGGTCCCTTCTGAGATGTTTCCCAGGCCCTCCATTCTTCTGTGGGCTGAAATACTTTTAATTTAAATAAGGCATGATCACTCTCCCTTCTATAACCCAAAGTACGAGGGTGAGTCCAAACGTAATTCCATTTTCTTTAGGACAGGAACATGTAGCATACATCAAAATGAAGCTGGTCCTCTGTGGATCACATCCCTACTTCTCAACATAGTCACCGTTTCTCTCAATAGCAATGTTCCACCTTCGAATGAGAGCATGTATCCCTGCCTCGTAAAATTTTGTTGACTGTTCTTTGAGCCACTTCTTCACTGCAGTTTTAACTTCCTCGTCACTGGAATAATGTTTGCCTCTCAAACCCTCTTTCATGGGGCCGAAGAGATGATAGATACTTTTTATTTTTTTTATTTTTTATTTTATTTTGTCAAGTATGTATTGGTAATATACAAAGATATAACATTGTTTATATCTATGTATATATTGATATAATCTAAAGTATTGTCCTCAAACACATTTTGTAATCATCTATGAATGTTCACAGGGGTTTCCCCCTCAGCAACAAGGAATTTAATCACTGCTCTTTGTTTTTGACACAACTCTAAGGGGGCAGCCATTTTGAATTTTCCTTGCGAGTCTAAAAACCTGAAAAGTAAGAAACAAAATATTTAAAAAGGTAAATTATATAATCATTTATAACTGGGAAAAATTTCAGGTATTTTTATCAAAAACTTCACCTGAAATAAAGAAAATGGCATTACTTTTTGACTCACCCTCATAATTTCCATATACCATTACACTTCCACATTCATACGATGTCTGTTCTTGATGCTTTGTTGAAGAGCAAAAATCTGTTCTGCCCATACAGGTAGCTCTTGACTTACAACAGTTCATTTAGTGACTGTAGTGAGAAAGTTAAAACCCCTGAAAAAAGTGAGTTATCACCAGGGGTGGGTTCTACTTACCTTCCCTACCAGTTCACATCACGATGGAAGTAGGCTTTTTGCGCATGAGCGCTCACTTCACTCGCGCGCACGTGTCACTTCATAGAAATGACCCTCTGCTTTTGCACAGAAGCCTTTGCGCATGCTCAGAGGGGTTTTTTTTGCAAGCTGCGGTGACCGGAGGACTGGTTCGGGAGCATGGACCGCTGGTCATTGCTGCCGGTTCGCCAAGCGACAGCAAATTTCTGCTACCAGTTCTAAAGAACTGGTCCAAACCGACAGCAACCCTCCACTGGTTATCACCATTTTTCACACCTATGGCCATTGCAGCATTACATGATCAAAATTCAGATGATTGGTAACTGGTTCTTATTTATAATGGTCACAATGTCCTGGAGTCATGTCAACACCTTTTGTGACCTTCTGACACGCAAAGTCAATGGGGAAGCAGAATTCATTTAACCACTGTATTACTAACTTAACAACTGCAATGATTCACTTAACAACTGTGGCAAAAAAGGTGATAAAATGGGGCAAAAATCACTTAACAAATGTCTCACTTAGCAACATAAATTTTGGGGCTCAGTTGTGGTCCTAACTCGAGGTCTACCTGTATTGTGTTTGGCATAAAGTCACCCAAATTGGTCTTACTTTTATTCCTTTTCATCAGTACTTTGTCAAATACCTTCCCAGCCACACCTGGGAGTTTAATCTGCTTGTAATTTTTACATTCGTTCTTGCCAATTTCCCTTTTGGATAGGGGAACAATAGCGTAATTCTTCAACTGTCATATAAAATGTAGTCTTTGCACACACATTAAACGAGTCACACAGCCACTCCTACAGTATTTTTAATATATATCTAGTTATATAGTTATACCATTTCATCTTTCAAATTCCCACTTGCTAATATTTTGATTGTACATTTATAACATCCATTTTATAACTTATTTACTTATTTAAATTGATTGATTTATCACTCATCTCAGAAATGTGAACTTTTTTTCTCAGATATTAATGTGTCATATTAATTTCAATTCTACTCTTAGACATTCACATGTGAATTGCTAAAATATTCTTTCTACTATGCCTTAATTTCAGTTTCATCTGAAAGCATTTCATTACTTTTCTTTATACATTACATTCGCCCATTAGAAGTTATTTCACTCACTTCCAAAAGAATTTTTAATTTCAGTCAAACTTGATTTTATTTTACATTTTCCTTGAAAAGAATTCTAATATATCACAGTAAGTTAATTATTTTTGTTTGCTTAT
The DNA here is from genome assembly GCA_023053685.1 of Diadophis punctatus similis. NCBI lineage: Eukaryota > Metazoa > Chordata > Lepidosauria > Squamata > Dipsadidae > Diadophis > Diadophis punctatus. The sequence continues at coordinate 89,383,194 of JALIGW010000003.1, read as the reverse complement.
CATTTCCAATCTATAAAATACTGAGAGCCAAAGAAATATTCTTGAATACAACTTATACTTATTCCATCTACTTAAAAAAGCATATCTAACATAATTTTTAAAACTATCTTAGCTTTATCATATCACAAATATCTATGCCACCCAAATCTCAGATCATGTCCTTCTAACTCTGTAATCTGTTAGATCTGTTAGATCTGTTAACTGCAGTATCCTTCTATTTCCCTGGAACACTCAGTCTTTCACCAAATTAAAGAACAGAGAAGTCCAATTTCAACCATCATGACATTATTTATATCGGGCAAACTCAGTCCTCCTCTTAGCATCTTGTAATATCTTAACATTATTTAACTGATAGATAAAGATGAGCAGGTAGATTTGATTTTGTCCATGTCTTCCATATTTTTTCTAATTTATTCAACTAGCATTTATTACTAACTAACTAACTAACTAACTAACTAACTAACTATCTATCTAACTAACTAACTAACTAACTAACTAACTAACTAACTAACTAACTAAATAAATAAATAAATAAATGTGGCTTGTTTGCATGCAATATTTTTGTATGCAAATATTAGTTTTTCCTCCAAAAATGATATACTATTCCATATATACCAATTTCTGAGCATACCTTTTTAATATGTAATGATTATGCTGGCCTTTACCTCTTTTAAACCCCATTGTGTTTTATTCTTATTCTCAATATTTCATGGAAGGGACTTTTATGTCCCTTATAATATGTTTGGGGAATGACTTCTATTGACTTCTATTTATGACTTCTATCTAAAAATTCTTCCTTCGGTGTTATCAGTGGTGGGTTCCTACTGGTGCAGCCCACTTTACAGTACCGGTAGCGGCCAGCATATGGCGCTATTTGAGTGCGGCTGCACCAGTGCTGAATTTTGGGGCTTTTTTGCTTATGCGCATGTGCGGAAGCAAAATCTCGACAAAATCTCGGCGAAATTACACGCGTGTGCGCATCCCCTCGTGAGATTTCACCAAGATTTTGCTTCCGCGCATGCGTGGAAGCAAAATCATGTGAGGGGTGCACACACATAGTGAGCATGTGCACACACCAAACATGGCGATGCGCGCGCAGAGCTCCGATAGCTAGGTAAGAGAGCAACCCGCCCCTGGGTGTTATATATTCAGTATTGTGAATATGTTGGTTAGGTATTCACTTTCATGGATGCTTGAATACTTGGTGAAAAGATGACACAAGTTCACCCCAAAAGTACTTTTTCAAACGGCTACTGGGCTTTCTTTGTTTTTTCCTTGAAGATGTTTCACTCCTCATGCAAGAAGTTTCTTCAGTTCTGACTCCAGTTGCTTTTGAAAAAGTATCTTTGGGACAACCTTGACCAGGATGACTGAGAATCTTCATAGACATTATACAAGATCATAATTCAAACCAGAAGTATGTGTAATAGAACTCATATATAACATTTTGGAGAACAGACTCAGGAGCACTGCTGCCTACTAGACTGAACAATCTCGTGGATGTTCAGTTGATTTTTTTAAGTACAACATTTAATCACCTGCTGTTACTTGTAACCTCAATTAATATGTTACTTTTGACTCACAACTATGCATAGCCGTTTATGCTAGCCAAGATTCTGATATAAATTATCAACCCTCCTAGTTGCGTTATGCAACCTCTAAATTCTCTAAATAGTTTTGGAGCAAAACTGCAAATGTAACTTATCCAGCCTAATATTTGCTTCTGACCTTATTAATTACATGCTGTACATAAGTCCATTATAGACCAGTTAATTAATATGCTCTAGGGAATTCTACCAAGGCATTGGAAGATGCAAAGCATGACTGCTTTTAAGTATTTGGCAATGAAATGTATAATTAGACATAACATTTTTTGGCAGAAATGGTAGACTTCCAATTCTAAAAAATTAATGAGCATGCTTTTAGCTAATTGAGTCATTCAGTTTCAAATTATAAAATTCCACCCACAGTTTTACCTCATCCAATATTTACCTGTTTATAATCCTTTAGCTAGGTAACAAGCATACACTGCTTGTTGGCAATGTCTCATATTATTTTATAAAAATATCAATTGGCATCAAATGTTTGAGCATGTTTTGCCTAGCAGGGGTGTTGACATGACTTATAGTAGTACTGCTGGATACACCCATCCTAAAAAGAACATGTAAAAAGAGTTATGGATCAATCTCATGCAATATGCTAGCATTGGTGGGGCAACATACTATATGTAATATATAATTTTATATTATATAAACATACATAGCAATAGCACTTAAACTTATATACCGCTTCATAGTGCTTTACAGCCCTCTCTAAGCAGTTTACAGAGTTCAGCATATTGCCCCCAACAATCTGGGTCCTCATTTTACCGACCTCAAAAGGATGGAAGGCTGAGTCAACCCTGAGCCTGTGAGATTTGAACTGCTGAACTGCTGAACTAGCAGCCTGCAGCGCTGCACTCTAACCACTGCGCCACCTTGGCTCTTCATACAGGTACTCCTCAACTTACGACCACAATTGAGCCCAAAAGCTATGTTGCTAAGTGATAAATTTGTTAAGTGAGTTTTGCCCCATTTTATGATTTTCCTTGCCACATTTCTTAAGGGAATCACTGCAGTTCTTAAATTAGTAACACAGTAGTTAAGTACAGATTAACAGAGTTGGAAGGGACCTTACAGGTCATCTAGTCCAACCCCCTGCCCAAGCAGGAGACCATACATCTGTCTCTACCTAGGATTGAACTCACAACCTCCTGATTTGCTTGTTGGAAGACTGCAAAAGCTGATCGCATGACCCCGGGACGTTGCAATCTTCATAAATGTGAACCAAATTGTGAAGCATCTGAATATAAATCACGTGACCATGGGGATGTTGCAATAGTCATAAGTGTGAAAAATGATTATAAGTCACTTTTTTCAATGCCCTTGTAACTTCAAATGGTCACTAAAGGAACTGTTGTAAGTTGAGGACTACCTGTAATCTCTGTCTCTCTTGGCTACTTCCAGCGGTACCCCACATATTCTCGCACCGATGGTGTTACCTAGTTGGGTAATGAAATGTTTGCAAGCAGACATTTCAGAGAGCACCACAGACTCCTTTACAATACATTTCTGCATTTCTTTGGCTTTCCACTGCTTGGAATCTGATTCTAGAATGTTTAAAGGAACACATAAGCATGAATTTTCCACAGAAATGGGAATCTGCTGCATAGATTCAGAAGAATATTATATTGTTGCCAGAGGCATTCTCCATTACTTCCCAGGGCAGGATAATTTTTTTTTAAGAGAGAGCATACCAAACACAGGAGCACAACCACAAGTTCCTATTATCTCTATCACAACATTGGCAATTTAGTAGGTTCAACTTAGAAACTGGTAGAAAGTACAGGCAGATGGGGTGATGAGCTTCTTCAAAGGACTGGTGCTGTTGGAACCATTTCTTGTCCTCTGCTTCATCTCCTGTTGGGCTTCTTCCTGCTTTACCTGTTGCAGTTTCAATTGTTGTGGCTTCAGGCACATTTATTTATTTATTTATTTATTTATTTATTTATTTATTTATTTATTTATTTATTTATTTATTTATTTATTTATTTATTTATTTATTCATTCATTCATTCATTCATTCAGTCAGTCAGTCAGTCAGTCAGTCAGTCAGTCAGTCAGTCAGTCAGTCAGTCAGGCATGTATTAGATAACAGATATAAAAAAACATAATTATGAATACATGAAATGGATACGAATAAACGGGAACGTTAGGACAGGGACGGTAGGCACGCTGGTGCGCTTATGCATGCCCCTTAAAGACCTCTTAGGAATGGGGTGAGGTCAACTATAGACAGTCTAAGGTTAAAGTTTGGGGAGTTTGGGGAAGAAGCCACAGAGTCAGGTAGTGTATTCCAGGCATTGACCACTCTGTTGCTGAAGTCGTATTTTCTGCTATTGAGTTTGGAGCGGTTTACCATAGGTTTGTATCTATTGTGTGCTCGTGTATTGTTGTGGTTGAAGCTGAAGTATTCATTGACAGGTAGGATATTGTAGTGGATAATTTTATGTATTATGCTTAGGTCGGATTGAAGACGGTGAAATTCTAAATTGTCTAGGCCCAAAATTTCAAGTCTGGTGGCATAAGGTATTCTGTTGCGAGCAGAGGAGTGGAGGACTCTTCTTGTGAAATATTTCTGGACTTGTTCAATTGTATTAATGTCCAATATGCAGTGCGGGTTCCAGACAGATGAGCTGTATTCAAGAATTAATCTAGCAAAAGTTTTGTATGCCCTAGTTTATAGTTCAATATTACCGGAGAAGAAGCTATGCAAGATTAGGTTAACAACTTTTAATGCCTTTTTGGCAATGCTGTTACAGTGAGCTCTGGCACTTAGATCATTTGAGATGAGTACTCCAAGGTCCTTGACAGAGTGAGGGTTGTCTACGAGGTTGTATCCGCCCAGATTAAATTTTGTGTTCTGGGTTTTTTTTTTTTTGCCAATGTGTAAGACAGAGGTATACATTTATTGGTTGAGATTTGGAGTTGTTAATTGTTTGACCATTCTGACAGATAGTCAAGGTCTTTTTCTAGGGTAGCAGCATTGTCAGTGGTGTTGAATAGTTTTACATCATCAGCTAAGAGAAAGCAGTTGCTTATAATATGATCACAAAGGTCATTTATATAAAGTATAAAGAGTGGGGTCCTAAAACGCTTCCTTGGGGGACACTGCTGTTAACAGGTATAGGGTTTGATAGGGCGTTCCTTATTTTGACTACTTGTTGCCTGTTTGATAGGAAGCAGCTATCCACTTATGCAGGGATCCAGAAATGCCATAAGATTTTAGTTTTAGAAGTAGTTTTAGAAGTAGTTTGCTGTGTACGACTGAATCAAAGGCTTTACAGAAGTCTATCTAAATTGCATCTATAGCTTTACCCTGGTCGAGCACCATATATATATATATATGGTGGGTTCTAACTTACCTTGCTGCTGGTTCGCTTCCTCCCGTGCTGTGTGGCTGCGTGCGCATTGCACACATGGATATGCACACATGCGCTGTGCTGAAAATTTGCAAAAAATAAAAAAAGCCAAAAACAAGATGGCGGCACAAGCGCAGTGCCGGAAACTCGGTTCTGCACATGCGCAGAAGAAAAAATCAGCAAAAAATCCCCCCCAATTTCCCCCCCCCCAAAATAGATGGCAGTGTCCATGGACTGGCACCGACAGAACCGGCTCCGTGACATCACCAGCGGTTTGCTACTGGTTCTATAGAACCAGTGCGAACCGGGAGGAACCCACTTCTGATACACACACACACACACACACACACACACACACACACACACACACACACTTAATTCAAGAACAAATTGGAAAGTTTACCAAACAAAAATAGAGAAGGTGTTTTGAGAAGAGTTTGGATGATATTCAGGAACTGAAATAACAACTAGCATTCCCATATGACAAACTTGGCAAAGAGGAAAACATATTTTGGAAGATAATCTCTTACATGTCCCATGCTGTGAACAATGAAATCTGCTTTCAGGGGGAAATTTTTTTTTACCCTTAAAGTTAGTAAAACTAATTCAACATATAGACAATTGACAAACTAACCTGAGTCACTAAAGTAACACAGGAAACTCTAATTAGTCATGGGATTGGATGATGGACTTTCTCCCCCAATTTAGCAATAACATTCAGTCCAAACTAGCAATTTTGTTGCTGGCGGTATTATATGTACCCGGTAACACAGTTGCCTCATTTGATCCAAAAGGCATTCTTACAGCCCACTTCCTGTTTTTTTAATGACTCTTAAATAGTGACAGTCCCAAGCTGGAGTTAAGTGGATAAAAAGCAGCTTGGTATGCATTAAACATCTATGGTCACAAAACCTGCCTCCGGCCATGTTTTACTACGCAATTGCTTATGAAGTGCAATCATAGGAAAATTTTCCTTTAAGTGATCTCTTCCTGGAGAGCTGCCTAGCCAGTCATTATTCCTTCTAAATAGATGGAGTTTCCAGTTAGCATATTGAAGGCCTACAGGTCCCGAATGCCCCTTCAAGAAGAAAATGCTCCATTGTACAACGACACACTTGCATATGGACAACCAGCCAGGGGAAGAAAGCTACCCCATTTTCCTAGTATCAACTAGTTATGCAACATGTTTTTGCAGGGAGGTGTAGTAATTTCAAGAACCTGCAAGAAACATGTTTTTACTGAAAAATGATACTGATTTAAACAAAAGCAAAAAAAGATGTGTGAACACCTAAGAATGTAAGAGGAGACCTGCTGGATTAAGTCAGTTGCTCATCTAATTCAACATATTATTTCAAATTGCCTTCGGAAGCTGTGGCTGCCCCAGGCAGAGACTGGATAGCCATTTATCAGTAATAGTATAGGTCTCCTGCAAGAGCAGGGGGTTGGACTAGATGACCCCTAAGGTCCCTTCCACTCTGTTACTGTTACTAATTCAACATATTATTTCTTATAATGGCCAGTCAAATGCATTCTAAAAGGTCATAAACATGGATTCAGGATCATTAACCTTCTTCCACGATAGCTGCCAGGCATTTCTTTGTTTGTTTATTAATTTAATTTATACAGCTGCTCATCTCACAGAAGAGGCTCCATGAGGAGTACTCAACAGAGATGTACTGTCTATCATTTTACATGGTACAGACACCTGAAGCTCCACTGGTGGTTTTCTGGTCCACAAGAAAAGTTGCATTTGTGGTTCCTTGAAAAGATCTGCCAGTTTGTCTTTACTTTAAATCTGTTTTGTTTAATTTTTGGTGAAAACCATCTAGATCCAGGGATATATCTGCTTATCAATTTTTCATCCAGACTTCATCCACACCTTTTGTGTTCATGGATCAAAATTCATCTGATTTGTCTGCTAAAAAAATAGTTTAACACAAGTTTTATGACTTCACTGGTAAAGCCGCAAGCAAAAGCAATTAATTTTGATACATTTTCACTATTTTTGTTTAATGAATCAATGGTCCAGCGGTCCCGTGACTTCTATAGTTAGATTCTTGATTGAAATATATTTGAAGTATAATGCTTCATTGCTTGTCATAAAGTAGTTTCCCTATGCTTCTCAGTCCTTTTATTACTATTAAATTACATTTTAATCCCACCTTTATTACTTTATAAGTAACTCAAGGCAGTGAAATACCTAACTCCTCCTTCCTCATCCTATTTTCCCCACAACAAGAACCTTGTGAGGTAAATTGGGCTGACAGAGAGTGACTAGCCCAAGGTCACCAACTGGCTTTTGTTGCTAAGGTGGAACTAGAACTCATAATCTCCTGGTTTTGGGGCCACCACCTTAACTACTACATCAAATTGGCTCTCTTTTAAAGAAACTTTTATTGAATGCATGTATTTCTTTGGTCAACGATTGTATTACTTTTTGCTTTCATTTGGGCAGGTTTTCTAGTTTTTGAAGGAAGTCTTTTGGCCTCCAGTTGCTTTTTAATAATTTAACACTAATCATTATCTTTTGGTCTTCATGAGACATTTCCTAGTCAGAGATACACATTCTAACTCAATTTGAATTATTCTACTTTTGAATAAACTAGCATTCTAGATACATTTCATTCTCTAGTTCCACGGTTTCATTTTTTTTTTAAAAAAACAACCTTGATTCTTTTCAACTCTAAGATGAGCATATTGCCATTTTTTCGGGGGGCGGGGCGGGTTGTAGTTCCCTTATTCAATAGCCATATGAACATAACATTTGAAATGAATGTTACATAAAAAATAATTCTTTTTTTAAGAGAGTAAGTGTTTATATGAACTTTGTGCCCGCTTTTTGACAGACACACCAAACCACTATCAGACTGTGTCATGTACAGCAGTCCTTCTGTAATGGTCCTCAGTTGTCTACATAATTTTGTAATGTCCCTCTGGTAATACAATGTGATATGTATGACTCCTTCATCTTCCATTTTCAACAATGTGGAAAATATGAGATTATGATTAACTTTTTTTCAACATACCGCAGTGGCTGGCACCTAAGGAAATTCAACTACACTTTTACCACCTACAGTTTTTGCTGCAAGATCGAAATTCACAAACTATGGACAAGCTAAAGTCAAGTGATGTAATATTGCCTTTGATCCAATAAAGTAAAGGCAACAAGGTTACTGTTTTCATTTTAAAATGGAAAAACTATTGGCCTAGGAAATATAACCGTATTTTTCGGAGTATAAGACACACCTTTTTACCCCCAAAAAGAGGGTGAAAACTTGGGTGCGTCTTATACACCGAATGTAGCCCCACCCACCCCCCCACCCACCCCCACCCTTTGGCCTCTGTCTTTCAGCAATTTACCTGCTTGCAGGAAAGAGGGAAGAGCCTGTAAAGCCAAGCAAGTCAGTAGCAGTTTCCCGACGAACAGCTGATTAGGTTTGCCACGTGAAAAAATGAAAGTGAAACTAACTGCAAAGAGGCAAATAGCTGGGAGAGATTAGACACAGCAGGTTTTTATTTTTGCTGAACTGGCTGCAGAGGGGTAAGTGAATAACTATAAATGTCTGTAGAATGTTCAAATTGTTAGACTTATTTTTTAAAGACTGCTTTATTATTGTTCTAGAGCCAGGGGTCTCCAACCTTGGCAACTTTAAGACTTGTGGACTTCAACTCCCAGAATTCAACAGCCAGCTTTGTTAGCTTTGCTGGCTGTGGAATTCTGGGAGTTGAAGTCCACAAGTCTTAAAGTTGCCAAGGTTGGAGATCCGTGTAAATCTAGACAACTTAACAAAATAAAGAAGCTTTTAAAAATAAATGCTTGCTCTGAAGAGGCCCAATGCTATTGTATCTTCTTTTAAATAATAGAGAATAATGTATACTTACAGAAATTTTAATTAATTTTAACAGCTCTGTACAAGTATAGTATGAAATGTAACAGTGTCCTGTTTAGTATTAGAGTTTAGTTACCTTGGAGTAGATCTATTTAAATAATTGGGAGGAGTTAGTGTGACTACATTTAAGAAAACTTTCTGGCATAATTACATTTCTCCAATTCTTTGCTATTTCTATGGGTCAGGCACACATGCACAGAAATACACAGCAAACAGTGTATATCATCTGTGCTGTTTGCTGTTTGCTGTTTGGCAAATTGCTTGGAGGCAGAGGCCTTTTTTCCTTGTTTTCCTCCCCCAAAACTAAGGTGCGTCTTATACTTCGGTGCGTCTTATACTCCGAAAAATACGGTAATTATCTTTTGGAATAAATCTTAAATATATCTTGTCCTTTCTGTAACTTATCAGTGCCAAAATTAACATGACATATGCTTCTGTGCATTGCTCAATGGAATATCAATGAATAAAAACATATAAATTTATGTTTTTGATTTTAAAAGTTTTCCTTTTTACCTGAAGCTAAATTAGGGATGCTGAGGAAAGAAAGTTTTCTTAGTCACATTAATTGTTCCTTCAAATATTGTCTCCTTATTTAAGAGCTTACTTATTTTGCCTCAAATCTTTATTCTGTGACAGATTGTTTGTTTACTTGTTTGTCTGCTTAACTTGATATGATATTGGCTATTCTACTATGATTTACAATAAACATTTGAGACATTAAAAACAGCAGAAGTAACAATTGAAATGAAAAAGCACAGTAGGATTAATAATTAAAATTAACAGGTAAAATCAGCAGTTAAAAACTTGCATTAAAAATGTTTTAAGGGCTTTTTAAAAAGCAGCTGGTTCTTGCTTGTCCATTCTGCAAGAAGGGTATTTCAAAAAGCACAATATTCTAGAATGATCCTAGGCAAGAATTTGTAACAGATACAATCCATAAAGTTAAAAAAAAAAGAGGGATAGCACATTTGAAAGCAGGCAAACTCTCTTGGGAAGGTTATTTCATTTTCCTTCCCAATTCAGTACCTATTGTAGATGTTTTCACTGAATCAGGGGCAAGACATAAGAATGTATGCAGTCATTACTAAGGCAGAGATCACCAGCTTGCCAAAATGTTACAGGCTTGGTCAGAAATGTATTCATTTGGGAGTCAGAATTTGTAAGAAATGAAGCAACATTGCAATTCATGCTACTATAGTTAAAAAAAGGTTTGGGAATTCCATTCTGGCAGACATTCCTATCTGCCTGTTGGTTGCTGGAGATGATGTGTTCTGGTCTCTTTTATTGTCTCTTTTGTATGATGTGTACATGTGGTTTATTTCTCTGGGTCTATTGATGGTTGATCAGGGATTAAGCAAGGATTAACACCAGACAATAACCAATACCACAAAAATCAGATGATTTAAACTTTTTTCCCCCATTGAGTACAGGTGGCAGTTCTGATAAGGATAACGTTTTATACATGAATGGGGTGGCTTTCGTGGTTTAGGATGCTGGGTTGACGTTTGAGACCCAAGTGTTGCTGAATGACGGGGTGAGCTCCCATCATTTGCTCCAGCTCCTGCTGACCTATCAATTCAAAAGCGAGTAATCACAAGTAGATAGATAGGTAACACTTTGGTGGGCACATTAACGGGGACGTGAAAGAAGCCCCCAACCAGAGGTCCCCGGCAACAGTGATGTCACCGACAAATTCTTTCAACTCAGAAGCATCTCAGTGCTTCCAACGTGAATGTGAGCAAACATTTTATACCAGTGTTTCTACCTTTAAAAATTCTGTAAATTCAGTTATGACTTTCCAAATATGCTGAGTAAATCAGAGAGAGGCCAAAATATTTGGAGAGACAAAGCTTCTGTAATAATTTGCAAGCATCATTAACTTTTGAATCTATAGACGATTATAGTGTTGAGAAAAATGGCAGTGTTGAATGCATGTGCTATTAAACAATAAAATAAGAGGAAATCTCTTTCCTTAGATCCTTGTGGTTTTCTTATTGATCTAAATGAAAATATTTAATTTTGCATTGAAGTAAACAAAATTTAGGGATACGGTGGCTCAGTGGCTAAGATGCTGAGTTTATTGATCGAAAGGTCGGAGGTTCAGCGGTTCGAATCCCTAGTGCCACGTAACGGGGTGAGCTCCTGTTACTTGTCCCAGCTTCTGCCAACCTAGCAGTTCGAAAGCACGTAAAAATGCAAGTAGAAAAAGAGGGACCACCTTTGGTGGGAAGGTAACAGCATTCCATGCACCTTTGGCATTTAGTCATGCCGGCCACATGACCACGGAGACGTCTTCGGACAGCGCTGGCTCTTCGGCTTTGAAACAGAGATGAGCACTGCCCCCTAGAGTCAGGAACGACTAGCACATATGTGCGAGGGGAACCTTTACCTTTAACAAAATTTCTCAAATATATTACAACTGAGTGATTAATTGGGTCCCAATTATTTTGAATGGGTTTAAGTATTCATGCAGAACAGAAGGAACAGATATGATAATTGAAATCAATATATAAACTGTGTATGTACTGTATATAAAGTATGTACCAGGTGTTCCTCCATGTGTTTTAATATGTTATTGCAATGTGAGAAGACTATTATCCAAAATCTTAATATCCTGAAAGATGAAGTTGCCTGTGGAACTGTTAGGAATGTTTTATTAAACCCCATTGGACATGCTTGAGTACAAAAGTAACAAACAAGCTTTCTAAAATCAAGATTTTTAATCAATTTTCTTGCATCAAAGTTGATCAAAATGCTGGATATTGTTCATTTTTCTGAAACTGTTCCTGTTGCCTGTGTTGTGAGACTAAGGGGTAGTTGTTTTTCAAATTGTGCATCCAAACCACAAATGAATAATCAGAGTTTCCACTACTTTTTCATTTTGCAAAATATTTATTACTCATCCCATGCCATCTGTGAAACATTTTCACACCCAAAAATCCATGTAAATTACTTTCACATGGTTAGAAAAAAATATTGAGTATAGAAACGTCTTAGGAGAGTCATCAGGATACGTCACAGTTGGAGTGTAGTATATACAGAATATATGATTAACGAATGATATAATAAGAAGCACTTGTAGAATGAAATTGTCACATAAATGACATAAATCACAATGGAATTTTGTCCATTCTATGCAAAGTCCATTGAGAGTTTGTTGTTTATATATTATATATTTAAATGAGTTGGAAATGTTGTTTGTACTTAACTGCGGCAACGCTCAATTAGTCATTCATCTTTATCCAAAATTTCTGAAAAACTTGGGAAAACAGCTGAACAATGTTCAGTAATTTAATCCTGCTGTTAGTCTATTGCTTGCCTTTCCTAAGGCTTTAAAAGCCCTGCAGAATAAGATTCTTTAAGATGTTTTTGGTTGCCACAACACTTGGAAAATCAAAGTACGTCTTTCTTTGGATCAGTATTATTGAAAGGTATGGGAAATTACACTGGCTGCCGAATTTAAAAAGTAGCAAAGCTTTCGTTTTGTGTGTATCTGATACTCATTATGCCTAGTGTTTAGCTTCCATACACCATTGTTTCTTAACCTTGCCAGATACTGATACAGATTAACAGAGTTGGAAGGTACCTTGTAGGTCATCTAGTCCAACCCCCTGCCCAAGCAGACCCTACACTATTTTTGACAGATGGCAGTCCAGTCTCTTCTTGAAAGCTTCCAGTGATGAAGCTCCCACAATTTCTGAAGTCAAGCTGTTCCATTGGTTGATTACTCTCACTGTCAGAAAATTTCTCCTTATTTCTAGGTTGAATCTCTTCTTGTTCAAGTTTCCATCCATTATTCCTTGACTGGCCTTCGGGTGCTTTGGAAAATAGTTTGGCCCCCTCGTCTCTGTGGCAGCCCCTCAAATATTGGAAAACTGCTAACACGTCTCCCCTGGTCCT